>JAAGEH010000015.1:2262718-2324521 GCA_011751065.1 Lasiurus cinereus
TCTCTCTCTCTCTCTCTCTCTCTCTCTCTCTCTCTCTCTCTCTCTCTCTCTCTCTCTCTCCTGAAGCCACATTAAAAACAAGAGTAAAGAAATTATAACAAAAAAATAAAAATAAACAAGACAGGAGGCTTTTCAAAATCGCAGCCCTGTCGTGTGCCATCTCATGGAGCAGATAGGAGGAACAACTGAGTCAAATAACATCCACCCAGAATTGGCTAAGTAAGCATAGCTGGTGAGACAATCCGTGGCCGGAAAGGACAGAAGATGCTTGGAGAATGGTAGGATCAGGGAACTGGGATGGAGAGAGAGATATGCGACCACCAGAACAAGAGGGTCAGAAGGAACCTGCGTTGCACCAAGTCCACATCTCTTGGGGACACACATAACACTCGACTGTGGAAGGGATCCACAGGGCTGCTGGCAGCCTTAGAATTTAGATCTAAAGCCACAGCTGGGAGAGGCAATGCCCAGAAAGGCAGCCTGCAGAACTGCTCCAGCTGCATGGTACCAGAAGGGAAAGAGACTCCCAGTGGCATGATTCTTTTGCCTTTATATTTTCCTTGCTTTTATTCACTAAACTCAGTTCATAGGACCTTTCACTTACAGGTTCTCACTGAGGCTGTGGTGCAGGTAGAGGTGCAGTTTGTGGAGGCTTGGGAGAGCCTGTGGAGTGAAGCAGCACAGGGAGATATGACCAAGATTCCTGCACTGGGAAATTGGTGCCCAGACCCTCTAACTCTAAGCAGCCATTTTTATTCTTTTTTTAAAAAAATATATTTTATTGATTTTTTACAGAGAGGGAGAGAGATAGAAAGTCAGAAACATCGATGAGAGACAGACATCGATCAGCCGCCTCCTGCACGCCCCACTGTGGAGATGTGCCCGCAAGCAAGGTACATGCCACCAACCGGAATCGAATCTGGGACCTTTCAGTCCACAAGCCGACGCTCTATCCACTGAGCCAAACTGGTCTCGGCAAATGCTCTCTTTTTTTGGTACAAAACTCAACATATTTAAGCATAAAATATCTATGATGTTAACACCTTCAGAAAATTTGACCTGTGAAGTTTTGAAGCTTGTTGTCAATAAAACAAAATAGCATACATATCAAATCGCATATACATCAACATATGTGTAACTTCATCTATTGAAAAAAAATCCATATTATTAACTGGTGCACCTGGTAAATTGTATTAACATTTACTTCAGTTTCAGTTTCTTTTACAGGCATTATCACAATGTAAAATGCTCATTTTTTTTTAGGAAAAAGGATCTTTTAATATTTTCATTTTTTTAAATTTGCATATTGCTCTTTATTAGATAGGCTATTTATATATTATTATTTTTTATTTTTATTAATTTTTATACATATCTCCCCATTGCCCCCCTCCCTCCCAGGCATACCCCAACCCCCCAGTGTCTATGTTCATTGGTTATGCTTATATGTATGCATACAAGTCCTTTGATTGATCTCTTATCTACCTCACCTAACTTTAATCTTCCTGCTGTAATTTCACAGTCTGTTTGAAGCTTTACTGTCTCCGTATCTATCCTTTTGTTCATCAGTTTATAATGTTCTTTATTATCCACAAATGAGTGAGATCATGTGATGCTTCTCCTTCATTGACTGGCTTATTTCACTAAGCATAAGGCTCTCCAGTTCCAACCAGGTTGCTGCAAATGGTAAGAATTCCTTCTTTTTAATGGCAGCATAGAATTCCATTATGTAGATGTACCACAGTTTTCTGATCCACTCATCTGCTGACGGGCACTTAGGCTGTTTCCAAATTGTAGCTATTGTAAATTGTGCTGCTATGAACATAGGGGTGCATAAATCCTTTCTGATTGGTGTTTGTCAGAGTCAGACTATATTAAATTACAATTCTACACATCCCCAAGTGACACACTCAAGGGGCAATTTCAGTGAGATTGGAGAGGGTGCAGGCTGGGCTGAATTTTGTGCACTGGGCCTCTAGTGCAGTGATCAGGCCTAAATGGGCATTTGGACATCCCTTTCACCATCCAGGACTGCTGGCTCCCAACTGCTCACCTGCCTGACTTCTTGATTGCCCCTAACCGCTTCTGCCTGCTAGCCTGATCACCCCCTTACCACTCCCCTGACAGCCTGATTGATGCCTGACTGCTCCCCTGCCAGCCTGTTTGCCCCTAACTGCCCTCCCCTGCTGGCCCGATTGCCCACAACTGCCCTCCTCTGCTGGGCATCTTGTGGTAGCCATCTTGTGTCCACATGGGGGAAGCCATCTTTGACCACTTGGGGGCAGTCATCTTGTGTGTTGGAGTGATAGTCAATTTGCATATTATTTTTTTATTAGATAGAATAGAGGCCTGGTGCATAGGTGGGGGCCAGCTGGTTTGCCCTAAAGGGTGTCCTGGATCAGGGTGGGGGTTCCCTGGGAGCATGGGGTGGCCTGAGCAAGGGGCCTGTGGTGGTTTTCATGTTGGCCACATTCCTCGGTGACCCAAGCAGAGGTCCTGGTATCTGGGATTTATTTATCTTCAAAATTGTAACTTTGGAGTCAAACCTCCTGCTTGCTCCATGGCTGCAGCCATTTTTGTTGGGATTTATTTATCTTCTATAATTGAAACTTCATAGCCTTGAGTGGAGGCCTGGGCCCACCAGGTTGTGCAGAAAGCATGTCTTCCTCCATTGCCTGGGAAACCCATGCTTCCTGCTTGCTCTGTGGCCACAGCCATTTTGGTTGGGTTAATTTGCATACTCGCTCCTGATTGGCTGGTGGGCATGGTTTGTGGGTGTAGTGGATGTATGGTCAACTTGCATATTATACTTTTATTGGATAGGATAGTCTATTGGCCATCTAGTATAAGGAACAAGATACTGGCAACAGTAGCATTGTATGAATTTCAACTCCAATGCTCTGGATTCCTGATAAAGAAAACAGGGTCCAGCTACATTTTTTTTTAAATAGAGAAACTTAAAAAAATGGGCTTCTCCAGATTACACACTAATTCTAAACATTTTGTAGGACTTTTACCTTCAGGATTATAATTACAAAGAAGCAATGATAAAAAAAACTTTAGAAATGGATGAATGGAGAGAATTTTTATGCTAGCTAGTCTGGAGAACTTAGAACCAGTCTTTCAGAAGGGTTTGGAAATTGTATTATAAATCATCATGCTAAATTCAATAAAGTGTGCCTTTCTCAAGGGCTGAGCAGAAAAGGGCTCCTCAGAAACACCTTTGTCACAATAGCGTGTCCAAGTGAACCTTAATACCTACTTCCAGAGATTTTTCTTCCTTAAAGAATTCCTCCACTATGTTTAGAGAAATTTGTGCTGTGCTTCTTTAAAGAATCAATATATCCTATATTACAATAATGAATGCAATAGAAAGTAGCTAGGAAGAGTCCATGCATCTCCCAACAAAGTAATATAGAGATGAAGCAATATGAATGATGGCCCATGGTGAAGCCCATCTCATCAACCAGAAGAGCATTGCCAAAATACCAGGAGAAAGAACCTGTAGTGAAAGCTGTGTTTCTATGTGTACTGCCACATCAGACCAATCATGCTCCCTGTTATTATATGGAACTCATTTGGAAGATGGTGTATTGGGAATAAGGATAGTATTTGTGGCTTTGGATTGAAGAGTAATGAATGCATGGAGCCATATGCATGGATCACTGTTTACTGAAAACAGCAACTTCTGACTATCATGCCCAATGCATTCCTAAATGGCTCAGTCTTTGGCTACTCTTCCAAGCTTAGTCTTTCTTTCATGGCTGCTCATGATGGATATTTTTTCCATTGATTTTTAGAGAGAGTGGAAGAGAGGGAGAAGGAGGGAGAGAAAAAGAGAGAAAAGAGCATCAACATCAGAGAGACTTCCACATATGCCCCCACCAGATCTGTGGAACCTACAACTGAGGTCCATGCACTTGACCAGGAATCTAACCTGGGAAGCTTAGGTCCATGGGCTAATGCTCCAACTACTGACCAAAACTTACCAGGGTCACATTTACTTTTAAATATGGACCTCTGTATGTTCTGGAATATGAAAATATTTTAAGACAATAATAAAATCAAACTACTATAAATTTCTGTTTGGGGACTAGTTGCAGAACTATCCAACTCTGCTATTCTTCCTTTCCAACCCTTCCTCCAAAACCACATCTTCCTCCCTTCACTAAGCAAAAGATACATCACATATGTCTCATACTGATTGATGCAGCGCTCTAGCTCCAAGCCATACTGGATGCTCTAACCTCTGACTCACACATGCTCTTGAACTGAGGACACTGCTTCAGCTAAAGCTGCTTTATTTTCCATTTCCTGCTAAACTAAAGAATAGTTGTAAGAGTATCAACATAATTGATATCTTGGATCCAACATATTGAATTCAAGGAATACTAACATCATCTTTTGAAAGCTAAAAATCTCAGTTTTTCAAATCAGACCAAAATCTACCTTCCAGTCTTTTCTCCAATAGCTTCCTTCCAACATCAACATCACACTCCATTGTACTACATTACCTGTGATTCCCTTAACAAACCATTTATTTTCCTGCTCTCAACCTCTATTCATGCCAGCGCCCTGACTTGGAATTTTTTACACAGCTCTTTGTGTGCTACAGTTATTTGTTCATGTGTGTATTTCCCCCACTAGATTTTGATAAAACCAGAAAGCAGAGATTGTGCCTTTCTCTTCTGTGTATTCTCATAACCCAGCACAGTACCTAGTTCATAAAAAGTACTCAATAAATATGCATTGAATAAGTCTTTTTTGTATGTGTATATATTTATTTTTTTCTTGCATCAACTAAGTCTTAAAAGGCACCACAACCCATTTGCTACTTAAAGTAGTAAATACTAATTGAAGCATAATGTGCCACATGATGTTTCAAAATAGCCAATATCAAGGTTTATACACTGCCAGAAGTCAATTCCAGCATGTCAACAGGGCTGAATCATTTGAGATGGCTGAAATGCATTTCCCCAAACCTGAAAAGCATAATTGCTTGTTGCCAGACAGCTCAGGACATCTTAATCTACATGTTATTGCCTCCTCCTGGCCAAACACCTGAACAGCCAGAGGTCTACCCTTTGAGGTGTATATCTCCTCCTTGCCTTAGGACAGTGGTCGGCAAACTCATTAGTAAACTGCAAACCACGGCTGGAGGCAAACCACGGCTCCAGCTGCATGTAAACCACAGTTTGTCAACCACTGCCTTAGGACAAATTGTGCTAATAAAAAGCAAGGGGTCCAGCCCTAACCAATTTGGCTCAGTGGACAGAGTGCTGGCCTGCAGACTCAAGGGTCCCCAGGTTCAATTCTGGTCAAGGGCATATAACTTGGTTGTGGGTACATCCCCAGTAGGAAGTGTGCAGTAGGCAGCTGATCAATGTTTCTCTCTCATCGATGTTTCTAACTCTCTATCCCTCTCCCTTCCTCTCTGTAAAAAAAATCAATAAAATATATTTTAAAAAAATTAAAAAAAAATAAATAAAAAGCAAGGGGTCCTGAGACAAGGAGAGTTTAGTTCCTTTAGATAAGTTTCCTCTGGCCCCCATAATGCCTTTCAAAATTATGTTTTGTCTCTGGACTCTTATTTAATTTATGCACAGCACCTTCTCCAGGTTCCTGAACCCTTCTAGATGCTGGATCAAGACCACTAGCAATACACCCCACATATAAACTAAAGAGCCAAAATAAAGTAAATAACTAAACTGAGATGTTTTCAGATCCCATCTTTAAAAAAGGGGGGGTGGGGAAAGGAAAAATTTCACTTCTCAAAATACTATTTCAGTTGGGCCAGAAGGTACAAAGGATTCAAGGTAGTCTTCCAACTCAAAAACCGAAGTGCAACATATGTTTCTGGGCCATCCATGAGCTCTGAGTCTGGGGCAAATGACTCTACTCTGAAAAGGATTCTGTTTCTCACCTGGACATTGGGAAATAAGAAATGTGGCAGGAGAATATAGCCATACTTCCTAATTAATGGGTTTTTATGCTAATTGTGTTAAAACAAATGCAGAATAAGAGGAAACAAAACATTCCTTCTCCCCTAAACACAGGTTGGCCCAAAAATTCAGGTGGTCCACAATAACACTGAAGGATGGCTCAGAGCCAATTTAAAAAACAAACAAACAAATGGCAACATTTACTGTATCCACAGGGCAAAAATGCTAAAACAGTTTAGCCATGTCCCCATGAATTGATTTGATAGCTTAAGCACAATAGATGTCATTAGGAACTTTTAAATTAGACATAATGTGGAGAATCTACTTATAATAGAAAGCTGGTTATTGTTTAGATTAAATGCCATTCAAGATGTCAACAAAAAGTGCTGATATGTTCCTTTAGACAAAATTTATATCTAAATTTTGTTCATGTATCTCCCCCACTAGATTTTGATAAAACCAGAAAGCAGAGATTGTGCCTTTCTCTTCTGTGTATTCTCAGAACCCAGCACTGTACCTAGTTCATAAAAAGTACTCAATAAATATGCATTGAATAAGCATATTTTAGTCTCATGTGACTAAAGCATGTAGTTCTGACAGAAAAATGACACCCCAAACACTATGTGGAAAGCAGAGGTGGGTACAGGTAGAAAAAGGAATGTGTGTGTGAGAGAGAGACAGCAGGTTGATAGAAATCAACAATGATTTCTGTAATTGGACTTGTCTAGCCCTCCCCAAGATCTTTTAGTAAATCCAGCTGCCAGGAGACAGAAACAGTAGTAATTCAAGTCTGTTTGCCAGAAGGGCAAGGACAAATTCTACCGGCAAAGAAAGAAATGCCATCTTTGGGTTCTAAAGAGAGACCAGGGCACAGTGACTACTAAGTAAACAAAAGGAGAAAACTATTTTTAAAAAGATACATGATAGTACTTCTTTAAGGAAAGAATCCAAGATGGTGGCATAGGTAAACACCTACACTGCTGCCTCGCACAATAATTTCAAAACTACGACTAAAAGGCAGAACAGACATCATCCAGAAGCACAGGAAAGCTGGCTGAGTTGAAGTTCTACAACTAGAAGGAAAGAGAGGGCCTCATAGAGACCCAGAGGAACTGCAAAAACTGAGGTATGGAGACGCGTGTGGAGAGAGTGGGTGCCAGGAGTACCAGGCTGGCTTTCTCTGGTGGGAGGGAGACGAGACTCTCAACCCCTTATCCTGTGACACTGAACCCCAGATCCAGCAGAAACTCATACTAGGGCAGTTTGGACTGTGAAAAGGGAGAAGTGCACGGAAATTTAGGGGAGTCGCAGGAGATCAGAAATCTGGTGGTGCGAGAGGACCGACTGCTGATTGTGCCGCTGGTTTTCGCGAGTGGGCAGGAGACAGACCCTCCCAACTGCGTCACTTCTAACTCCACTAAGCCCAGGCTTCTGGCGAAACTCTGTGGACCCGGACTCCTGTGGTTCCGGAGCGCAGGGGAGCCGGAGGAGCAGCAGTCTAGAGGCACTGTGAGAGAGCGCGCACAAGTGCGTTAGGGCACACACAAGGACCGATCCAGCGATTACCCAGTCACATGAGACTAAGGGGCCTTGGAGGGCAGGGCCAACTGGAAGGCAAGGCGGTCCCTTAAGCCCTGAGACTCCACCCATCCCAAGCTCAACAGAGAGGCTTTTGTGGTTTTGCAAGTCTGGTATCATAAGTCTGAATACAACACAGAAGTTCTCCGGGCATAGTGAAAATGCCGAGATAAGGGAAGGGAGCACAAACAAAAGAAATGGAGGAAAACAAACGACTGGATATAGAGTTCAAAACCATGTTTATAAGGTTTTTCAAGAATATCCTAGAAAAGTTGGATAAAGTTAGCGAGAGCCAAGAGGAGATGAAAAAGAACCAACTAGAGATGAAAAAGATCCAACTAGAGATGGAAAAGGACCAACTACAAATTAAACATACATTAACTGAAATAAAAAAATATTATACAGAGACCTAACAGCAGACTAAAGGAAGGCAAGAATCAAGTCAAAAAATTTGAAATACAAAGAATCAGAAAACACTCAACTGGAAAAGCAAGAAGAGAAAAGAATCCAAAAATGTGAAGATAATGTAAGGAGCCTCTGAGACAGCTTCAAGTGTACCAACATCAGAATTGTGGGGGTGCCGGAGAAAGAGAGAGAGCAAGATACTGAAAACCTATTTGAAGAAATAATGACTGAAAACTTCCCACATCTGGTGAAAGAAATAAACTTACAAGTCCAGGAAGCACACAGAACCCCATATAAAAGGAATGCAAAGAGGACTACAACAAGACACATCATAATTAAAATACTAAGAGCAAAAGACAAAGAGAGAATATTAAAAACAGCAAGAGAAAAACAGTTCATTACCTACAAGGGAGCACCCATACGATTGTCAGCTGATTTCTCAACAGAAATGATGCAGGCCAGATGGGAGTGGCAAGAATTATTCAACATGATGAATAGCAAGATCCTACAACCAAGAATACTCTATCCAGCAAAGCTATCATTCAGAATTGAAGAGCAGATAAAAAGCTTCACAGAGAAGAAAAAGCTAAAGGAGTTTATCAACTCCAAACCAGTATTATATGAAATGGTGAAAGGTACTCTTTTAGAAGAGGAAGAAGAAAAAAGTAAAAGAGAAACAATTATGAACAACAAATAAGTATCTATCAACAAGTGAATCTAAAAATTAAGGGAATTAAACATTTGATCAACAGAATAAACTGGTGAATATAATAGAATCAGGAGCACAGAAAGGGAATGGACTGATAATTCTCAGGGGGAAAGGGGTGAGGGGTGTACAGGGAGATACTGGACAAAAATCATACACCTATGGAAGAGGTCAACGGGAGGGAGGTAAGGGTAGAAGGAAGGGTGGGAGCCGGGTGGAGGGAACTATGGAGTGGAAAAAAAAAGAGAAACAAATGTAATAATATGAATAATAAAGATTTAATAAAAAAACCTAGAACATCCAGATTTTACTAATAAAGCTGGATGGTTAGCTCGTTTGTTACCACATAGCATTTTATTTTATAGGAGATTGGAGTATAAATCCCTTGTAGCTTCTTTGTTTAATGGTTTCTGGAGAGAGGAGGAAAGAACTGTGAGTGGGTTCAACCCCAAGTGCACTGTGATATACCCAGAGCTTCCCACAGATATGTAACCAAACTGTAGGATAAAGTAGACTATTTCTCATATTTTTCAGCAAAACTTTTACAGTGATAGTGGGAACTCTAAAAACTTCAAGGCCAGGAGAGCAGGAAAAGAAGAATGAACACAGATCAGGCAGAGTAAGTTACAAAGACCAAAAACCATGACAAAAGCAAGCTGGTTATTTTATATGGCAATCTGGTTAAGAAAAACCTGGCAGCATAGGTAATACTAGTCATCAGGCAGGTGGAAACACCATTTTTCTTCAAGGTTTTATTTTGATTGGTCCCTAGCTGGTGACCAGGTAGAGAAACAGAACCCAGCATCTTCTGGAAAGGTCAAACAAAGCCTAGGCTGGATGTCAGCACCCCAAACAAGCAGGATAATCCTCAGTGGGTTCTTGGAACAAGTCCCAGTATCACCTACACCATAATGTATAAAGGAAGGCTGGAGATTAATGAGCCCTCATGGGTCTCAGGGGCTCTTCCAAGGGCACTTAATACTTGAGATATCAGATTAATTCCATATGCCATCTACTGGTGGTGGAAGGGACTTTTATCCTGCCAAGCTTAGTTCTTGATGCTTCAGGTACTGGTAATCACTGAATCTTCTAGCTGCTGACTTTTAGTATATACCCGTGATTGGGGCCTGAGTAACCAGAGTCTAATTACAGTGGTACCTCGAGATACGAGTTTAATTCGTTCCATAACCTTGCTCGTATATCAAGTTGCTCTTATCTCAAAGCAAATTTCCCCATTGAAATCAATTGAAATGCTGTTAATCCGTTCCAGCCCCCAAAATGCCACCCCAGTTGTTCTTGTTACATGTTTTTGAATAAGAAAAATGTATTTATAAATGACAAATATTGTATAAAAACATAATAAAAGAGAATGTAAAGGAATAAACTGGTTTTATAAAGTGTATTTACCTACTCGTTACACTCTTAATGCTACACTTTATCCCTAAACCGAATGTAACTTAACTAATCTTCACTGAACTTAATTGCTACTGGTCTTTGCATTTTTGGCCGATTAAAAAAAAAAAAAAAAACGTGTCCAAGGAGGTTTGCCTCTTCCTTTCAGAATGTTTCTGAAATGGGTGAGGCAAGTTTCATTGAACAGCTCCGATGCACGACCAGTAGCAACTTTTTCGGGGTGTTTCTTTTCCACGAAGTGTGGCACCCTCTCCCACATTCCTAAGATCTCCTTTATCTCACTTGTAGAGATCTCCTCCACCTCTGGTTCCTCCTTGAAACCAATTTCTTGGAGAACCTCCGCATGTTGCTGAGACTGCAACTGTTGTAACTCCTCCTTGGTGAGTTCCAGAGAGTTCTCCTCAACGAGCTCATTCACATCTCTGTCATTCACCTCCAGGCTCATGGATTGTCCCAGAGACACTACGTATCTCCTTCTCCACTGGCACCTCGGGTTCGAATCCTTCGAAGGTCCTTTCGGCTACGGTCTCAAACCACAGCTTCTTCCATGCAGAAGTCAAAGTCCTCCTTGTAACACCCAGCCAGGCCTGATCAATAATTCTGAGGCATATCACGATGTTTAAGTGGTTCTTCCAGAACTCTCGAAGGGTGAGGTTTGTGTTCTCTGTCACCTCAAAGCAGCGCCGGAACAGGTGCTGTATGTACAGCTTTTTAAAATTAGAAATCACCTCCTGATCCATGGGCTGCATGATAGGAGTGGTGTTGGGAGGTAGGTAGACAACCTTTATAAACTTGAACTCTTCAAGGAGTTCATCTTCGAGGTTTGGCGGGTGAGCAGGAGCATTGTGGAGGACGAGGAGGGCTTGCATGGTTAGGTTGTTTTCCTGTAGATATTTCTTAACAGAAGGGCCGAAAACCAGGTTTACCCACTCCACAAAGAACTGCCTGGTGACCCATGCCTTCGGGTTTGCCCTCCACATAATTTGCAGTTTATCTTTTAAAATCTTATGTGACTTAAAGACTCTGGGGTTTTCTGAATGGTATAAGAGCAGAGGCTTGATCTTGCAGTCGCCACTCGCATTGGTGCACAGTGCGAGAGTTAGCCTATCCTTCATGGGTTTGTGGCCTGGCATGGCCTTCTCCTCTGCCATTATATAAGTCCTATTTGGCATCTTCTTCCAGAAAAGCTCTGTCTCGTCACAGTTGAAGACTTGCTGGGGGATACATCCTTTGGCTTCTATCAGTTCGGAAAAAGTTTTGAGGTAATCCTCAGCTGCCTTCACATCCGAACTTGCTGCCTCACCATGCCTGAAGATGGAGTGAATGCCGGACCTTTTCCTGAAGTTATCAAACCTGCCTCTACTGGCTTTAAATGAGTCTTTCCATGCTTCCTCCATGGAAGTGTGCGGGGTCTGCTCCAGCAAATCACTGTAAATCGCTCACGCCTTCTCGCATATGATGCCCTATGTTAATGTATCTCCTTTAAGCTGCTTCTCCAACACCCACACCATCAGTAGATTCTCCATCTTTTCATGGAGAGAGCTATGGAGCTTAGAAATTATTGTAACGTCCTTAGCTGGCATTATACCCTTTATCGACTCCTTCTGTTTAAGCACAGTGCATATTGTTGAAGTACTACGCCTGTATTGCCTGCCAAGTCAGCCACTTGCACACCTTGCTCATATTTTTCTATGATTTCACGCTTTAATTCAATAGACATCATCCTCTTCTGAGCACTGACCTTTCCACTCGCTTTCTTCGGACCCATGGTTATAAAAAGAAATGTGATAAAGTATGTAAATGCACAAAAGATGTTTTGACAACGAGGTAAATAAGCACACTGACTGAGGCGTGGGAAACTATGAGACGCTCGAGTGGAGGTAAACTGGTGGGTTGTGTGCAGCCAGCCGATCCAAGCGATTACTCGTATCTCAAATGTTGCTCATATTTCAAAGCAAAAAATCGCTCACTCGACGGCTCGTATCTCAAAAATCTCGTATATTAGGGCACTCGTATCTCGAGATACCACTGTATAAGGTGGCAGGACTGGAATGTAGGGTCTGTCTTACAACTGTACTCTACCAAGATGGTCATTAATACACTATTCAGGGAATCCAGTACCATGTAAGGGAATGAAATTCAGCTTTTATTAATCCTCAACTGAAAATATTTTTCCATTGATTTTTAGAGTGGAAGGGAGGGGAAGAGATAAGAGAGAGAAACATCATCAATTGGTTGCCTCCCACCTGTGCCCCAACTCAGGGCCAGGGATTGAACCTGGCAACAGATATATGCCCCTGAATGGACTCTAACATGGGACCCTTCAGTCCACAGGCCAACACGCTATCCACTGAGCCAAACCAGCTATGGTGAAATTTAGTTTTTGATTGAGAAATCTAGGGCATCATCTCACATTATCAATACCTAAATGATACCAGTAGATAAAATTGTAGCATTAACATTTTAGTGTCAGTGGCCTCAGAGAGAGCTTCAACATATGTACCAGATGGATTTATTCTTTTAGATTTAGTTCCTTCTCCCAGCAAACTCTGCAACACCAAAGGAATAATTATGGCTCAGTGGAATACTGCAGAGCACTAGCCAAAAACTAGTCACATCAATTTAAACCAGCAAATATTAATTTTTGTAAGATAAAAGAATTCTCTTCCCAGAGGCAATTATTTATCTCAGAGAAATGTTTGCCAATACAAAATGCCCTTTCCCACCTGTGGAACTAAAAAAAAAGAAAAAAAAAGAATCACAGCAGAGTATCTGCTTGGAAGAAACTGGAAGGCATTTGAGCAGAGGGGCAGAGATGGCTTTGTATGAGGCCTTTTGCATTGCTAAGAGGAAGGTAACCTAAACCTAAAACTCATGTGAAGCTGAAAGTACACTCAGAAAGGAGAGACAGCAAATGTTAGGATGATTATCATTTCTTTATGTGTGCCGCACTTGACAGATTACAAAGCAATTTTTTATTCATTATCTCCCTAGAGCCACCATCTCTGTCAGATAGGCAGGCTAAGTATCGTTATACCCATTTTGCAGGTGAAGAAGCTGAGGTCTGATGGCTAGAATAGCAATCTAATGAACTTCACACCTGCTTCTGTCCCACAACCATGGCAGCATCCAGGTGGTGGCAAACACAAAATGGCATATTTCACCCCTTCACCACCTACCTTACCCCAACCACATCAGCCACAGCTCTTAATTCATCTAGAAAAACTGCCTGCACCCTAAGTTTGGAGTCACCATTCAAAACTCTTAGCTCCCACATCCAACTGTCTCCTGCTGGAGGCCAACAACTGATCTAATTGAATTTTTGGTACCAAAAGAGGCACCTTCACTGTATACCTTCTATAGATAAATCAACAAATGGGTCTCCCCAGTTACCAAAGAGGGTTTTTTTATTGATTTCTGAGAGAGGAATGGAGAGGGAGAAAGAGATAGAAACATCAATGATGAGAGATAATCATTGATTGGCTGCCTCCTACACGTTCCCTACTGGGAAACAAGCTGGCAACCTGGAGATGTGCCCTGCCAGAATCGAACTGTAACCTCCTGGTTCATGGTTCGACACTCAACCACTGAGCAACAATGGCCAGGAGCTGCTTAAGAATTTGCTTAGAACAGTTAACTTTTCCTCTTAAAGCAGTAATGGCCACACCACTACTACTTCCCCACACCCCAAAAAGCCCCCAAGCACTGGCCGTTGAAGGAGCCATGAACCAAGCCCAATCACATGAACAACTAGGACATCTTTCAATAGTATCACTCTTAAAATGGGGAAACCAGATCCTTCCCTCTAGCCCCCATACTTTACAGGGCCTTTCTCTGGCTCTACTCTGCCACACTACTCTCAATAGAGCTAGGAGTCTATGGGGCTATGGGGACATACCCACCCTATATCTATGCTTCCTTCCCTTATGATACTCTCATATATAAGACTTTGAAATTCCCTGCCCATATGCCCCAAGCCTGTGTTCCTGGCCTGTGCAATCATTTTCCCTAGTTCTTCCTTTCTAAGAATGGACCAAACCACTTGTGGGAACAACCTGAGGCTTGAGGGATAAATGAAGGCTGGCCATGGGGAAGTTGTTGCCCTTCCGTTCAGTGATGATGGAGTTTAAACATGTGGGCTACAACACTACATCTCAAACTTTAATGTGCTGTGAATCATCTTGAATCTTATTAAAGTCCAGATCCTGGTTAAGTAATCCTAGAGTAGGCCTTGAGAATTTGCAGTTCTAACAAACACTCATATAATGCTGATGCTCTGAACTGGGGTCCATGCTTTAAGGAGTGAGGCTGGTATCTATAGGCATGTGTGGAAGGCTCCTCAAGGTAAAGGAAAGAGCCAGGAGGTTAAAGAGAAGGAATAGTTGGCAGTGAGCCTGCATTTTGCGCCCCTAAGCCAGGCCTGCCAAAGATAGGGATGACCTTGCCTTTCATCATGCCAAGAAGTATCAAGAGTACATCAACCATCTGTGGCCACCAAAGGAAAACATTCATGAGGACATACCATTTGTCCTTCCTTCAAAGCCCCTATACACCTTCTTCCATCACCTCCCATGCCAGAAACTATGCCCTGGGACACTTCACAATGACACTCCATTAATTTTGTATACATCCACACAATGTTTTATTACTCCACCATAGTGTCTAGCTCTCAGAAATAGTGCATTCCACATTACCACTGATCAGCATCAAAGACTGAAGATATGAAACTGAAGTAAGCTGGGGAAGAGATATTAGATTTGTAATGTCAACAAACCTTCACCAAGAAATCCCATATAATCCTTGGCCTGAGAGGAAGGGCAGGTCCCTTTAGGGTAGACCTGTCTCATTCACAATAACACTTAGCTGAGATGCCACAAAACCCCATACACTGGTCCACTAACTTGTTACAAATTACCAGACACATATGAGCAAGCCTGGTGTTTGTTATTTTATCATTGTAATAAGAAGGGCAAAATTAATAAATAAACACAAAATCACATAAATATTTAGTTGGAATATTCAGCTGAGGGAGCAAACCACCAAATGCATTCCTGAGCCATAGTATTCAAAACATATTCAACATGAACTCCCTTAAATCTAATATTAGTGTGATTCCAGATAAAACACACGAAAACAAAACTTCACAAGGAGTATGAAATGTATTTGGCACCCCAGAGCCCTATTTACTTGGGACACAATTGATTGATATACACAGATGTATCTAAGGTACATGTAGTGCTTCAAAGTGCCCTTTTACAAATCACCACTGAAACATATGTTACATTATTAAGGTCAAATTGTCTTCCTAATACTGCTGATTAGCACTCAGATACAAGAGAAACAAAAACTAAACTAAACTAAACTAAAAATAAAATAAAATAAAATAAAATAAAAGGACAGATGAAGAAAGTCATGCCACAGTGGTTTGAAGAGTGGGTCATAGGGCTGCCAAATGTTTTAATAATACATCCAAATGAAGCCTCATGATCACTTGAGGAATACAGAGAACTAAGTCTGAATCCTAATTCTCCAGCTTACTCATTTTGTGACTTTAATAAGGCCCTCCTATACTCTGAGCCCAGGTGACAGATCCAGACGGTCTTTGTCCAGCTCTGACACTGGGATTTTATATTTTAGGATTCCATATTTATGGGAATATTAATGGTCATATCATCCATCACAGATGCTAGAGGAGGAAAATAAAGAAAGGAAAGCTTTATGTTCTTCTGTTGGCATAGTTCTGTGCTTTTGTTCAGAAGTTAAAAATATTTTAATAGCTTATTCCACTGGATCTATAGCAGAAAAACAAAAAGGAAATTAATCTTAAACAAATAATACAAGTATGTCTGCAATCTTTGAATATCTCTAGCTCAGTAAGGTTCCAGCTGCTTCTGCACATTGCCAGTCCTCACTGACTTCTGGATAGAGGAAGAAAGAACAGTATATGACTTTTGTGGGGGAGGAAGGTTGTCTTTAAGGTATAAAACCAAGTAAGTAGAGAGACTATTAGGAAGTATTTGCCATAGTTTAAAGGAGATGTTATAGGGATGTGAACTAAAGTCATGTCAATGAGGTAGAAAGGAGAGGACAGATCCAAGTGGCATTCAGGAGGGCATACTGACAGGCCTGAGTGAAGGAGTTGAAGAGGAGTGAGTGGTATAATAAATACCAGATGTCTTACTTGGGTGATAATATTCATGACAGTGCCATTATCTAAACTATGACTTTGAGAAGATAAAAGATATTTGAGAGGCAAAATGATGAATTAAAAGCTGGAATGTTGACTATGAAATGCCTGTGAATTACCAAGTAAATATGGCCAGAAGCATGTGGGTATACTGATGTAAAGTCTTATGGGTCTAGGCAGAAACAAATGCAGCCATGAGATTAATTTGGAAATCCTCAGCATATAAATTCCCTGCATCCCTGTAATTTAGTCATGTTATAGCATTTATTCATTAAAATATTTAGAGTCCTCTCAAAATATTTAGGGTTCCCATTCACTTTGCTAAACAAGGGGATATATAAGTAAATAAAAATAGAGAGCTAGTCCGGGTAGCTCAGTTGGTTGGAGTGTTGTCTTGATAAGCCAAGGTTGTGGGTTCAATCTCTGCTCAGAGCACATACAAGAATCAACCAATGAATGCTTAAGTAAATGGATGACAAATCAATGTTTCTCTCTCTCTCCTTTTCCCTCTCTATAAATAAATAAATAAAGTAATAAAGTACTTAAGTAATTAATTAATTAAATACATGGTCTCTGCTCTTGCACAGCTTATAGTCTAGCAGTAGAGATAATTAACAAGAAAAAATACAAATAACATCTTAAATTGTGATTAATATTATGAAGGAAACGAATGGGTACAGTGATCAAGAATACCAGAGGCAGGAAGGAAGACATCTCAAAAAATCCTTTAAACCAAGACTGGAAGAATATTCCTGGACAGAACAACAGAATATGTGAAGATCAAGCTGCAGGAAGAATTCAGTCACAAAGCTGGCATACCCTCTAACTTGGCTTCTGTGGTATGCCTGTAATATTTGCTGATATTTAAATGATAGTAATAAAGTAGTACAATAAGGCATGATCATAAAATTATACCCAAGCCAAAGCAGTTGATGCCTATAAAATGGTGTTCAACAATTTTATGTTGTCACTGATGGGACTGGATACAGATGGTTACATTCGTCTGTTGTAATGCTAACTTAAACAAAACTACTGAGCTCTATATTCCATTACTAATAGCTCTGATTGCCTCAAATCATGCCAGCATATTGAAGTCACATTCAGGGCAAATTCATCATTCTGTAGGATTTCAGTCAAACACTGTTATTGAGGAAGCAATACTTAAAATAACATTCTTTTTAATGATTAAATAGAAGGTTAGCACAGACTGTAGAACAGATTAAAAAAAATTCTCTGTAACCCTTAGGTAAAGGATAAGAAGGTTGTGTTTTGCAATTCCTTCCTCATGGGTTTACAATTATTCCACTGCACAACAGCTAAAATGTCTAAGAAATCACTTACCTGAATCACAATAATTAGTTCTCTACTATTGGTGTGTTCACTATGAATTTAGTTGACTTTGACACATGAAAAGACAAAGTTTATCCAATTACAGTTCTAAGTATATATTTCTTGTAGGTAAACAAAAGTCTGCAGGGGGTTGAACAATTCTTGGCCTGCATTATGCATTTTAACCAGGATGTATAAGATGCATCAGTTGAATAAATTAATGTATAAGTCTTAACTGGCTGGGTAACAAAAATAAAAACAAACTTTGTTTTAGAAATAGAGATTTAGCTATCTTAAAATTTCTCTTCTTTTAAGATGAAACCTCTATGTCAAAAAGGCAAAAGACAGAAATACTCCTCTTTGTAGTGCAATTAAAAAGAAAATTAATAAATTGCATTAATTTGTTGTGCTTGTGATTTGGCTGAAAATTGTGGTATTGCAGTATTACAATTTGATTGTAAGAGAGCATGCAAATGAACTCACCAGAACTTACCAATTATTCTTCTGTTTGTAAAACTATTCTGAAATGAATGGCCTGCCTGATGTAAGCTATGATTAGGGCCATTTAAAAAATAATTAAGGGTTATTTTTAAATTAACATTTTAAAGTACACTGACAGCCCTTATGTCTTTTGTCTCAAACCGACAGGACAAACAGGGTAGACTATTCAGAAAAGGCACTAAGTCTTATCCTGTCCTTCAGCAAATGAGCCATGTGTGATTTTGTCAAGGGACTTAAGGTCTCCAATTTGCCAGTGGTATGTGCATTAGTCACTTGGGGGCTATCAGCCCCATCAGTGTCCCTGGAATACAGCAGACCTCTGGTTTAACACAGGTATGTGAGCTATTGCATATTCACAGACTGAGCAAAACTATTCAACCCTATTCATTTGTCTTCATGACATTTCCACAAATGCTAAATAGTACAACAGAACACAGACTGTCTTCACAATCCCTGGCTCTGGCAAATAAACTTGGGAAAGGTTTTAACTATTTATAGCTTGATTTTTACTTCTGGGGTTTCCATGGGTTCAGCTCAAATGTGCTTAGGGTGTATTTCTTTTCTTCAAGTTAAATATAAGCCAGATGTCATAGGTCACAGAATTCTTCTTTATGCTTTAGGAGCTCACCACTGATGGATGAAGTATACATTTTATCTCTTCAATCCTCATTATATATATAGGGAAATTGAGACTTTGAAAGATTAGATGACTTGCCTAGGGATTCATGGCCAATTAGTGGCAGGCACTGGCTAAAACCCAAGAGTTTTGTCCTCTCACAGCAAGACTCTAACACACTGCATCACCCACTAAAATCAACTTGCTAGAAAATATCCAACCAGTGAGTCATATGGAGTAATTTACCAGTATGGTTTTAAGTGAACATAATCTCTAATGCCCTTACAGAATGACCTGGTCATTGAGCTGCTCAGGCTCCCTTGGGTTCAGACCAAAGTTTAACAACTTGCTGGGACACTATGGTCTAAACAGAGTTTTACTGACTTAGACTTGATCTATGCCCCATCGTTTCTTGCATATATTATTCTTAACTCTGACACATCTTTCTGTGGTGTGGCTTGTGACGTAACACTCTATCCCCTTTCCTCTCAACTTTCATCCCATCATAATCTCTGTCCTTCCATCTCCTATCCTACTGCTACCCCACCTATCCCTGTTATTTAAAGATTTGAAGTCCAGGCCACTACAATCAGAGTAGTTCCATTCTCTCTTAGTCCACCAGTTCCTGTGAATGAGGACCAGGAGCAGGGAATGAGGTGGGGGATACAAGAATATTTAAACATTTACTTTTTCAAAATATCAACTAGAAGCTTCTCTCAACAACCCCTTGGCCTAGCTGTAGGGAAATTAAAAAGGATAATCAAAAGTTGACTCGGGTTCTTGCAAAGATCATGAAAAGCCTACTGAATGAGAATATAAAAATAGATTCTACCCACATTTAGGACTGAATACATTTCTTATATTCTTAGCTTTTCAAAATTGTTCACATCTATTTGTTTTATAGTAACTTCTTCTTAGCTAGAATGTTTGCTTAGTATGAAATTACTATTATTTTAGGCAATTGTTTTGGTGATATTTTTAAAAGAGCAAGAAGGTTACCTAAATTGTCGTAAAAATAATTCCTCATCAAACAGCATGGGTGGAGATATTTCATTTAGAGAAATAATGTGTGTAGAGAAAATTAGCAAAAAAAATTAGGCCTCACTTAGCAAATGTGTATTGCACTAGTGATTGGCAATAAAATAAATATATGTATAAAAATATAATTCAATTCAAACTATTCCTAAATCTATGATGATTTGACCATGGGCTGGCTCACATATTTTGCCTAAAAAAAAACACAAAAAAAACAAAAACAAAAACAGCAATCACATGATTCTGAGTAAATTAAGAGTATAAACCTGAACTCTTAAGGGCTGTTGAACCAGTTCAGAGAACAACTTGTTTCTGAGCACTATTAAATATCCATTCACATATAATAATTAGTGTGCTGATTTCAAATAATTTTTACCTACTCATTGGAGCACACTCCATCAAGACATAGGATAACCAATTGGATAAGAAAACATGATCCATATATCTGCTGTCTGCAAGAAACCCACCTCAGAAAAAGAGATGCACACAGACTGAGGGTGAAGGAATGGAAGGTGGTGTTTCAGGCAAATGGAAATGAAAAAAAAGCTGGAGTTGCAATACTTATATCTGACAAATTAGATCTCAAAGTGAAGGACATAACAAGAGATAAAGAAGGCCATTTCATAATACTAAAGGGAACAATCCAAAAAGAAGAAATAACTCTGGTAAAGATATACACACCCAATATAGGAGCACCTAAATACATAAAAAAACTCCTGAAGGATATCAAGGGAGAGACTGACAGCAATACAATCATAGTAGGAGACATTAATACCCCACTGTCACCACTGGACAAATCCTCTAAACAAAAAATCAGCAAAGAAATATCAATCCTAAATGACTCACTAAACCAGATGGAATTAATTGACATCTTCAGAACATTTCACCCCAAAGCCACAGAATATACATTCTTCCCCAGTGCACATGGGTCATTTTCAAGGATAGACCATATGTTGGGTCATAGGCAAAGTCTCTTTAATTTCAAGAAGATAGAAATCATATCAAGCATTTTCTGATATCACAGTGGCATAAAACTGGAAATCAACTCCAATAAAAACAATACAAAGAAATCAAACACATGGAGACTAAACAGCGTGATATTAAACAACGATTGGGTAACCAGAGAGATCAAGGAAGAAATAAAAAACATCATGGCAACAGATGACAATGAAAACAAAACAATACAAAATTTATGGGACACAGTGAAAGCAGACTTGAGAGGGAAGTTCATAGTTCTACAAGCCTATTGCAAAAAAACAGGAAACAATGGTAATAAATTACCTAACCCTACAACTCAAAGAGCTAGAAAGAGAGCAACAAGAAAAGCCCAATGTATGCAGAAGGAAGGAAATAGTAAAGATCAGAGCACAGATAAACAACATGGAGACCGTAGAAACAATTCAAAAGATCAACAAAACCAAGAGCTGCTTCTTTGAAAGGATAAATAATATTGATGGACCTCTAGCCAGGCTCACCAAGAACCAAAGAGAGAAGACCCAAATAAACAAAATCAGAAATGAAAGAAGAGAAATAACAACAGACCCTGCCAAAATACAAAGGATTGTTAAAAAAAATACTATGAACAACTCTATTCCAACAATTTGGACAACCTGCAAGAAATGAACATATTCCTAGAAAAATACAACCTTTCAAAACTCAAGCAGGAAGCATGTAAACATATCAATAGACCAATAACTATGAAGGAAATTGAAGCAGTCATCAAAAAGCTTCCAGCAAAAAAAAAGCCTTGGACCAGATGGCTACACAGGAGAGTTTTGCCACACATTCAGGGAAGAATTAAAACCTATCCTCCTCAGACTATTCAAAAATATTCAAGAAGAAGGAACACTTCCAAACACCTTCTATGAAGCCAGTATCACCCTAATACCAAAACCACATAAAGACAACACAATGAAAGAGAATTACAGGCCAATATCTCATGAACATAGATGCCAAAATCCTCAACAAAATTCTAGCAAATCGGATCCAGCAGTACATCAGTAAGATCATACTCCATGACCAAGCAGGATTCATCCCAGGAATGCAGGGATGGTTCAATATCCGCAAATCAATAAATGTGATACATCACATAAACAAATTGAGAGATAAAAATAACATAGTCATATCAATTGATGCAGAAAAAGCATTTGACAAAATCCAACACCCTTTCTTGATAAAAACTCTCAGCAAAATGGGAATAGAAGGAGCATACCTCAACATCATAAAAGCCACATATGAGAAACCCACAGCTAACATCACACTCAATGGGCAAAAACTAAAACCATTTCCCCTAAGAACAGGAACAAGACAGGGATTCCCACTCTCACCTCTCCTGCTTGACATAGTACTGGAAGTATTAGCCATTGCAATTAGACAAGAAGAAGGAATAAAAGGCATCCAAATTGGAAAAGAAGAAGTAAAGCTGTCTTTATTTGCAGATGACATGATACTGTACATAAAAAAAAGGGAAGGACTCCATCCAAAAACTAATTGACTTTATAAATGAATTCAGCAATGTTGCAGGATACAAAATTAATGCCAAGAAATCTATGGCATTTCTATACACTAATAGTGAAATTACAGAAAGAGAGACTAAAAAAGCAATCCATTTACCATTGCACCAAAAAAATTAAGACAGCTAGGAGTAAACCTAACTAAGGGGGTAAAAGACCTATATGCAAAAAACTACAGGACACTGAAAAAAAAAAGAGATAGAGGAAAACGTAAACAGATGGAAAAGCATACTATGATTATGGATTGGGAGAATCAACATCATTAAAATGTCCATACTACCCAAAGCAATCTATAGATTCAGTGCACTACCCATTAAAATACCAACGATGTATGTCACAGACCTAGAAATAACTCTTCAAAGATTCATCTGGAACAAAAAAAATACCGCAAATAGCCACAGCAATCCTGAGAAAGAAGAATAAAGTAAGTGGGATCTCAATACCAGATTTCAAGCTATATTACAATGCAACTGTTCTCAAAACAGCCTGTTACTGGCACAAGAACAGACATATAGACCAATGGAATAGAATAGAGAATCCAGATATCCACCCAAACCACTATGCTCAATTAATATTTGACAAAGGAGGCATGAACATACAATGGAGCCAAGACAGCCTCTCCAATAAATGGTGTTGGGAAAATTGGACAGATATATGCAAAAAAAATGAAACTGGACCACCAAATTACACCATATACAAAAATAAACTCAAAATGGATATAGGACTTAAACATAAGATGGGAAACCATAAAAATACTAGAGGAATCCACAGGCAGCACAATCTCAGAAATATGCTGAAAGAACTTCTTCACTGATACTGCTCCAAGGGCAATGGAAGCTAAAGAGAAAATAAACAAATGGGACTACATCAAAATAAAAAGCAAAAGAAACCATCAACAATACTAACGAATTAGAAATCTCAAAAAATGGATAATTTTCTAGGAAACAGCAAATTAGAATTACAAAGAAGTAGAAAACACAAGTAAAAACTATGCTGTTAGAAAATATTTCCTCCAATGATTATTATCATGCCCAGATAATTCTTTGAGAAATTTGTTTAGCTTACAAGAAACTGATACTTTCCATGATCTCAAAGTAGTTTCCAGTGTAAAGGAAAAGAAAGAAATAAGACCCAATCATTTTATAAAACTAAAATTATCCATAAAACATGATGGATACACACAAATATGCAGAGAAATAAAACTGAAGACTAATGTCAGTTATAAGTGTATATGCAAAATAAAATACCAGCAAGACAAAATGAATACTACACCACAAGAAAAGATTCCAGGAGTGCAATTTAATATTAGGAAATACAGATGTATAATATAGTTCATCACCACAATTACCTGAAGAAAACCTGTATGAAAGGCAAATATTAATGTATTAAACTTCTTTTTAAATCACTTAAAATAAGAAAAATATCTCTACCAGAATAGAAATGTGGGCAAAAGAGTAATGAAAAGAAAAAAAAATCTGGTTTCACTAGTTATTAAATAATTATACAATTTAAAAATAAGATGCTAATTGTTTACAGTCAAATTTGCAAAAATTCAGTGATACCAAAAATTCAGACAAACAGGGAATGCCCACATTCTGCCTCTAAGATGAGAATTATTACAGGGCTATTTAGCAATATCCATCAAAAGCCTTAAAATGGGCATATATGTGGAACCAACAATTACACATTAAAAGAAAGTAATAAAATATTTTCACAAAGACTTAAGCCACAGAATTGTTATCTCTGCATTTTTTATAGTAGGGGAAAAATAGAAACAACCTAAATATCTAACAGTTAGTCAAATAAATTGTGGTATTTTCATACAATGAAATACTATGTGAGCACTGAAGGTTTAGAAGAATAATGAACATAAAAGAATGCTCAGAATACACTAAGTAAAAAGCTTATGAAAGAACATATATAATATACTAGTAGAGAAAAATAGACTGAATGGTTATAATAAAATGTTAATAGTGATGACCTCTGAGTGGTAAGAATATGGGAGACTTTATTTTGATGTAATTCCATTTGTTTATTTTCTCCTTAGTTTCTATTGTCCTAGGAGCGTATTGTTAAATATATTGCTATGACAAATGTCTGCTATTTTGCTGCCTATGGCTTCCTCTAAGATTTTTATGATTTCCCATCTTTTGTTTAAGTCCTTTATCCATTTTGAGTTTATTTTTGTGTATTGTGTAAGTTGGTGGTCTAATTTCATTTGCTGCACAGCGAAAGAAACCATCAACAAAACAAGAAAGCCCACTGCATGGAAGAACATATTTGCCAATGTTATCTCCGATAAGGGTTTCATCTCCAATATTTATAGGGAACTCATACAACTTAACAAAAGGAAGATAACCCAATCAAAAAAATGGGCAATGGATCTAAATAGATACTTTTTGAAAGAGGACATAAGGAAGACCAAGAGACATATGAAAACATGCTCAAAGTCACCAATCATCAGATAGATGCAAATCAAAATGATAATGTGGTACCATCTCCACCCTATCAGAATGACTATCATCAACAAATCAACAAATCAACAAATGACAAGTGCTGGTGAGGATGCAGAGAAAAAGGAATCCTCCTTTGTTGCTGGTGGGAATGTAGACTGGTGAAGCCACTGTGGAAAACAGTACGGCGTATTCTCTAAAAATTAAAAATGGAACTGTCATTTGACCCAGTAATACCACTTCTAGGAATATATCCCAAGAAAACAGAAACACCAATCAAAAAGAATATATACATAGCAGCATAGTTTACAATAGCTAAGATTTGGAAACAACCTAACTGCCTATCAGCAAATGAATCTATTAGAAAACTGTGGTACATCTATACAATGGAATACTGTGCTGCTATAAAAAAATAAGGAATTCTTACCATTTGCAACAGCATGGATGGAACCCGAGACCATTATGCTAAGTGAAATAAGCCAGTCAGTGTAAGAAAAATACCACATGAACTCACTTTATAATATTATTTATGGGTAATAAATAATATTATCAACTGATGAATAAAAATAGACATAGAGACAGAAAAGCATCGAACAGACTGTCAAATGACAGTGGGAAGGCTGAGGAGGATTGGGGGGCAGAGGGGAGGTAAGAGATCAACCGAAGGACTTGTATGCATGCATGTAAGCATAACCAATGGACGTAATGTCACCCCTCCACCCACTGGGAGGGGGGTGACAGTATGTGCTGGGGGCTAGGGGATGCCGGGGGAAATGTCAACTGGGGGAAAAAAATGAGACATATGTACTACCATTTGTAATACTTTAAACAATAAAAGAAGAAAAAATATGGGAGACTTTTATGACCTCTCACTTTCCCCTTTTTGTATACAATTATTTTCTACATGCTCTAAAATAAAGAAGTATTATTTTGCTAAAGAAAATTTCAATAAAAGAGTGTCCTTTGATGCCTATATTTTTTAACTCAAAAATTCCACTTCACAGCTCTGGCCAGTTCCCAGTCAAGAGCTTGTATCTGGGTCGCAGGTTGGATCCCTAAGCCTGTTTTTAGTGCATGTGTGAGGCAACCAGTTAATGTTTCTCTCTCTCCCATCCAAGTACTAACCAGGCCCAACCCTCCTTAGCTTCGGAGATCAGAGGAGATCAGGTGCGTTCAGGGTGGTATGGCAATAGACCTCTCTCTCTCTCTCTCTCTCTCTCTCTCACTCCCACCCTTCCACTCAATGAAAAAAGAAAAATATATCCTACAGTGAGGATAAACAAAATAAAACAAAAAAAAATCATGATACAGAAGAATGCTTAAATACATAAAAATTCAGTGAGTAGGGAGGGTTATAAAAATTTACAGTACAAAGCTTATTTAAAAAAATGTAGAAAAAAGAATGGATGGAAATATACCAAAATGAATATCAACTCTGGTACTCTAGTAATAAGACTGCAGATTATTTATTTTCATCTTTGTGCATTTTACACTTTTTCACAATGTATCTAATTCTAAACTCTAAAAGCAAATTTGTTTGCATTTGAGGAGCAAGGAGAGAGAAAAGGCAGACTACTGTAATAATAAGTTTAAACATAGAAAACTCTGGAAATCAATATATCAAGATGTTACAAATATTACTTTTGTGGATATGATTTTTTATTTTCCAAAAAGTAAAAATAAAATAAAATGAAATATATTTCTACTCATTAATAATGGGACAGTGGGGACATGTTTTATCTTCTATCTCTGAGACCATGAGAGACCCCAGTCAGTTCCTGGAATGGGAGATAGATTCGCGGCCACTGCTTTCCTCCCTGGCTTCCAGGTTAGAACTTTGGAGCACTACCAGTGAAATAAAGCAACTCTGCTAGTTTCTCCATTCCACTATATGCCAGACGGCCCCTTACCCTATACCAACAGCCCCACAAATCAGAGTCATGTATCTCTAGGCCTTCAGAACCTCCAGTCATGCAGAGTGTCCAGTCAGAAGCATATGATCCCTGTCATGTCCCTCTTCTCTAGCTCTTATGCCATCTTCTCACTGTGTGTAGACTGAGAGTTGCTGGAGGATGGGACTGTGATTTAGCTCAAATCTTGCCTCTGTGCCTAACACAGCACCTTGCATAAAATAGAGTGGGTATTCAATTAACATTTATGAGACTTTTAAAGGCAGGTAGGTATAAAACAGCCTCTTGGTGCTTGACTTAGGAGTTGATGAACAAGGATACCAGCAACCTAGAAGTATTTCATCCTCGCAGGAAAACACAACCCGGACCGCTGCTCAGCCACTTCTAGTGTGCGCGACTGCAGTAGTTTCATGGGTAAGAATGCCACCTAGTGGAGTGGATTAGGCATGGGCAGTAATGAAAATGTATCAAAATAAAAATAAAATGGTGTAAACAGACCTTTGAAATAAAAAATAAATAAAAAGCATCACAAATAAGTGGAACAGTGGGGATCAGATGAACTCTCTGTGAAAGGATATGGCAGCATAAAGTCAATATAGCAACAATATACAAACTTCCCTGTGATGTGATATGCTTCCTTTGTTTCAAAGGGAAGTAACACATCCCATCTCACTACCAAGGGCTTATAAAGTAGCCATAGGGTCAAATTTTATAATGCTTACTCAAGATTTCTGGGATGCTATTGTATTTGCATAATTTAAAGTTATTCAAACATTTCCAACATTATTTCTTCGTGGGAAGAAGATGAAATTTATCTATCATAAAAAGAATATAAAGGGAGAAATTGCCTTTGCTTAAAGTTCATACAATGAAAGGTATGAAAAAAATAACTCTTATTCATTAAAACAAATTAGTCCTTTAAATATTTGCTGGGTGTCCCACACCACAGACTAGTGTTTTAGGGGGAAAAAAAACTTTTAGGAACAGAAAAACTCAGGTCAAAATTGCACAGTCCTGCCCTGGTCAGTGTGGCTCGGTTGCTTAGAGCATAGTTTCATACACAAAAAAGTTGTGGGTTCAATTTTCAATCAAAGCAGATTCAATCCTACCTTGGGGCACATATGGGAGGCAATCAACATCAATGTTGCTCTCTTTCTCCCTTCCTCTCTCTCTAAAAAAGTCAATAAACATATCCTTGGATGAGGATTAGAAGAAAATTGCACAGCCCTTATATTTCTCTCTTCAAATGTAAGCCAAATAATGGCTGTGAAACTGAGCACAGGGAAATTTCTACATTTCCTCTAACATCAGAATAGAATAAGGGCCCATTCCTCAAGCTTACACATAAAAATCCTAAAAACATGTGTAGGTTACATCACTTGGTCTGTGTCAAGTGATGCCCTTTTCTTCAATGCAATAAACAAGAGTCAATCAGGACCTGGGGTTTCATGGAACCACCTAGACTTCATGATGCCAAAAGTACTGTAATAATAGTATACACAGCATGAGAAACTCATTCTGGACAAGGATCTTTGAAAGGCAAAGCATACGATCTTTTTTGGTTGATATCATTCCACCAAGAGAAATTCTAGTTAGCATAATTGAAAGTCTATGGAACTTGAGAAGTAACACCTCACCTGCCTCTAAACACAAGCAAAATAACAGAACTCACAAAAATGGGACAACCTTGATAAAACATTTCCTCCAGAGTGTTTCAAGTTTATGACTGAACTGTTTTTATCCTAATTTGGCCACCTACACATTTTAGCCTTATTAATATTTTTAATGTCTAACACTGGGCATTTCATATTTCTCCTCCAACCCGTTGTACAAAAACCTTTAATGTCTCCAACTATTGAAAAAAGTTGAAACAACTGAGTATAGTATTCAAGGCCTTAAAAAATGTGGTCCCAATCTAACTTTCTAAACATATTTCATATAATTCTCCTATGATAAGCCTGTACTACAGTCAGACTAAATTTCTCACTATTCACAGAGATCTAAGGTGGCACAGTGTAGGTGGAAGTTACATTTATCCACTCCCAAGATTAAACTGGAATTACAATGAAAATGTAGAACAATGAACCTCAGTAACCAGAAGTCTTATAACCAAAGATTTACAGAAACCACACTGAGACTGTGAGGAAGGACAGAGATGCAAAAAGGGTTGGCCCCATATCCACCTGTGATGGTGACTAAAAAAAGGGGGTCTCAACCACACACTGGGCTCCCATCCCAGAGCACCAGAGTCAGAAAGAGGCACCCACATAACATCTGGCTGTGAAAATCAGAGGGAATTCCGACTGCCAGGGAGAGTCAAAAGTCTGCTAAAGACACAGGCAATCTCTTATTAAAGGGCCAGTACACAAAATTTCATTCTCGGCCACTTACCCTAGGCTCTGGCAAACAAGAGTCCTGTGAGGACAGACTGGGATTTGTGGCTCCAGGGAGTGATCTGAAAGCACAGCCATCAGTGTCCCTGCACTGAGTCCCTCTCCCACACCACAAACACAATCTTTCATGAGTTGAGCACTCCCTTCCAAAGGCATCAGCCTGGGGTGCTGGAAGCCACCTACTACAGATACCATCATGAGAGTGCACCAAGGAATGTGGAAGGCTGATGGACCTTGGGTGCTGGCAGGGCTAACGCTAAGCACCATTGTTCTGTTGAGATAAATTGAAGCAATTTCCTTACCTAAAGCCTCAAAGTAAATGTTTACTGAACCTTACTGATCTTTACTGATTTCTATTGACCTTAGAGATGGTCTTTATGCTACCTCTTTGCCACGCTTTACTGAGGACAAGATGTGTATCTAAAACTGAATAAAAAGTGGATAAGGCCAAGTTTCGGTGTGCCTCTCCAAGAGAGAGGTCTCCACCTGGCCCCCCCATGCCTTCTAAATTCATATTTCTTGTATAGTATTTTCATTTGTGTGTTGGCCCCTCCTTCAGATCCTAAATCCTAGCAGTGCAGGTTGAGGCACAATAGTCCCACCCTTTGGAGTCCCTGTTGTCCCACACTGCAGAGATCATGCCCTGCAGAGGAGTCAGCTGCCTGAGCCCAGTATATAGAGGTCTGGGCAAACCCAGGGGGGTAATTGACTGAGTTTTGAGGCTCTGGAGCAAGGGCTATTTCCCCCACATTCCTATGAGCCTGATTAGCATCTCCCCCACATGGGAGATACACTAGTCCCACCCACCCTTGGACTGTTGGCAGCTCCACCCTCTGTATTCCCAGTGGATGCCAAGCTTGGTCTCTCCAGGAGGTTCAGGAGGAATCCAGAACAGACTGAATTGTATGGCTCTAGGACTGGGATCATTTTCCCCTTGTACACCTGACCAGTGAAGACCCTCCTTTCATACAGCCAAATCTTGGTCTGTTTGGGTCTGATAAACTCTGGTGGCCACATCTTGGCAGCTCCCTGAGAACCTGCCCTTACAACAAAAGCTATTTCATGCAAATGTAAACTTTTAAAAAGCTGGACTAGCAATACTTACATCAGGCAAAATAGACTAAAAGAAAGGCTATAATAAAAGATATAGAAGGACACTGTGTAATTGGGTCCTGTTATGATGTTGTATGAAGCTTGCCATTAGGTGTGATGGTTCTGGGGCCCCTTGGTAGGAACTAGGTGACTGGATCTGGCAACCTGTTTGGGGTTACATGCAATACGCAGTTTGTGTCTCCCTCTCCTGGGCCTGTGTGTGGTGGGAAGGACCAAGCTACATTCCAAGGTTGGCTTCCACCAGCACTGAGTTCAGGGAAGATCAACAAAAGACCCAAGTTATCCTGAGATTCACCTTCTTCTGTTTCCACCTGCCTCCATCTGTCGTCTGCCTGTTATGGATCCAACATAGTAGAACCTAAATATATAAAGCAAATTTGGATAGACATATAAGGAGAGATAGGCATACAGTCATAGTAGAGGATTTTAACACCCCAGTTACATCAACGGATAGATCAACCAAAAAGAAAATAAACAAATAACAGCATTAAATGACACATTAGATCAGATAGATTTAACTGATATTTTCAGAGCATTTTTCCCCAAAAACAGCAGAATATACATTTTTTTCAAGTGCACATGGAATATTTTCTAAAATAGACCACATGTTAGGACACCATAGAGATTTCAGAACCTTTGAATGGTGCCTTTCTTAACCCCTCCACACTTTCTGACTATTTGTGGGCTGTGAGAAAGTTCTCTGTCTTCTTCATCTTTATAGACCCAATGCCTGGTACAAAGGAGGTTCTCAAAGAGTGAAGAGATCAAGGAATAAAGGAAGGAATGAGGGTCACCAGTGGCAGCTGATGGTAGTATTGATGGACCAGTCACCAGACTGTCAGCTTTTGGAAAAGGAAAAGACCTGGCACCTCCTTTTGTGTTCCTCACATGCCTGATACTAAATGAGTCCATTGACAAGCTCCTGGAACACACATCTACTACAATATTCTCCTCACCAGTCAAACACAAAAGGAATACCTTTGTTAGGATTACACCTACCTGGCATTCATTCTTCCCTCACTTTCCCAGATAGTGCACAAACAATCTCTTCCCTCATGGGAAAACATTCATCCTTCTTAATGAAGTTCTGGGACAAAGCCACAAAAAACACTCAGCTGTTATGCCACACTCTATACAGGACAAGTGACATTTAACCACTTTGGCCACTGTAGTAGCTGGGTTGTTTGTTTCCTTGTTAAAGTGGGCTCCTTATCTTAACGATGACATTACTGAACTGAATCAAAGACTAATGAACAAAGCCCTATAATCCATTAAAGCAGAAGCTGGTCTTCTGAATACACACAGGACATGTCCCAGTAAAGAATGCAAAAGACCGAGCACTCTACCAACATTGAACTTGACACACCGCCCCCATATGGGAGATACACTAGACCTTCCCTTGGACTGTTGGCAACTCAACATTGGGTAGAAATGATGGAGGCCATTTATATGAAGGCTCCTTTCTAGGTGCCACAGCATTGCATTAAGGTTATCAAAAAAGCACATTAATGCCAGATACACTGACAGTTGTCCAGAATTCTAAATCTTTGTTTTAGACTTAGATCTTGGAGGCAGATCTTATCCAGGGTCTGAAATCAGGTCACATTTGTTTCTGCTAGAAGCTCTCTTGGAAAAGTGCCCATTGCCTCTTGTAATTAGATCTCCTTAGGACCCAGATTGCAATCAAATCAAAGTACAACTCTCACTAACTGCATGGATAAGTCAACAGCTTCTTAACTCAAATTGTTCTCCTTACTAAATATTTCATGGATGCCTCACTCACTCAAAGTTGGGAGAGAAACAAATACTTGCTGTCTTCTTCACATCTCAGAAGGTTAGTTTCCACATCTGAAAAATTGAGGATTTTGTCCTCAATAGAAACATTCATTCTACCAAAATTTTCAATTTATGATATAATCAGAGTATCAGTAGGTAAAGAACTCAAAATCAATGGCTGTGAAGGGTAAAAGGCATTCTGAGTGCAGACCCTTGCTTTCCAAAAACTACCCATGGACCAGCTACCTGGGTGTCACCTTGGATGTGGTTAGAAATGCAGAATCTCAGGTCTACCTCAGAACTGTTGAATCAGAGCTACATTTGACAAGATGACTGAAAGATCTGAATGCACATTAAAGTTTGAGAACCATGGATCTAGAACACTAGTTTTCCAATTGTCTTATGTGGGATGTTTTATGGCCATCTATGAATAATGGGCCATGAAGAGATGGGAAGGGGTGTGGGGATTGGGCCTTACTTCAGATAAGTAACCTGCTTTGATCGGTTTGGGAAACTGAACCTACATCCAGACCAAGATATTTCATGACCACAAAGATTTGAGAATCACTCTTCTAGATTAATTATCTCATTTTTTATCTTGCACAACTGAGACTTTCCAAAAAGGATAAGGGACTTTTGCCAAGATCATATAATAATTCCTTGACCACTGTAGGAAAACTCTAAAATGTAAAAATCCTGGGAACCAGGAAAAACCTTCATAGCGAGTGTTACTAGAATTGCCTCCAACCTGAAAAGACTGAGAACAAGCAGAGACTGAAAACCTGAACCCCATAATGTGTAAGGCTATGCCTTAGCAAATGCCCCATGAGGTGTGTGACATTTATGCCACCTGATTTAGAAGAGGGGACAGAGATACATGAAAATAGTAAGTGCCAAGGCCACAGAGGAACTGACATCCAAACCCAAGCTGCTGGGTCCCAAGGCTCAGGCTCTGAGTTTCATTATTCCACTATCTTACAACCACACATCTCCTGCTCAGCCCAACTGTGTGCCCTATATGTTGGTTCAGCTTATGAGCTACACAGACTCATGTTCATTCAAAAAAAGGGAGTCTTCTATACTCATGGACCTATTGGATTCTAAGAATAGGCTCCTGTGCCAAAGCTTGGGCTCCTAGTGTAGGCCCTTATCAAGGAAAATACAAGGTGGTTTGCTATACCTTCATGGTAATGAGTATTAGGAATCTGTTTATTTTAATATCCATCATTCTATATCTGCCATTTCTATGCCTTGGGAAAGTTAGATCAAGAGGCAGGAATGGTCAGAGGAGAGAAAGGAGGGAAGAGTTATTGTACAATATGTCAACATATTCATCTTAGCACCTTGTCTTTACACTCACACTCATGTCTTCACCTTCCCTCCCCTCAAACACTGCATGGAGCTTTCTGCTATGGAAGCTACTTCCTGATCAAATTCGTATCATCTACCACATTTAATTGAATGTGAAGTTGGATGAGCCAGCCAGCAGATGGCACAATGAGCAAGCAGCACATTACTATTGTCAAATCCCAGTGTCATTTACTAAAACTTCCTGAAGTATCATTTTTGGGAATATTTCAGTTGGGTGATACAGCATGCCAAGGAGATTTCTTCATCATCTTGTCTTCACCACCTACCCTCGTCCTGCAAAGACAGCATGTTAAGAGGTAGTGAGTGAGAGGCCCTCACTGCCAAACTCCTCCCATCCTTGGACACTGTTACAGTTTCAGCCATTGGAGAGCTATGTGGGGCAAACCCACATGAAGCTTTCTTTCTCTGATTCATCAGCAGCTGCTCTGCTCAGTCTGGACAACTTTGGGTTCCACAGAGGGCAAATAAACTTTCTGGTGGGGGCCAAGAGGATCTGGGTCCCAATACACATACCCCTCAAAATAATCCTCAAAACCTAAAGACCTAAAGTCATCTCTCCATATTTCCTTTTAATTAGGAACAAGAATTGGAAACCTCATCAAGTAAGAATAGGATCATGCTGATGGAATCACTGTTCATCTGTGGAAGGCTGCTCCTGGGCCACACAGGGCTGCCAAATCTCTGCAGCTTGCCTGCCCATCAGAGGTACACAAAGTTTTATCAAATGACTGACCAACCAAATGAATTCTTCTCAGGAACAGAGGCAAAGTTTACATTAAAACAACAAGTGAGGGCCCTAGCCAAGTAGCTCAGTTGGTTGGAGTATTGTACAGTGTCCCAAAAGGTTGTGGGTTTGATTTCCAGTCAGAGCACATAGCCAACTTATGGGTTTGATCCCTGGTTTGGGCACATATGGGAGGTAACAACCAATCAATATGTCTCCCATCACATCTCTCTCTCCCATTCTATCTCTCTTAAATCAATGAACATATCCTAGGGTGAGTGGGGAAAAAAAGGCAAGTTAAGGTATTGACCAGCTGCACCCAAAGCACAGTCCAGACTCCTAATGACACAAAGATCCTAAAGAAGGTTTCTTCCAGGTGGATCAAAGCTAGTTTCTCAGGCCCAAATCCCATGACCTCATTCTACAAATTTATCTGCTATAGCACTAACCTTCTTTGTTTCCTGAACATACCTGGTCTCTTCAGGTGGATCTTCTGCTATTTCCTACCTAAGGAGACCCTTTTTAACTTTAAGACCCTGTTCAAAAGATCCTCTTTTCTGAAGCTTTCTGCAGCCTCTCCCAGAAGTTCCTTCCTCTCCATGTTTACCAAACCTCATTCTGCCTGGTTTTACACTCTGCAGTTCACAGGTCAGCTTGAAAGGTGCACCCTCTCAGCCCTGAGTAATGTAGAGAGGAGTAGGGGAGTGTGCACTTGTGTACCTGTACCATCAAGGAGATTCTCACAGGGCGGTACCTTCTGACTTGTAGGGAGCAGTTATAGGGTTAAGCCTCTGACTGACCTGTTGGCAAAGTCACAAACAAGTCCCTCTTAGCATAATTAAGCTTGATCTTGTGACACTCCCTAGATCTTTCCTGGGTAGCTAATGGGTTGTGGGAGGTGCAGCAAGTGCTGCCAAAACAAGTGAAACTCACAATAACATTGTAAATTACCTTGTTTACCTCTGATTATAAAATAAAGGCTCAGCTTGAAGTCTGGATCTTTTCTGTGGTCTCAGCCAGGCACAGAAGATCCACCTAGACCCAGCTTATTCTGTTTGTCTGTCTTTTCTTCATCCTTCAGGCTGTGCGAACCCTTGGTTGTGCTGGTGTGGCACAAATGGTGCCCAACGTGGGGCTGAGGTTAGCCCAAGTGGCACTCAATGCGGGCCTGAATGTGAGGGAACTGCAATTGTCAGGTGAAAGGATGCTTCAGTGAAGCATATGCAGAAAGCAAAAAAGAAGGTAAGGAGCGCAATTTAGTAATAGCTAGGTGTAAAACATGGGAAATTCAGGATAGCAGGAATAGAATTTATACATATCCATGCTTAAGACTATGCTCCAAGCAAGGGATTGTTCTGTGAGGTATGAACAACTTTTTTTAAAAATATATTTTATTGATTTTTTACAGAGAGGAAGGGAGAGGGATATAGAGCTAGAAACATCGATGAGAGAGACATCGATCAGCCGCCTCCTGCACGCCCCCACACTGGGGATGTGCCCGCAACCAAGGTACATGCCCTTGACCGCAGGCCGATGCTCTATCCACTGAGCCAAACCGGTTTCAGCTGAACAGCTTTTTGATTTGTTGGCTTTTGTAAGTAAAACCTGCCCATGGTTTCCTGAGGAAGGAAAGGCAAATATACAGGCATGGGAGAAGGTAGGAAAACAATTTAGAGATCATTATATAACTGAAGGTCCAGAGGAAATGCCTGCCTCTATTTTCAGTCTATGATCCCTGTTTTGGGACTGCCTAGAGCCCACTCCAGAAAGGGAGTGGATGAATGTGGCAGGAGAACTAAACTGGATAGAGGAAGGTTATCAGAGGCTTAATATTAACAAAAAGGCTTGTCTCTCACCTAGAGACTACTTATTATGGAAGTATTATATTCATGTTTGTGCTGATATTGTATCAGCCTACAATCAGGAAATAGTATTAGCTGTTACATTAAAGGAGATGTTACTCATTGGACAGCAGAAAAGGAAAGTCGACTACTTCAACTGTGGCAAACTAGGGTATTTTGCTAAAGACTGCAATGCTAGAAATGAAAGTCAAAGGGCTACAGAGAGTGGAAACAAGCACTATGTCCAAAATACAGGAGAGGAAAGCACTGGGTAAATGAATGCCACTCCAAGACTGATGTTGATGATAATCAAATGTCCCCTAGGCAGGGGAACTTCAAGCAGGGCCAGCCTTGGCCCCATCAAACAGTAGGGGCCTTATCCTTGACCCCACTGCAGCCTTTCTAGCCGGCTCAGTAAAACTTTATCATGCCACTTGGGAAGCACAGGATTGGCAAGCTCTCCCTGAGGTGATAGATCAGGACTCAGGCAATAGCAGAAAGAGTCAATTCTACTCTTCAAAAGCAATTATAAAAGCAAAAAAATGGGGAGAAGGATGTTATGTGTTAAATTTTACAATGCAAAGAGTTGTACAGCAGTCAAAAGGCATTGGGCCTCCAGTACAATGGTTAGCCTGGTGGGAGGATGCACAAACCAGACAATAGTTTTACCAGATCCAGTAATGATGTGGAGAAGAGATTGTGTTTTGCATCTTTCCAGGAGCAGTGCAGATAATTGGGGTGCCAGAGAGTTATGGATGTCACCACAGTGGACCCAGAGAAGCTCCTTGTCCCATCCTTCAAAAGACTGAGAGTTGCCCTGATAACAGCAAAGCAGAAAAGGAAGATGGTGAAGACTATGCAAGAGACCGAGGTGCCAACATGGGGTCAGCTGAAGAAGTTAACAACTGAGGCCCAGCAGATGATAGATAAGCAGGAATTGGAAGCTACTCCCTCAACCATGTTTCTGGCTATGATAGCATTGGTTAGCTGCCAATCTTTTGCAAAGTCTCGTGCAGCCAAGTCCAAAGATTCTTGAATAAATCAGCAAAAAAAATGTTCATTTTGTAGCTAAAAATGTTAATATGTCTGTGGTTTGATTTCTTTTATTGCTGTGCTGCATTGGCATTGTTAATAGCCATGTCTGGGATTTGCATTAATATGGTTTTGTTATTATTTTACTAGTCGGAGTTTTGTTCTTGAGGTTAAAGTTTAAAATGTTAACGTATCTGTAGTTGGGATTTTGCATTGGCATTGTTTTGGTATTGTTTTTTTTAAATATATTTTATTGATTTTTTACAGAGAGGAAGGGAGAGAGATAGAAAGTCAGAAACATCGATGAGAGAGAGACATCGATCAGCCGCCTCCTGCACGCCCCACACTGGGGATGTGCCCGCAAACAAGGTACATGCCCCCAACTGGAATCGAACCGGGGACCCTTCAGTCCGAAAGCCTACGCTCCATCCACTGAGCCAAACCAGTCTCGGCTTGGTATTGTTTTAATAGTCAGAACTTTCTTCTTGATGTTTAAGTTTTACTTTCATTACAATAGCTTAAAAATAAAAGAAGGGTGAGATGTAGGGAATGGTTACAGGGTTAAGCCTCTGACTGACCTGTTGGCAAAGTCACAAACAAGTCCCAGCTTAGAAGGCACAACCCTCTTAGCATAATTAAGCTTGATCTTGTGTCACTCCCTAGAACTTTCCTGGGTAGCTAATGGGCTGTGGGAAGTGCAGCAAGTGCTGCCAAAACAAGTGGAACTCAAAATAACATTGTAAATTACCTTGTTTACCTCTGACTAAAAAATGAAGGTTCAGCTTGCAGTCTAGATCTTTTCTGTGGTTTCAGTAAGGCTCAGAAGATCCACCTAGACCCAGCTTATTTTCTTGGTCTTTTCTTCACCCTTTGCCCGCCCCACTCAGGCTTGCTGAACCCTTGGCTGTGCTGGTGCAGCACAGTGACTTTAATCTGCTTTGTCTTATGTTGTGTACCCATATCTTCCTTTTCCCTTTGGGTGCGCTCCAGCAAGTGCCCTGGAAAAATATTCACTTCTTGTTCCAACAGTGGCGTGATGCATAAGATGCTAAGCACAAGATGGAGCAGATCTGCCATGCAAAGGCAGCTGCTGTCCCCTGTGTACTACTTAGCATACACACACTCCTGGGGCACCAATTCCAGGTGTTGGTTCACACATTTCATCAATATGGGGTGCAAGGACTCAGACACACTGAGGGTCTGACCCCCAGGTCCATTACAGGCCTCTGATGCTGACCCGGGCTCTGCAGGTACATGAGGGGTTAGTAGAGACAGTCAGGTTGACATTGCAGGGTGAAAGGACAGCCTGCCCAACCCTGCCTCCTCCCTGCTCCCTTAGTGGGTGTTAGTGCTCGAGCAGCCTTTGGACACCTCTTTCTCAGCATTAGCTTCCTGAAAGACCCAACCTAAAATGGTGGGTTCTAAAATGGTCCCAAAAGATGTTGATAAGATGGGGGCCTTGGTGCATGATTATTCCTCACCCACCCAATTGGAAATGAGGAACCCATCCTGGGGGCAGGTGGTATGCAGATAGCCCTGACACAAAGTGATAGCCCAGTCACTGGACCTGCAAGTGGAGAGGAATATCTTGGCAGGTGAGCAGATACAGGTAGGTGCAACGTGTGAATGGGTTGGAGGTGCCTTCTGTGCTTTGATGACCCAAAGGGAGATGAGAAACTTAGGGAGACTAACAAAGTGAAAACTAAGGGAGAACCCCAGAGTTGTCTCCATAGCTTATAGAGTAATCCCCATTTCAGGCAATGGACAAAGGTCAAAGCCAAGATTTGACTGGAGTGACTGAACTTCAAGGATGTTTAGAGACCACTGAACGTTCAACCAAGACATATCTTCCATTGAACATCAGAAGCTCCCTTGGGAAAACCTGTATTCCAGACACAAGAAAGAGGCATCTGGGAAAAGTCCTGGAACCCTCAGATTTCTCTTAGAAGGTCTGAGTCTATGGCAGCAGAGCCCATCCCTTCCCAAAGAGCTATTGCACCAACCCCATGCCAGGGGGGAGCAAATGAGGCACACATCATTCCCCACAGGGGCCCTCCATCCGTGCAGGGAGGGTGACTAACTGTCGCAATTTGCTGAGGGACTGGCAGTGCTCCAATCCAGTCAGTCAACAAAAAACCAGGGAGAGGTGGCAGCCTACTGCCAGGCAGGACCCAACCAGAATGAAGTCACCACACAAAACAGGCAGGGAGTGCAAAGCCTGGAAAGGGGAGAAAGGAACTACACCTCGCCGCTCCAGAAACTACAATAGAGATCCCAGGCAGACACTGAAGGAAAGGAGCCAGGGGCTCATGATGAGGAATACCACTGACAAGGAGTTCACCTTAGGCAGGTGGTGGTGGATGATAAAACATGGCCTCTCTGGGGACACAATGGATGGCCAACTGACCAAGATAGAGCCAAAAATGGAAACTCAAAAGAGCAAATATGGACAACAGGGGGCTAAGGGCAGCTATCGCAATAAACCAGTCATGATGCCTTGCCAAGGTTCTGCCCATGAACCATGGACCAGGGAGGTGCCTGGGTCTCCAGAGAAAAGAACCTTGCAGCACCATGGCAGGAAGACACTGGAATGATCCCCCAGCCCTTCCCAAATGGACCACCAGCTATGTACTGGGTGAGTGAACATTGGAAAGTGGGCAACCCAGACAGTTGGGGCCTGAGGAAACTCAGTGCCCAATCTGACAATGAGTTGGGAGACTCAGTAAACTGTGTCCGTGTATGCTTAAGGAAGGCCTCCTGTGCTGAAGATTTAGAGCAGGGAGGAGGCAGGGTTGGGCAGGCTGTCCTTTCACCCTGCAATGTCACTAGGTGCAAGGTATTGTGGACCAGTCCTGAGGATTTCAGTGATCTTGTGCAAGAGAAGTCTTGCATCAGTATACTCCAGAATGAGGTGTTGAGCCTAGTGAGATGTCTTCTGAGGAATCTTGCAGAATTAAGACAAAATGGTATTACAGCATAAACTCAACTGGGTAAAGAGGAAATGCATAGAGAAAGAACTGGGAGAATACCCACAAATTGTGTATGTTCTTGCCTCTGGGTAACGCCTCACAAGCATAATTTGACCTGATTCTTCAGGCACTTTCTGTCATTTCCATAGTGGCCAGAGTAAGCATGCAGATACTCAAGAGTCAGCGGAACAGGTCTTCTGCACATGGCCCATTCGTCCATCCATTAGAGCCCTATAACCATGGTCCTCAGCTGGCAACATGTGCTCCAGGTCCTGCATACCCGAATCGTCTAAACACAACAGCTGGACTGCACAGCATGATGTTTGTATGCCCATCCAGGAGATAGGGAGGGCCCAGAGCATGGGTCATGGCTTATTTGCTCAGAGACGGCTGACAGTAAAGAACACGTAGAGGAAGAGATCAGGAATTATGGAAACATGGAAATAAGTGGTTCCTAGCTCCTACCCCAAATTAAAGTTAATGTAACCATTTGTCATATGAATGTGGATGAAGGGGTGCCAGAAGTTGACAGAAACTCCCAAGGTGTCAACTCTGCTGTGCCACGTTCTGTGAGCAGGCCCTACATCTAACCAGGGAGTACAAGTCACTTGTCCATATCTGCAGGATCCCTGTGGTGCAGCTTCTTTCCACAGCCTTAGAGTGCCAGGAAGACAAAACCAGAATTAAGTATTGCTCTCAGGATGGACCACTCGATCTGGGCTGTGCTGAGAGGGACAGAGCCAACCAAAGCTTCCCAGGGGGCAGAGAGGAAGGCGGGCATATTGGAAATAGGCCTGAGGCTCAGGAGTCCAAATGGGATAGTTGGGGAAAAAGGAAGAAAGCTTGCTGTCTTCCCACACAGCCAAGGCTGCCCCTGGCCTTCTGCAGCAATTCAGGGCATGAAACTGAGACCAAACGGTGACCAAGTGAATTAGAGACAAGGAGCCTTTTGTCACAGGCAGATGCTGGCCTCAAGGGCACCTCCTCTCAGGGGACCTCTCATCCCAGGTGGCAGGCAGCCTCCAGAAGAAGAGGCAGTGGCACAGTCCCTGACCTGTCTGGTCACTTACAATTTGGAAAGTCTAGGCGAACAGTACATCCAAAGCAGAGCTGCACGGAGAAGGAAATCAGTCCTTGAGAGACACAAGGAGGGATTTGAAACAGAAACCACCAACATGGGATTAGCATCCTAATTTCACAATACTTGCTCACAACTTGACACAAAAAAGGCAAGCAGCTCAGGAGAAGGATGGACCACAGGCAGTTTTGGAGGAGGAAACAGGAAATGCTGAGGAGGTAAACCAGGAATTTGGGATAAGCAGTTCTGAGCAGGGAGCTTCCAAAATACCTGTGGCAGGAGCAAACTGGAACCCTCTCAGGGCCTCAGAGCCAAATGATGCACACTGGGTGAAGAGGGACAGCAAACTACAAAGGCAAGTGCTCAGAGGGCCATGAGGGACAGGGAGTTCTCCAGGGTGTCAGCCGGGGGATGAGAAAGGGAAGATGACTTTTGGTAAGTGCTCTGGGCTCTAAAGAGGTGGCTGTATTCAGGAGCAGAGCCCCCTCAAAAAGCAGAGACAGAAATGGCATGGACTTCCCAAAGGGAAGACTGGGTGAGTTATGGGATAGAACTGCAAGCTGTGGAAGAAGTGGAGCTTGAGGAGGCAGTGAGCATTGTAGCAGTATGTATGGGTGGGGGCCCTGCAGAGGTTTGGCAGGTGGCTGGAAGGGAGCAGGAGTAGTCCCAAGAAGGCCTCAATATCTCCTGAGACCTGCCAGATCTCCAGGGAACATATGTAAGGCCAAGCAGTGGAAGGCAGAAGGGGGCCTGGTCTGGCAGGTGAGGTGGACCTACCTTCCTTCACTGGACCCTTACCTGCCAGGACTTTGTTCCTGCGAGGGGATGGGTGGCAGTTGGTAAAGAGAATGTCACCTGGAAATCAGAAATCAGACCATTTTAGGTTTCTGTGCCAATGTTTTATTTGTACTAACAATCAGGATTGAGTTGCAACTGGATCCCTAAGACCATCCCACCCCCACCTGCAATGTGGCCAGGCCATTCTTTCTGAGCCCACCCACCTGGCATGGAATTGACCTTGCAGCCACCACCCTTGGAGGTCTCCATCATTAGACCACCCTCCTCACCTTTACTGTTTTGGTCCCCAAAGGAGGATCATACACCCTGTTCTCAGCACAAAAGAGTGACACAAAACAGAGTCCTTCTGTAATGCCACCACTATCTCCCACCAGGAGCCATAGAGTGTCTTTAGCTCATTGAGCAAGTTCTATTTCTTCAAACAAGAGGATTTGGGAGGAACATCACAAACTGTCCAGTTAAGAGACACTCCTTCATATCTTGAAACTCCCACACAAGGGCCTGGGTTCCTCAGTGACAGTAGCTGGAAACCATTTTGGGGGTGAGGAGTTGAGAGTGGAGGCCAGCATGGATAGAGTTGAACCTGGTGGTCATTTAAGCCTTCTGAAACCCTGAAGCCTAAGTCTTATGAAGGTAACCTCTGTCCCTCAGCTCATGGCCAGCATTCATGTTACCTCAAGCTTCTACAAGAAGAGAGTAGGTGCAGTTCACTGGAAAAGAAAGGCCTATGTTGAGTCAACATTTACTATACACCTGGTTTACAGAAACCAGTAAGACATAAGCCTTGCCTTCAAAGAACTCAGAGCCCCTGAAGGGCTCTCAGCAGCAAGAGTTACAACCCTGAGAGATAAGAGTCCAGTGAAAGAAGGTACATGGGAAGGTACAGGATGCTACCAGAACTGGGACACAAGAATACCTAATGCTTGCTTGTGGGGTGAAGAAGGGATGCTAAAGTTGCACCTGGAAGGACAGGAGTTTGCCAGGACAAAAAGCGGCAGGCGCTCCAGGCCTCAGGAAGCACAGGTGCCAAAGGCAGAATCCTGGTAGAAGAAGTGCAGATGCCCAGGGTGCAGGGACTCCGCAGCACTGTGACCCAGAGAGTGATGAGGGAGAGCTGCGACGACTGGAAAGCCCTCCTATGACCCCCAGGTGTTTGCCCTTAAAACAAGAGGATTCCACAGGGTTTCCTGTCTGGGGTTGATGAGAACAAATGTGCAGTTTGATGGCACCTTGGAGGACTCAGTGGAGGAAGAAAGACAGGGTTGTCCAGGTCAGTGTAGGAGACTTAGGTAATAGTACTAACCCCAGACCATGGTGCCTGACTTCAGGGAGAAGAAGCAGGGACAAGAAAGTGTAGCACTTTTTCTGATTAGGCATTTTAGAGGCAGGGACATGGATCTTGGTCAAGTAAAAGTGAGGAAGAATGTGGGGCAGTGGACAGGAGGAGTCAAGTGTGGTGGCACTGAGAGGGTTAAGCCCTTAACTGAGAGCTAGAAGAGAATAAACAGCCAATAGGAAGGTGGCTTTGTTTGAGACATGTCAGCTCTGAGGGTCAGCAGGAAACACAGTGGGGATTTTTTCTTCTCACCTGCAACAAAAAATTCCAATGTGAAGACCTTAGTTCAAAGCACTACCAGAGGCTGGGGTGGGCTGGGTAGGGGCGTGGATGATCTTGCAGAAAGCAGAGCTAGTCTGGGCATTCAGACCTCAAGTGTGGGACCCAGTCTAGTTATCCTGTCTGGGGCCTCCATACCCCCCCGATGTCCATTCTCATTGTCCCCTTAGGCCATTCAGGCCCACTTTGGTGCATGCCTACTGGTGCAGGGCAGACTAAGGGCAGGTGTCATGTTAATCAAAAGGGCACTGTCTGGCCTTGGCCATTGAGTGGGAAGCCACCTGCCACCAGGTTCCCAGTGCCAAAAGGTACATTCTTGCCTGCTCTGCTCTTCTCTCCCCCGTGGCTCTCCTCCCCCTCAGAAGCTAATCCTCCTAGTTTCGCCCTGCTCCGTAGCCAGCAATGTGCAGCTGAGCCCTAACCCTCCACAGCAATCCACCCCCTCTTCCCTGCTCCAACCCCAGATTTACCTCCACCCTGCAGCTCCAATCCCTGCTTTCTCACAGTTCTGCCCCCAGCTACTCCTGTAGCTCTTTTCTACAGATCTCCCCCCTGTTCCGTCTCTGCCACAGTTCCTTCCCATCTACTCCCAGAGCTATTTCACATTGATCTGCCCCCAGACACTGTCCAACTCTCCCCAGTACCCGCCTCCTCCTTCACTGCCTCAGAGCTCCGCCTTCCCAACTTCCCTCCACCCCATCCCCTCAGATCCTCCTCCACCGCTATCCCACAGATCCTCCCAGGTTTCTCACAGTGCAGACCATATCTCCGCTGCCTTCTCCCCCTCCCGCAGATTCTCAACCAACAGCTTTTCCACAGCTCCCCCCGCACCACCATCCCATATATTCTCCTCCACAAGCTTTTCTACAACTCCACCAATCCCATTCCACAGCTCCTCCCCTGTTTTCTCACAATTCCGGCCCCAGGTACTCCCCCTGGCTTTCTCCAATGGTCGCACCCAGCACTGCCTTCACCCCCAAGTCCCGCCCCTCTTTTTGCCTAGCCCTGCCCACTGCCCACTGGTCAGGAGGTCTCAACCTGCCCTGGTCATCTTGTGAGCCTCAGTGTCCGGTGAGTCCAACAATGTCTCCTAGCAACCGTGGTCTGCATGCGTGTCTAAGTCTCTACCCGACTGCTTACCTGCGCGCCAGCTAAGTGCCTGCAGAATCCTGGCACGTGTGCTGCTACGTCATGGAGTGCTGTTGTGTCCTGGCTTGCTACTTAAGGATGTATGTGTCTATGTGTCTTTGTAAACCAGCAAGAAAAGGGTTGTTTGTCTCTGCCAGCGCGGGGTAGCTCACCAACGCCAGTGGGTGTCAACAGTCACCTGTTAGCAGTCCTGGAGCGGCTGAGGAGCAGCCAGGATGCTGGCCTGCTACTCTTGGTCTCAGAGTCCCAGAATCCTCTCCTCCTCAGGTCCTGGGAGGCACTGGCTGTCTGCGTACTGACTGTCTCCCTGGGCTGTGGGGAGGAGGAGGACTGTCCTGTGTGGTGGCTTCAGCTGGGTCAACCTAGGGCTTAGCCACCTCCATGGCCAGTGGGGCCAGGAGACCTGAGCGTCCGGAAGGGAGTGGGATGCTTAGTTCTGCTGCAGGCCTGCTGGGCCCTCCTAAAGATCATAGTCGAGGTTTGTGGTTTGCTGTGGAGCTGGAAGCACTCCTGCCCCAGCTCAGGCCATATTTTTCTGTGTCCTCCTCTGGCTACCTTCACTTTCCCACCATCCTCGTGTGTGCGGGAGCGCTCGCGTGTGTGTGTGTGTGTGTGTGTGTGTGTGTGTGTGTGTGTGTGCACGTGTGTGCCTCTGCTCACAGAAAGGACTGTAGTGGTCCACACTCACAGGTCTGTCCTCCTGCTTCCTGCTTGGCCCTTAGGCTGTCACCACCTCTGTCAGCCCCCAGGCAGTGTGGTGCTCAGCTGGTTGCCCATAACAACGCTCCCAGTGGGCCTACCCAGGATTACCTTTAGGGGAATGAGATTGTAAGGTCCCCCAATCCTTCCCATTTGATGATGTGAGGGGAGGGGAAGTTTTCTCCTCCTGGAGATGGGGCTCTGCTGGGCTGAAAGAACATGAGCCACTTACATTACATGGTTTTCTGTGCAGCTAGGGCATGTGGTCCCTGAACAGGTAGGACAGGAGAGAGCCACTACTATGATTAGCAGAACCAAACCCTGAGTAAGGTGCCTAATGTGTTTCCCACCAGTTGGAATCTCCTTGGTCCTGGTGGTTTCCAATCCCTGCTGAGTAGGACTGTTCTAGTATGTTGGCCAACATTGCTTTCTTGTCCCTAATGACCTTGACTCATTATCCCTCTTGTCCTCACGCAGTAGAAGAAGCAAAGACAAGTGCAGGGCCACAAAGCAGATACTCTTCATTTTGAGGCAGGAGGCCATTCAGGCCCCTTCGTGCCTTTACAGGGACCTCAGTTCTCCCTAGGGATGCCACCCATGCAGATCAGATCTCCTTGTGATTTTTGTGGCTTTGATGAGAAATGGGCCTAAAGCTCCATAGCGGAAATGAGGCATAAACCCCAGTAGAACAAATACAAATGTCCAGCCACAGGGGGTAATATCCAGCCTCTGCCATAAATAATCCAAACCCAATGACAGGGTGACCCTTCGTTATTCAGCAGGTGAATGAAGGGTAAGCACAGTGGTGATGCTCACAGCTGACAAGCATATGAGGAAATGGTACCCTGGCCCTTGTTGGCAGGACGTACATGGCTGACCTTCTGTGGAAGGCCATTTGCTGGTGTGTATGAGCATCTCAGATGTGCGTGCATGTGACCTAGGCCTCCGCCTAACAAGTCGACAGTTAATGAGTGTTTGTGGTAGTGTCCCTTATAGTAGCAGAAAATGCAAAGTGGTCTGTGACTCTACATCAGTAGGGGAAAGTCAGTCAATCTTGGGGCCCACAGTGGGATACCATGTAGGCAGCAAAATATAGCCTAGAAGAAAATGTAGACATGAAAGAATGTATTTGATAGGCTGTGGATGGCAAAAACATTCTCTACCTAGTGGAGATTGAGGGAAACAGCTATGCCTCTGTGGTCATTTGCCGGGGTGGTCACATGAAAGCACCACAGCTCTAGTGGCTTAAACAACAGATATGCATTGTCTCACTGATGCAGAGGCTGGATGTCAGAGATAGAAATGTGGGCCCAGTTTGCCTATACTGAGGTCTGAGAGAGAATCTGTGCATCCCTGTCTCCAGCTTCTGGTGGTTTTCAGGCAATCTTTGGCATCCCTTGGTTTGTAGGTCTCAGCCTTCATCTTTAGAAGGTATTCTAATGCATGCATATCTGTCTATAAATTCTCTCTTTAGATGAGGACACTGGTCATTAGAGGAGGATTTCATTTTAACTTGATTAGCTCTGTAAAGTCCTTTTCTTTATGGATAAGGTCCTGGGGTGAGCAAGAGGTGGGGTCCAGAGAACAGGGACAGGAGACCCAGCCAGAGAGAAAGAGAGGGAATGCAGAGAAGCTGGGCACAGGAATTGTCAGGACACTGGGCTGGGAAGAGAGTGAAAAGGTGGCAACTTTTGTCCTCGGAGCCTTGTCTTTGAGAGTGAGTGTGTTTTCATAAACATGTGGACATAATAGCTGACATCAGATTTATGTTCTTTAAAGACAGGAGAGGAGAGACAAGCAGAGTGTAGTGCTCATGTGGAGTGTAGTACTGATGCTCAGGCCTTACGATGATGATGTGTAGCCACTGGCTGTGACTGTCCTGTTAGGGACCAGGTACTCAAAGCCCTGAGGAGACTGATCTCTGAGAGGTACTAGGACCAGTCTGAATCTTCAGGCTGGGTTTCTGCTCCTGCCACTGCATAGCTCTGCCCTCCAACAAGGAGGAAGGACCCCCTTCCTCAAGTACAAGGAAAAGAGGCAAGAACAGGGGATGAGGCAGTCAGGGCCCAAGATTGTGGGCCATCTTTCCATCCCTAAGTGCCACTTTCTCAACTGCAGAATGTGGTGAGAGTGGCACTGTCCCACCAAGTTATTTGAGGATTAAATTCTAGGATCCCTGGATCATGCCTATCCCCGGGCTTGATATGGGCATGGTGTGTGGGTACTGGTGCCAGTTGTTTCTGTTCCTGTTATTCCTTTCTCTAGGCTGCAATAAGGGCCAGGAGTGCCTGCTGACAGCAGATAGCAGTGGTGCAGCCAGGGGTTGGAGGAGGGTGACATCCAAAATGGTCGAGTGTAGACACCTGGCAGGATGATCTGAGCTCACAAGGTGGTGTCCCAAGGCCAAGACGAGGTTGGATTATAAGGATTTACAATCAGGAGCCCTGACAGAGGAACCAAGGTGCTTGGGGACCTGCCACCCCTTGGGATGAAAGGACGAGGTTAGCTGACTGTGTTGGGGTGGGTGGGGTGGGGAGAAGAAGCAAAACCCAGGAAGGTCTGTGCTGGGAGAAGGCTAGAACCCACTCACCCAGTGTGAAGCCAAAGCACCCTTTCTCCCTCCTCTGTGCTCCCCTGGCCTCAGTGACCTCCTTTGTGGAACTGACCACATCCTATGCCAAGTGCCTCTCCTTACCTGTCTCCACCTTCTTCCTTGAGTCCCCCAAAGACTCCATCTGATGGACAAGGCATCTGCATCGCCAGCCCTTTCCACTGGGCCTGACCACTGACTGCGTGTGAATAGGAAGAAGGAGCCAACACTCTGTGCTCTCCCACCATCCCTGTGGGGACATTAGGCAGAGGTCAGGGCCCCAGGGGACATTAGGGAGAGGTCAGCCCATAGTGACTACACATGGAGGGCTGATGCATGATGCTTATTGGCATCCATACTTGTGGGTTTCCCCAGGCCACATGAGGCCCAAGGAGCTCTAGGGAGATGGAGTTCCACCTCTCCTTCCCACAGCCTTATGCAAGCTTTGTGTTAAATGTGGTCAAGACTCTGGAAACTTTTTGGCAACCTTGGTGAGCAGCCAGGGGAACTGTACCATCGCCATCCACATTGCTCACAGGGACTGGGAAGACGACCTCTGGTGGGAGTTGCTGCTGAAGCTGGGGTGGAAGCCCAAGCAGATTCAGGCCCTGCTCTGGGAAGGGAGAAGTATGGGTGAGAAGTGACTGATGGCAAGGCGTGACACCCTGAGTGCAGCTCACACCCCTCCAAGAGTAGCCCCAGGACCTTGCTCAGGAGTTTGGGGCTAGTTTTCTTTTGAACCTGTGGTGGTGGGGCTGTGGTTTCTATAAGCAGCACCTTTCCAAAGGGGCAGCATGGGGCCCAGGCTGGGGTCCCGTGGACCAAGTTCCTACGACCTGGGTGAACCCTTCTGTACACACTGGGCCTCAGTTCCTGTTGGTGACCTGAGGGGCAGGCACAGGTCCAAGTCTGCATGTGGTGTTGCCTGTGTGCACACATGTGTGTTTATTCATGTACACATACATGTGTTTATGTGTGGCAGGCCAGGGGAGGCTGCACAGCACACATAGAGGGTCTGGTGGCCTGTAGACTCAGGCTGTCTGCCTGACTTCACACACCTGCCCTACCCCTACTGCTCATGGCATCCTGGGCCCATTTGCTCACTCAGTGGTTGAGGTCTCACACCAGCTCCTTTCATCCAGTGAAAATCTTGAAACCCGATTGCCTGTGGGTTCCCCATAGCAGTCAGGGCCCTTTTGACCTGTGCATGCTGCTCACAGCAGTCAGGATGGGACCTGCCCGTTAGTGAACCAGGCTCTGACCTCTTCTTTTCCTTCTCTCCCCTGGCTCACCCAGAATTCCCTGAACAGAGTGTGACACATTGGAAGTGCTCAGTCATAGGGACCTAGCTCACTCGGTGTTCCTTTGGTGAAATCAGCTTGGCCTCTCGTGGGCGTAACTTTGAAGAACCATTTTCTCTCACAGGAAGCCTTTGGTTTATGGAAGGGAAAACATCTCAGTGCTTCTCTCATGGTGCACGGGGCTCCCTGACATTGGGGAAACTCTGCAGTGCCCAGAAAACGTGGCTCCTGAGGAGGTGGTTGTGGAACTCGAAAAGCAGGCTGTACTGACTAACCTGAAGCAGAAGTACCTGACTGCACTTTCAAACTCCAGGTGGTTACTGGAGCCCATACCCAGGAAAGAGGGAAAGGCTATCTTCCAGATGGCAACCCACAACACATGATTCCCTAGGAGTCTCCACCCTTCCTTGGAGTCCTCCTGCCCCTGCGGTAGTGGTCGGCAAGCTCATTAGTCAACATGTGGCTCAGGAGCTGCAGTTTGCCAACCACTGCCCTAGGGGCAGGAGGACTCCAAGGAAGGTTACCAGGAATCCAGCTGAACCATCATCGGGCCATCATGCCCTGGACATAGAAGTCAGGTTCAACTGAATTGGCACCACCGTGGAGAGCACTACCTACTACCCACCATCTTCTGTTCACGTACACACATTTCTGTGCTCAAATGTAGGCAACTGTTCTTGTGAGATGCCTCTGGACTTATTAACTGTCTCAAGGACTCTGACTTGAGGGCAAAGGGAAAGCTGCTAGGAAATACCTTGGTGTTATCACTCTTTTTGGTCCTGCTCATTCCTGGGTTTTACAGAGAAAAATGTTTTAGGAGAACTGGTTATTGTTTGGGACTCGTCTCCACTTATAGGACACTCCTGCAGCACCCAGAGGACCTTGTGGGAGGTCTGGGAGTGGGCACTGAATGATTGCTGGAGGGTGACCAGCCAGGCATGGCCTCATTCACAGTAAAAAGGACATCAGACTTTGAAAGAAAGCACCTGTCTCCCCTGGCAAGTGACTGGTCTCTTGTAAAAGTGTCCCTTGGCTTATGAGGGCTTGTGTTACACATGTCACATAGCTACCTCATGACCCAAGGACAGATCTGAAATGCAGCTCAGATGGAAACGTGATGAGTAGAGTTTTTTGTTTTCCTGTGTAGTCAATCTTTAATTTATTTGGGTCCCTTTTAGCAGGGTCACTAATGGTTGTTAACTGTGAGGATGATGGGCTTTCTCCCAGGCGTTGACTGGAATGGCCAGTCTTTTGAACCAGACTGGCTCTGTCGTACACCACTTAGGAGATGGGGTGGCCTAAATTCTAGGTGGGCCTCTCTGGAAGGCCCCTGGAATTTGGGCTAGAGATACTCAGATACTGATCAGAAACTTCCTGGCATCATAGGAGGACCTGTGAGTAAAGACCCTCCTGTTTCAGGATGCATAACTAATGTAAGGTGATTACCCCCAAATCAGGAGTCAGGCAATTCTGTCTTCTGTCCAGTAGGCAAGGCTCAGGGGACCAGGTCTTCCTGGGCTTGCCTCAGGACCCTCTAGCCAGATCCTTGGCTGAGTGTGTGAACATGAAAGAGGACAACAGGGACAAACATCTTTCTGGGGCCAGGATTTCTAGTCTCCTGAGGCTCATCTGAGGAGTTGTGTGGCATGGAAAAAGAAGAACATGGACTCACAATTCTCATTGGATTATTTTGTACCATGTAATTTTGCCTTCCTTTATTAAAACAGAAATGGATTTGTGGTTTACAAAGCCTGTGATATTATGGGCCTGCATTGTCCTTGAACTGCTCACTGAGTGAACACCTGTTATCCGAGGAGCCCTCATGCTCCTCCTCCTTGGCCTGGTCAGGGTCCTCAGGTGGAGCCATGTCTGAAAGGCCAGATATCAGAAAGGAATAGCAGATGTTGTACAAAGACATCACTGAATCTTGTACCGGTTTATTTGGGGGATTGGGGGACAAATCTTCTGTGCCATCGGTTCCAGCAGTAGCCATGGGCACAAATACGACATTACCAGAAGTGTCCTTTCCACTTGAACCACTTGCTGCACTGGACCTCCCTGGCACTGCTCAGAGGCTCAGGAACCGAGAACTCAAATGCCTGGGCAGCACTGGATCCCCAGTCATTTTTTCGGTCTCCTGAGTCTTTTGTTTGGCTTTGTTTTTGCTGTCCTCCTGGTGTATTCTTGGAGAGTGTCATGTGGGGTCCATCTTCTTCTTTCTTGTTGGAGGGGTGGAACTGGTTCCCGGACAAACGCAAGTAACCTGGTTGTCTATGCCTTCATGTTTTTTGATCTATGGAAATTGATGTTTTCTTAGATCTGAAAAAAAATTAATTAATTTAGACATTTGTGGAGAAAAGATATTATTTGACATTAACTGGCCTCTCAGAGTCTTTACTCATTCCTGCAGGTTATCTCTAAGGGGGCTATAGTTTCAAATAAAAATCTATACTTTCTCATCTTTTGATAAATATTATATCATGTGAAAAGTGGTTAAGTCCTGAAATGAAGCCCTTTCAGTATGTTGTTCTTCTGGGTCCACTAGGAAGATGTTTGAGTAACAGGGAACATGGGAAAGGTGAGATCTTTCTACTTTACTATTATTTTGTCGCCTGGAGAGCAAACTGAAGAGTTTCCTGGGCGTGTTTTCCTAAAACCATGGAGGTTCAGCAAGCAGATGAAACTCTTCAGTCTGTTCGATTTAAAGATTTGCTCCTCGCCCCTTCAGCAGAGAATCTCCCTCTGGAAAAGATTTTCCTAAATGATCACTGTGTCTCCATCATCATTCTAGTGCACAGACCTGAAGGCGTCGTCCTCCACTATCCTCCAGAGCTTTCTTGGGAAGGATGGCCCATGAAGAATGTTTCCTTCCACATTGGTGGTGCTTTGGTTTGGGTCCTATGGTTGTGGGTTGTCTTGCGGGCTTGGATCTTGGCTCTCTTCTTGCACCCCCCCATGCCTCTGCAAAGCCTCTATGGGACCCACATGTGGAGCTGGGGATATTTGACCATTATTGGTGGTTGTCCATCCTCTGACGGGGCCAGCTTGGCTTCGTACATTTCATGGTTACTCTAACTAGCCATGTTGATGCTCTACATCAACAAGCATTTGGTACCCAGGATCCTATCACTTCAAAAGTGGGGTCAGAAATGCCTTTGGTCACAGCAGTGATACCCTATATATACTGTCCTCAAAATTCTAGAGTCTCAGTTGTGGAGCAATCATCTGCTTAAGTCATGTGATGTCACAAAGGTGACTTTTGGCTGCTCTGGAGTGAGGGCCCTGGCCAAGTGTGGGGGAGTGGGCATCTTTAGAGTCCTCATCTTCTCTCTTTTCAAATAGTACAGAAAACAGTGTTCAGGTTAATAGAAAAGGTACTCGTATGCTGCCAGGAAGATTTTTTCTTGTTGCTAGTCCACTGGGTGTGTTGAGAGATCACGATCCTGTCTCCAACCCCATCCCTACAAAGGTGGGGGTGGTGGTTTATGGCCTCTTTGTTGCTCAGGGGCAAGGCCTTGGTTAGTCCTAGCTTGGGCAACCACCAATATGGCCCCTGGGGGACTGTATCTCCCAGAAAATGGTGGTTGGTTTAGTCTCAATAGGTAGCCCCCCTCTTCAATGCACCCCTCACAAACGTCCTGTTTTGGTCTCTTCCAGCTGTGCCTACTGAGATGAGCCCAAAAGAGAGTCCTATTTTCTTAGCTCTGGGTCGAGCTGTCCCTAGAAAAGGTTGTGCTCCAGCACACGTGGAAACGTTCCTCTCCTCAACCTCAGTGCTACCCAAAGCATCTGAGAGAAGATGTTAAACACTGTGTTGCAGTGGGAATGGACAGCTGCACCCGCTGATGTCCTATGGCCCCATCTTGAGCTTGACTTGCCCCCAAATCTCACTACTCTCAGGTCACAATGGCATTGGCTTTAGTTTCTATTTCTTCCACATAAAATCTCTTCTCACTATCCAAGATGGATTCACTTTGGGACACCTACATTAGTCTCAAATCACCCTCCCCAGACCCTCATATTCAGACTCCCTTAAGGCCTCCCCTATGCCCAACGAGGTGGGTGGGCTTTGGCTTTCCAAGATTTCATGCCCCCCACTTGCAAATTGGATCTTCTTTGGTACTTTCCCTTTTCATTACGGATTTGGGGGTTAGGCATATATTCAGTTCTATGGAAACAAAACATTCCACTGACACACTCTCATGTCAGCCCTGTTCTCCTTGCCAGAAGTCTACCTGTGTGTTCCTCTCCTTCCATAGCCTTAAAGATAGGTACACTTAATAATTTTGTTTGATCCTGGGTTAGATGCTTTTCATAGACCATACTTGACACAGACTCACTACCAATTTAAATTCTAATCTATTTAGCTAGCAGTGACTGAAGGAAGATAATTGCAAATATGTATTTGAACATAGATGAGAGTCTGGGTGTGGGATGGCACAAAGAAAAATTCAAGACATCTTCACCATAGAGTAGAGGATACTATAGTGGTTTTGGTGATCCATGTACTCTAGCTGCTGTGGACAACTTTGGTCTTAATAATCACTCTGTATAGAGAAATAAAGTGGAACTATGGAAAGGCACAACCTGCACAGGTCCTAGGTCCTTTTCCCATCAGCTCTGCCATTAAGTGGTATTATTTGTTGTCTCTGAGGGTCAATCCTTAGTTATAAAAGGGAAGCCAGAAGCATTAGGGAAGAAAATTCCCCTCAGCCTAAGGACTTCATCCTTTTTGTAACCCCTAAGTCTAGATTCAGGCTCAATCCATGGCCTTTGTGCATCTAAACAGGTTTACAAAGCATTCATTCAAGAATCAGTCTAGAGAGAACCAAGATGGCGGCATAAGGTATACACCTATATGTGCTGTCTCTCACAACCACACCAAAACTACAACTAAAATACAAAATGACTATCCCCCAGATCCAAGGGAAAACTGAAAGAGTGGAAGTTCTGAAACTAGAAGGAAAGAAAAAAGTGCATTGAGACCTGGTAGGGTCTATATCTATCTTTTTGTTCACCAGTTTATAATGTTCTGTATTATCCGTAAATGAGTGAGATCATGTGTTTTTATTCTTTCATTGACTGGCTTATTTCACTTAGCATAATGCTCTCCAGTTCCATCCAGGTTGCTGCAAATGGTAAGAATTCCTTCTTTTTTATGGCAGCATAGAATTCCATTGTGTCGATGTACCATAGTTTTCTGACCCAGTCATCTGCTTACAGATATCTAGGTTTCCAAATCTTAGCTATTGTAAATTGTGCTGCTATGAACATAGCAAAAAAAAAATTGGCAGCGGAATAGATAGGCGACCCTGTGAAAGAGTCGTTTGACCCCCAAAGGGGTCTCAACCCACAGGTTGAGAACCGCTGGGGTAAAATATTCTGAAGATGTCAATTAATTCTATCTGGTCTAGTGAGTCATTTAGGATTGATGTTTCTTTGCTGATTTTTTGTTTAGAGGATTTTTCCAGTGGTGAAAGTGGGGTATTAAAGTCTCCTACTATGATTGTATTGCTGTCAATCTCTCCTTTGATATCCGCCAGGAGTTTTTTGGTTTTTTTTTTTTTTAATGTATTTGGGTGCCCCTATATTAGGAACATATATGTTTACTAGAGTTATTTCTTCTTGGTGGATTGTTCCCTTTAGTATTATAAAGTGGCCTTCCTTATCTCTTGTAATGACCTTCAATTTGAGATATAATTTTTCAGATATAAGTATTGCTACCCCAGGTGTTGTTTTTTTTTTTTATTTCAATTCTCCTGAAAATGCTCTTTCCATCCCTTCATGCTCAGTCTGTGTGCATCTTTTTTTTCTGAGATGGGTTTCTTGCAGATAGCAGATATATGGGCGGGGTTTTCTTATCCAATCTGTTACCCTATATCTTTTGATTAGGGCATTTAATCCAATTACATTTCAAGTTATTTTTGTTAGGTACTTATTTGTCACCATTTTTATTCTTTATCCCTGTGTTCCTTCTTCATTTCCTCTTTCTTTCTCTTCTCTCTCTCTCTCTCTCTCTCTCTCTCTCTCTCTCTCTCTTTCTCTCTTTTTCAGCAGATCCTTTAACATTTCTTGCATTACTTGTTTTGTGGTAATAAATTCCCTTAATCCTTTTTTGTCTGTGAAACTCCTTATTTCACCTTCAATTTTGATTGATAGCCTTTTTGGCTACATTATTCTTGGATTCTGACCCTTCCTTTGCATGACTGTACATTTCATTCCATTTCTTTCTTGTCAGATGAGTTTCTTTTGGGAAATCAGTCACTAGACTGATGGGGGTTCCTTTAATGGTAACTTTCTGTCTCACTCTGGCCACTTTTAAGATTCTTACTTTGTCATTGGTGTTTGCCAATTTAAATTATAATGTGCCTTGGTGTCGGTCTTTGGGGGTTCATTTGCTTGGGACTCTGTAAGCTTCTTGGATTTGTGCAGGTTTTTTCTTCCCTATGTCAGAGAAGTTTTCTGTCATTATTTCTTCAAAGAGGTTTTCTATTCCTTGCTCAGTTTTCTCTCCTTCTGGCACCCCTATTATGCAGATGTTGTTTTGTTTTGTATTTTCCCCAAGTTCCCTTAGGCTCTCCTCCTGCTTTTTATTTTTTTCCCCTAGAAGATGCTCTACTTTGGTATTTTTTCCTACCTTGCCTTCTATCTCACTGATTCAGTCCTCTGCTTCTTCTAGTCTACTCTTGATGCTTTCTATTGAGTTCTTTACAGCAACGGTGTCATTTTTCATTTATTTTTTGCTCTTTATTTCCTCTTGGTTCTCATTCATATTGTCTTATTTGTCTTCATTCTTTTCAACCACCTTATGAGCATTTCTCTGAATTCTTTCTCTGGCAGGTTGCTTGCCTCCATTTAGTTTATTTACTTCCTGTTCTGGTGATGCCTGCTTTTCTTTCATATGCTGGCTGTTTTTTGTCTCCCCATGGTCTCTCTTCTCCAGGTATCTGGTTATGTAGTTCTCTTTCTCCTGCATTGAGTCAAAGTCACAAAATACAACACGACCAGGTACAACACACAAGGCACTGAATAGAAATGTATTCACACTGTCAATAACCTCATATAAAGGTGACCAACTAAGAGAGACAAGTTAGGGGTTAAGAGAGAAAGAAGAATAGAGAAAAGAAAAATAAAAGAAAGAAAGGAGTGCCCAAATGAAATTGGGGGCGGGGGAGTAAGAGAGAAAAGAAAGAGAATATGAAAGAGAAGGGGAACAAACTATATATATGGGGAGAAAACTCCAGTAAAACAGTTACTACTCTCAACAAATGCCAGCAACAAGTACCAGCAAGAAACAATAACTAATATCAAGCAAGAGGAGGAAAAACAGAAGCAATAAACAAGCAAAAACAAAGCAAAAAAAACAACAACAAAAACAGAATAAGCAAAAACTATATCACAAAAAAAGCATAAAATTTTCTATAATAAACATTCAAGCAAACAACAGGAAAAGGACAGAGAAAAACAATTTTTGGATAGTGAAGACAGAGAAGAGAGAGGTGTGTATGGACTTGGAGCAGGGGATTGGAAATTAGATATATAAGTAGGGTGAAATTTTAACAGGGGAAAAAAGAAATAATAGGGAAAATCTAAAGTAGGAAAAGGGTAAAAGAAACAGGGCAACAAAAGGGGAAAATGTAGGAAGATAGTGATGGCATTAACATAGAGTTGAGATAGAGTAAAATGATGCTAAAGGAAAGATGAAAATAGAATGTAGAACACTAATCACAGAGTAAAATAAAGAGAAAATAAAATAAAACTTTTTTAATGATAAAATAGTAGTAGTAATAATACTCATTGAAAATAAAAATGTAATAATTAAAAAGGTAAAATCAAGTGAGGAAAAAAGAAAAAAAATTAAAAATAGAATGTGTAGAAATGAAGGTCATTCACTTCCTCTGTTGTTATGTTTGTCATATCTGTTTTCTAGTCAGGACAGTATTGTAGCTTCCTGCATTCCATTGCTCCTCAGTGTTGTAAGCCAGTCCTGAGTTTTAAGAAGGTGGTGTGTCTTAATTCCTTTATTCCTTTATTTGTGATTACACAGGAGTCAATTTGTTATTCAGCCCCTGGGTGGCAGTGTTTCGGGATTGGCCTCCAAGACTATAGGTTCTCTGTTCTGTGCTTAGATCCTGCTTTCCCTGTGGCAGTCAATACCGGTTTGTGGGAATGGGCTGCCCCAGAGCTGGTTCTCCAATGGTCACTCCCCACTCTGATCCCCAGGCTCTAGAAAAACAACTTTCCCCTTCAGTCTCACAGGATGTCCCCAAGTGGGTGATCCTATGTATTGGGCTCAGAAAACAGAAGCAAGGATCTTAAGAGGAAAGAGTGCAAGTGAGCAAACTCTGGTGTTGCACACAAGTCTATGTAGTTGCCCCTTCCCCCTAGTGTCCAAGCAGCTGGTACACTTTTAAAACTCCCAGACTGTCCCTCTGCGTCAGATAAAAAATGGGTTGCTTTCTAGAGATCCCCTGTGTTAACAGCTCTGAGAAACCCCTTCCAAATTCACGGATTACACCATCCCCAACAGTCCCAGATCTCTCCAGGCTCAGATTTCCCCTGGTCCTCCAGCTCCCGCAGTGTGCACGTTTCTCAGTCCTGCGGTACCAGAGACCTCACTTCATCCCAGGTGAAATCCATCCTTTCCATGGTGGAGTCTAGAGCTCCTCTGAATCTGTGTTTTTGCGCCCATTGTACACCAGTGTTCTGGGGTTCGCAGCTGTTTGGTGGATGCCACAGTTGTATGTTCTCAGGCTTCCAATAACTTCCACCCTCCCCTTCAAGATGGCACAATCTCTGTGTCCAAGCTGGTGGGCTCCAGGAGGGAACCCAGCAGCAGTGGGGGCTTTCCGGTCAGGAGAGCCCCATCCTATAGTCCCCCACCTTCTCCTGGAGTATAGCTGTCCCTCAACTCACCAACAAACATTTCCAGTGCGACCCTCGGCTGCTCCCTGTGCCTGCTCTGGGACAAGCCTCAGAACACATCTGTCTATTACGCTGCCAATTTTTTTTTTTTTTTGCTCTGCTTTTTTAAAAAAATGGATTGTTTGTCTTCCTTTTGTGAACTTGTATGAATTCCTTATATATTTTGGATATTAACCATTTATCATTGCCAAATATGTTCTCATACAGTGGGCTCTCTTTTCATTTTGTTATTGGTTTGTTTTGGTGTGCAGAAGGTATTTATTTTGATGCAGTCCCATTTGTTTATTTTCTCCTTAGTTTTCTTGCCTTAGGAGATGTATCTGTGAACATATTGCAATGAGACGTCTGAGATTTTGTTGCCTATGTTTTTTTTCTAGAATTTTTATGGTTTCAGGACTTACATTTAAGTTTTTTTGTAATCTATTTTGAGTTTATTCTTGTGTATGTTTTAATTTGGTGGTCTGGTTTCATTTTTTTCATGTATCTGTCCAATTTTCCCAACACTATTTATTGAAAGAGACTGTCTTGACTCCATTGTATACTCTTGCCTCCTTTGTCAAATATTAATTGAGCCTAATGGCTTGGTTCAATTTCTGGGTTCTCTGTTCTGTTTAATTGATCTATATGTCTCTTCTTTTGCAAGTACCAGGCTGTTTTGATTATGGTGGCTTTGTAGTATAGCTTGAAATCTGGTATTGTGATTCCTCCAACTTTGTTTTTATTTCTCAAAATTTCTGCAGCTACTCAGGGGTCCTTTTTTTATTCCATATAAATTTGTGAAGTATTTGCTCTAGTTCTGTAAAATATGCCATTGGTATTTTAATAGGGATTGCATTAAATCTGTACATTGCCTTGCATAGTAAGGGCATTTAATGATGTTGATTCTACCAATCCATGAACATGGGATATTCTTCCACTTGTTTATATCTTCTACTAATATATATTTTTTCAATGTTCTGTGGGAATTTTACCTCCTTAGTTAAGGAGGTCTTTTACCTGGGTCCCCTATATGCCAGCAGCCCCTCTTCTGCCACCACTGCTCTCATGTGCTGACAGCGCCAGCCCCGCTTGCACCCATTGACAGTGTGGAGCAATTGAAGATGGTGCCAACAACGGATGCAAGCAGGGCTGGCACCAACAGAGGGTGTGAGCAGTGGCTCTGGTGCCAGCAGCAGGTACAAGCACTCCAGGCAGGACTGTGACCCACAAGAGCCAAGAATTTTCAGAGGTTTGCCCTGATGACAGCAACTGGCACCCCGCCTGGTCTGGCACCCCTGGTCACCTGCACCACCAAGTGCCTGAATTTTCAGCCATCACTCCCTGGCCAACAGCAACCTCATTGCTTTTCACTGACAGATGTTATGTGGGTAACCTTATGAGTTGTGGTACTTTCTGCTGGGGGACCCAGCTTGGGGATTATATCCCAGAGTTCTCAGTGGCAAAACTCTTAGATATCTCTCCAGAACTTCAGCTGCTGTCTGTGGGCACCTGTCCAGCCCTTTTGTGCCTCTGTCACATACCAGTCTCTATGCAGTCTCCATTTCCAGTCCTCAGGTGTCAGGTTCTCTCCTGCTAGTGTTCCATTGATCATTCAGGAAGTTTTTCTGTATTTTAGTTGTAATTCCAGTTTGTTTCTGGGAGCATGTCCATGTAACATCCATGTATTCTGCCACCATTTTCAAACTCTCTTAAGTGAGTTCTTTAAAGTCTTTGTGGCCTTTGATAGCTCATGACTCTACTGATTAGTTATTTAAATTGGTTTTCCAATTTTATGGGAGGGAAATTGGAGAGAAGTTCTGGAAACCAGAGTCTGGCATTTTTTGGAGAAAAGGTGTCCATTTTGACATATTTTATGTGCTCTAGAGTCCCAAGGTTTCTGGAGGGACATTAGCTCATGCTCTCTGATTCAAGAGCCACAGGATTTCTACTGTTGTGAAGAATCTAGAGCACCTGGTTCATCTTGTCATCTGAAATGAAATATTCACACTGCTGACCTCAATGGAGTTAAAAAGAAAAGGAATTATGGAACTGATGTCCCTTGGCTAACTGCTCAGTTCCAGAATTTCAATCCTGGGTCATACAGTGTTTATTAGACACCATGCATAGTACCTTTTGAGAAAGTAAAACCAATTTCGAGGAATCACAGTAACTGATATCAAACTATAGTATAAAGTTGTTGTACTCAAAATAGCCAGGTACTAGCATTAAAGCAGACATATGGATCAATGTAACAGAACAGAGAGTCCAGGGATCAACCCATGCCTATATTGTGAATTTATATTTGACAAAAGATGCAAGAGTCTACAATGGGGTAAAGACAGTCTCTTCAATAAATGGTGCTGGGAGAGGGAGAAGATGGCAGCACCTCCATCCAGGGCCAGACTGGAAATACAACTAAATTTGAGCATTCACCAGAATTACCAACTGAGGTCCAGCTGAGGAGGTGACATATATCAAGGAAGGACAGAAAACACATGGATACCTGATGCCCTACACTTAAAAAAATATCTTTATTGTTGAAAGTATTGCAGATGTCTTCTTTGTTTGTTTTTGCCCCCATTTACTCGCTTTACCTAGCACCTGCCCCTCCAAGTCCTTCATCACTCTATTCTCTGTATCCATGGGCTATAGTATTGCATGGTATCACTCATAAGTGGAATCTAATGAACAAATACACTGATGAACAAAATAGATCCAGAGATACAGAAGCATGGCTGTACACTTTTTTATCAAGTTCCCAGTTTTGCTCAGTCCTACAAGCTGAAGTCAGGGGACATCATACAAAGTCATTCTTCCTGGATCGTCCCAGGGCTGAGAGCAGGGATGGGTTTTTATGAAGTCCCTACATTGTGGGGTCCAGGGTGCCCTCAATGCTACCTTAGCTTACCTGTGGCTTGGATCCTTACACCAAACCCACGAGTGTTAAACTTGGATGTGGAAGTCAGGTGACCTGTGGTGACCCCACGCTCTCATCCTCCCAGGAATGAGTATTCTGGTGTCCAGAGATGCCTACTTCTTCCTCAGTGTCCTCAACTTGACAGCAGTAGGATCTGGGGTCCCCCTTCTGCTGACTGAAGCCTTGCTCCTTCTATCAAACCGCCAGAGTCTCTCAGACCCAGATGCAGAAATTAGAAAACACAATGTGCGATGACCTTCCCCTCTCCACTCCCAGGAGGCCTGCCTGATGGACACTTCTGGGATTCAGGGTTCCCCAATCTCCCTCAGGGTCCTCACACTGACTCTGGGGAGGTCCTGGATCCCTTCTGCGAACCTGAGGCTCTGTCAGAACATGGTGCCCCCCGAGTGTATCAGACCCAGGAGATGCAGAAGTCAGTCCTCGCCATTGGTGGTCACCCCGCACCTCGGGGCTCCCGGCCTGAGTGCTCGGGGCCCGGAGTCCCCCTGCCCCCCGCGGGCCGCACCGTGAGGCCTGCCATCGTCCCGGGGCCGCCCTCCCTCCCTCCCTCCCTCCCGCTGGGACCGGAAGGCCTCACCCCGCGGCGCCGAGGCCTCCCCCCGCGCCCCCCAGCGAGCGGCGTCTGTGGGCCTCGCCCCCCAGGGCCCCGGCGGCGGCGGGGGCGGAACAGACCCGAGGGAGGGGCCGCCGCCTGCCCTGTCCTCACCCTGACTCCCAGCGGCAGCAGCGTGCGGGCCCCGCCGGCCTGGGATGGGGTGGGGTGGCTCCCTCAGCGCCGTCCCCTCCGCCGCCCCTACCTCCCCCCCCCCCGCCCCGTTCTCTGAGGAGGTGGGCGGGCGAGGGGCGCAGGAAACCCTTCTCCGACCCCCCACCGGGGACTCTCGGTGCTGACGGCAGGGCCGCCCTGGGTCCTGGGGCCTCAGTGGG
>JAAGEH010000015.1:2324921-2362345 GCA_011751065.1 Lasiurus cinereus
CTGTCCAATGCAGGTGTTTTCACTTTTTAATCCTCATTCTTAGTAATACATTCTACATCTCTATCTGGTTTGTATACATTACTTAAATAAATTCTATATAATAAAACTAATATGCAAATCGAGTGAATGGAAGAACAACCGGTTGTTATGATGCGCACTGACCCCCAGGGGAGAGATGCTCAATGCAGGAGCTGCCCCTGGTGGTCAGTGTGCTCCCACAACCTGGGCTGATGGCTGAGGAGTACAGCAGTTGTGGTGAGCCTCTCCCACCTCCTTGGCAGCACTAAATGTTCCATATGGGGAGCAGGCCTAAGCCTTCAGTTGGATATCCTCCAAAGGTTCTCCCAGATTGCTAAAGGATGCAGGCTGAGCTGAGGGACCCCTCCCTCTGAGTGCATGATTTTCATGCACTGGGCTTCTAGTATAACATAAATATAGGTTACATGTGCTTATATACCCACATATGTAGGTACCTGTACCTAAATCTGTATATATACATGCATGCTTATGTCATATGTATTATATGTGTATATAAAAGCCTAAGTGACCGAATGACTCAATGACCTAATGACTAGTCAACCAGTTGCCATGACATGCACTGACCACAAGGAGGCAGATGCTCAATGCAGGAGCTGGCCCCTGGTGGTTAGTGCACTCCCACAGTGGGAGCACTGTTCAGCAGACCGATGGGCACCAGATGCCAGGCTCACAGCTGGCAATTGCTGCTGCAAGTCTTTCTGGATTGGGACTGACTGAGCCCAAACCCACAATAAGTGTAGCAGGGCCAGAATGAGCAGGAGTGGCAGGTGGCATTGGACTGCTGGTTTCAGCCCAATCTCCAAAGGCTACACCAGGTGACCCCACCAGTGCACAAATCCATGCACAGGGCCTGTAGTTTCTATATAATACAAGAGACCTGGTGCACGAATTTGTGCATGGGGGGAGGAGGTACCATGATAGGTTGGCTGGCCTGGGGAGGGACCACAAGAGGTTGGCCGCTGGCCCTGAGGAGGAAGCTGGCTCTTGGCCCCACCTGGGAAAGAGGCCACATCCACCACCACCCACTCCCAATTTACCATCCCAGCCCAGGCTCAAAGGCTCTAGCAGGATCAGGAGAGGAAGTGATGGTCACTAGGCTGAGCGTGGAAGGAATGGACTCCTGACACCAATGCCACCCTTGGCATCTCACCATCTCATGGTTCCCTGCTTCCCCCCTCTTTCCTCACTGCCACATCACTACCATGGCAGGTGGTCCCCAAGAGAAGGCAGAGGATGGGAGCAAGACAAACCCTTGTGTAGAGGGCTGACTTTCAATAGATCACAGCAAGGGAGCTGCTCTGCTAGATATAAAACCTTGACCCAGAAACAGGTCTCTAACAATGGTTTAGCACCAGGGGCTGATGGGGGCTGGGTGGCTGTGGGGAGGGACCATGAGATGTTGGCTGTGGGAGCACACTGACCACCAGAGAGTAGCTCCTGCATTTAGCTTTAGTCCCCTGGTGGTCAGAGATGTCATAGCAACTGGTTGACCAGTCGTTTCAGTCATTCCAGTCATTTGGTCATATTGGTTGCTTAGGCTTTTATATATATATACTATGTAAGGCATTTTATGCCAAAATACCTACTCTTAATGTACATGATTCATTATGCTACTCGCTATTCTAATTCTAGTCTGTTCTTTATATACTATTAAGATAATTTTTAAAAATCCAGCACTAGCCCACCAAGATGTTTCAGGTAATTATTAGCATAGACTCTGAATAAAATGCTTTGAATGTCCCAGATTTCCCATGACAGTGGTATTCCCCCAAGGTTACTGGCATTTGTGGTCTGAATGTCCCAGATTTGAGCCAAGATATAGCAAAACTTATAGCATAAATCTGAAATCTTTCTTTCTACCTTCCCAGTCATCTGTATCATACAGCCTATAGCCTCTCCCAACTTCCCTACTCCCCAATTCTCCCACCCCAGACACAAGTGCCAACTCGTCACAATTTTCAGTCTCCCTTAGGGCTTGCTCATATTTTGTTGTTCAGATACTGTGGTTCATATTATGTTTGTTTTAAGACAATTTTTTCACAACACTTTATGAAAGAATTGACCCTGTGTCTTCACTGAGCATCAAGGTAATTTCAAACAAGGGCTCCACCATGCATTATGGGGTGTGTATGTAGGATACCACAGCTGCACACTGGGTGGAAAAGATGGGTAGCAGAGCTCAGACAAAGCAGTGTCTACTCCACAAGGGTTTGTGTCCTGCATGTCAATGAGAAAGCATCCCAGAAATCTGGTATCTAGTTGTGATGACTCTCTGGTTGATGAATCTGTGGCCTGAGACCTCAAAAACCTTCAGATCCTGACTCTGGAGCTAGAAATCAATGGTTTATGGAAGGATGTAAGGCCATTCACCTAAGGTGGCCAGGGTGCTTTCAAAGTTGAGATATTCTCTTGAGAAAACAATTGCAACAAAGTCTTCAAAATCCAAATTAATGTCAGTTTACAGCTCACCATGGACCATGCGCTAAGCCCAGCAGGACACAAGGATCTTCTCCTCAAAGCCTCCCTGTTATCTCATGAGCTGCCATGTGTCACTACCCCTTAATCAATGTTCAGTGTGTTCATTGTGTGGTTCTGATGTTAGAGTCAGTATATGAAAGATGTGAGTTATTCATGGCAGTTCAGAGTGCATTCTCACATGCTTTGCATCTTACTGTAGCCCACACTGTATTTCTGTCCCAGGCTTCCCCTTTCAATATGGACACGATTTTCTGAGAAGCTTTTGAACCTGTGCCTCTGAACAGCACTGTCCATGTCATGGACACAGAGCCTTTATGTATCAATCAATGGCTCAAAGCCATTGTGAAGTGCCTGGAGGCCTTGCTCACCACTACACCCTCAATCCAACTCTTACAGACTTGTTTTCACTTCCCCTCAGGTATTCTGCATATCACATATGCTAGTCCACTACACTTCCTCTGACTTGGTCCTTGTGCTCTCACAATGAAAATTGGTTTCTTTTTTGGTGCAAATACAATTCAGCCTGCATTTATTTAATGCCTTTTAGATGAAAAACATTTCCATGTGTTTCCCTGATGAGATTTTTAAAGCATTTACTTATTAAAAAGAAGTCAGTTCATAAGGCCAAACTGTTACAGAAGACCAGAGAAAACCCAAGCAATGTTTTAGAGAAAAGGAGTTACACTGTTTATTACCTTGGTGGACTCAGCAGAATAACTTTCCAAGTCTGAGCAAAGTAATATGCAGGGAGCTTCTCTTTTATATCTTTCTGGTGTCTTTGTTCCTCAAATATGGATTATGCTTCTGGTTCTTTTCGTGGGCTTTGCAAAAAGGGCCCAGGTGTTGGGGGTCTCCAGACCATATCTAATGGTTTGGCCTGGTGCCAGTGCTAATAACCCCCACTCCAGTGCTGTGCATGTTCATACTTTATGGCCTCTGTGAAATGTGAGCATTTAGATAACAGGTCCTGCATGACCAGTTTCTGGGAAAGAAGCAGTGATCTAATTATAGGTTATCAAGAATGTACACTGCACTTGCTGGCACGGATTCAGATTGCTAGCCCCTCTCCCAAATATCAGATTTACATTGGAATTAGCCTTTTAGCCTTCTCAAAACCATATTGTAACACACAGAAGGAGTCGCCAGAATGTCCCAAAACTCTGATGACTGACTCCATCTTAGGACCTAGATTACTTCCTTATCATTTCCCATTTATATGTGTAATTAACTACTCTACTTCATGATATGGTGCTCTATGTACACGTTTAACTTTTAAAACCATCAAACATACCCAACATTAGAGAAAACTATAAAAAACAGTTTTCCTAACACCCAGGGCAGTGGCATTGTGCCTTATCTGCTTAATTCTTTCTTTTGTACCCCTTTCTTCTTCTTTTCTTTCTCTTACCTCTTTGCTTACTTACTCCCTTTATTTCTCCCTTCCTCCTTTCCTTCATTCCTTCTCTCTTTTTTAAGAATCTCTCTGAACCAAATCCCAGATACCAAGTCAGCTCACTCCTCTATACCTGAGTTTGGAAACTCTGAAAAATAAGGACTTATAAGATAATTTTTATCGTACACACAAACCAACAATCCCATGTGTCATCTAATATTTTTTTTCACAGTCAGATTACTTCAATTCTCCCAAATATTTCTATTCTTGTAATGGAGCCAAATTAGCTTCATACATTTCATTTTTCTTGTCCCTTAATTATCTTTGTCATTCCTTAAAGAGTTAGAAGCATATATGAATCATAAATACAGATGTATTTCCCACAGGGGTGTTAGTTTTCAATCTAAAACCATTATACATACATACTGGAGGTAGCCAATGGTTTATAAGAATGGAGGATGTTGGGAGCCAGAATTCTCACTAATAGAGCAGATGGTTACAGATAAGCCAAGGGAGCAGACCAGAGGTCCCTTGTGGTGATAATGGGCTAGAGCTAGAGACTTCAGTATAAACTTGTGTCCAACTTAATACACATACTTATGGTGACATACATATTTATCGATATATGTATATACATAGGTTAATATACACACTTATGTTTACTTTCACTTGCAACTGAGAAAGCTATAAACAAAATCTCTCCAGGAGTCATGATCCCACCAAGTGCCCACATCTAGCTTTCTAATACCATTCTGCAATAGAATAAAGCAGAAATTCATGGGAAGGTGGCTTATGCTAACTCTAGGTCAGGGAACAGGCAAGGCAGCCTACAACATCTTGTAATGGCAAAAAGTAAGGAGGTGCTAAAACAATACAATACTGGAGGTAGTCAAGGGGACGTAAGAACCAATGGGAAGTATTTGAAATGGCCAAAAATGAACAATTTGAACAAAAAAAAAATAAAGCAGTATTGGATTCTCATGCAAAGCAAAAAGCAAATAATCATGAGATCCTACTGAGATAAATCAGTGGTTGAAGAGATTCAACCGTCAAACATACAATCCCATGTATCATCTAATATTGATGGGTGAGAGTAGACAAATCTCCAGGAGTAGCTGTATTCCAAATCAGACATATAAATAACCATTCTCCAGGGAGGTGGACCATAACCCGCTCTTTAAGGATCACTTGTGTCTAATGACTTCCTTCTAAAAAGGAGGAACAATAGTATCTTTATAAAAAAGAAACTTGACCAAAAAAAAAATACCTCAACCAGATGGTCAGGGTCAACAACAGGGATAAGTCATGATGGTAGTAAGTACTCCTAATATGATGTGATGAAAATGGAACTTCTTTTTGCCATGAAGAAAAACCTGAGACAATTACCAGTTGAGGGCCATTCAACCAAATGATTGATCAGCACTTCCAAAAACTTCAGTCTTTAAAAATAAGAAAAGTGTGAAAAACTCCCATAGCCAATAGGAGTCTAAGCAGACACGATGACTAAAATAGTGTGGTATTTTATATGGGATCTTGGAAAAATAAACAACATTTTGGACCCATATAGTTTGGTTAGATGTGACAAATATATCATAATAATGTGCGATGGAAATAATCGGGGGACTGTTTATAACATATATGGGAGCTCTCTAAACTTCTTTATTGGAAAATTTAAACCAATCCTCAAATTAAAAGCTTTTTTAAAAAAATAAATGTACTGTAAAAAGCAAGTTGGGCAAGTCACAGACAGAGAGAAAATATTTTAAGTCCCATATCTGATGAGGTACTCATTTCCCAAATGAATAAAGAATTTTAACTACATGACGGAAACAAACAAGTACATACAAATATGTAACTGATTTAAGGATACTTCACCAAACATGATACACAGATCACACACACACAAACAAAAAAAAACCCACATAAACATGTTCAGCATTATTTTTCATTAGGAAAATGTAAATGTAAAGTACAAAAATATTCAACTCTAAACCTATCAGAATGGCTAGAATCCCCAAACCTGGGAGTGCCAAATTTGAAAGAGGATGAGGAATTCTCCTTCATCACTAACAGGGAAGAAAATGTTTCATAAGACAGTTTGGCAGGTTCTTATAAAGTGAAACATGGACTTGCCATTAGACTCAGAAACCCTAGTCATCATTTTTATCAAGTGAATTTGGAGTCCATAAAAAACACCAAAACAATACATGATTAGAGCAGTTTGATTTATACTGCTCAGCCAAGTCTTCTTTCAAGTGACAAATTCATTAATAAACTTTGATATAGCCACAAACTGAAACTTGGATTCAAAGCTGAAACCCCCCTCAAATGTTCCAGAAAAAGAAAGGCTCAAAGGGCAGTCCTATCAAATGGTCAGGGAGAACTCATCAGACCCTTATGCTAACTATTCCAAATTATACAAAAAGATGGGCAATTGTATAACTCATCCTCCCAGGCTACCTCTTTTTCACTCAAAATCCTGAGGAATTTGTCAGAAACAGAACTTTTGAAACAAGTTCATTCACATAGCATAAAATATCCTCTATATATTAATGGCATGTTCAACTCAACAGTGCATTAAATGACCAAGCAGCCTATATCCAAGAAATAAAAGTAGGATTTAATGTTACAAAAACAAAACAAAACAAAACAAAACAAAAACATTCTATTGCAACTCCATGCACCCAAAGTAGAGTTGAAAAAAAAAATTCATGTCAATGGCTACAGGGAGAGAGCCTAGCAAAAAAACAAAAACAAAACAAACAAATTTGAATATGAGTTCAGGGGGAAAAAAAACTTTGAACAAACTCAGCCAAAAAGGGAATTTTCATTTTCTAAAATGGAGAGCAAACCACTTAAGTGTGGAACATTAAAAGCATTCCCTTTAAAGGGAGGGATAAGTCAGAGATGCAGGCTGTGGGTATAAAAGTAAATATGAGGTATAATATGGGAAAGAAACAATATATGTTGATAACATGATCAACTATTTAGAAAAATCAAATAATGGATACCTGGATTACAAATGCAAAATAAACTGTATGGAAGATCACCATAGCCATAACAACACCTCCCCATACAAAGCAATAACTAATTAGAACATGTAATACAAAAATCTCATTGACCACAGCTGTAAAAGCCAAAATTTAAGAAGTACCCTAATTTAAAAAGAGTCAACTAAAAATTATACTGAGAGATTCGGGTTAAAGAAAAAGAAGTGCCAAACAAATGGAGCAGTTTCCATATTCACTCTTGGGAAACACAATATTGCAAATATGTCAATTCTGCTTAATTTTTTTTAAATAGATTTAGTGCTATACAGGTTGTTGCCCAAATAACAATTAAGCTTGGACTGCTGACTTCTGCTCCCTAAATAAAAGGAGGGAAATTATCAAAGGAAAAGGTTGCAGGGCATGGACTGGGCAAGATTCAACAATAAAATCTAAAAAACATAATATGAGCAAGCCCCTCAGGGAGACAAGACTGGTGAACTGGCACTTGTGGTTGAGGTGATTCTGTGGGGGAGCTGGACAGTGGTTGAGAGTTGGACTTTCAAAAATTATTGTTTCAATAGAATATAAAGAATAGACTAGGAGTATAAAAGCAAGTATCAGAGTAAATCATGCATAGTAAGATTAGGTAAGCTTTCATGAAATAAATTGTCTAGTATGTGTAAATACATAGGAAATAGACATGCATGCATATATTTGTATTTATATACATGGTATGGGCACATGTGGATATATAAACACATCTGATTAACATTTAGGTCATATGTATACACATACACTATGTATGCAGATTTGTACATATACATGTATGTATGTATGTATGTATGTATACACACACATGCATCTATCTATATATATAAAAGCCTAATATGCTAAGTGTCCGACTGTTCAGTCTACCACTTGACCAGTGGCTATGACATGTACTGATCACCAAGGGGCAGACATTCTGACCAGTAGGTTAGCTTGCTGCTGGGGTCCCACTGATGGGGACTGGGCCAGACAGGCTAGAAATGCCCTGGAGTCCTCCCCCAGTCTCTCCCCACCAGCCAACCTCTTGTGGTCCCTCCCTGGCCTCTAAAATATTTGTTCTAATAAATTTCCTTTCAATGTGCATGAATTCGTACACCAGGCTCTACCCACCCCACAACAGAGGGACCACCCCGGGCACCCAGCTCTGGCGCTGCCCTCGGGTCGGGGGGCCTCAGGCGGAGTGAGGAGCCAGGCGGCCCCCCCACCCCCCGCCACTGAGAGGGGCCTGGGGAGGCGGCGGCCTGGGTCTGAGGGGCGCAGGCCGGGTCAGCACCCACCGGCCCCGGGCCACCCAGCCCGGGGGGACCAGACCAACCAGACCAGACCACACGGGGGGGTGCTGGGCACCCTGGGAGCGCCCCCCCCCCGTTAGCGTGCTGGGGGCCCCCCCCCAATGGGCTCCCGGAAGTGATGTCACTGGCTTCCGCTGAGGCGCGGAGGGAGCGGAGCGCCATCTTGGAGGCCGGCTTCGGGCGCGGAGGGGACGGCGCTGAGGGAGCCACCCCACCCCAGGCCAGGCCAGGCCGGCGGGGCCCACGCTGCTGCCGCCGGGAGTCAGGGTGAGGACCCGGCAGGCGGCGGCCCCGCCCTCGGGTCTGTTCCGCCCCCGCCGCCGCCGGGGCCCGGGGGGGCGAGGCCCACAGACGCCGCTCGCTGGGGGGGCGCGGGGTGAGGCCTTGGCGCCGCGGGGGGAGGCCTTCCGGTCCCAGCGGGAGGGAGGGAGGGAGGGAGGGCGGCCCCGGGACGAGGGCAGGCCTCACGGTGCGGTGTGGCCCACGGGGGGCAGGGGGACTGCGGCCCGAGCACTCAGGCCGGGAGCCCCGAGGTGCGGGGGGGTGACACCAATGGCGAGGACTGACTTCTGCATCTCCTGGGTGTGATACACTCGGGGGGCACCATGTTCTGACAGAGCCTCAGGTTCGCAGAAGGGACCCAGGACCTCCCCAGAGTCAGTGTGAGGACCCTGAGGGAGATTGGGGAACCCTGAATCCCAGAAGTGTCCATCAGGCAGGCCTCCTGGGAGTGGAGAGGGGAAGGTCATCGCACATTGTGTTTTCTAATTTCTGCATCTGGGTCTGAGAGACTCTGGCGGTTTGATAGAAGGAGCAAGGCTTCAGTCAGCAGAAGGGGGACCCCAGATCCTACTGCTGTCAAGTTGAGGACACTGAGGAAGAAGTAGGCAACTCTGGACACCAGAATACTCAATCTTGGGAGGATGAGAGGGTGGGGTCACCACAGGTCACCTGACTTCCACATCCAGGTTTAATAGTCTTTGGTTTGGTTTAAGGAGTACATCACAGGTAAGCTAAGGAAGCATTAAGGGCACTCTGGACCCCACAATGTAGGGGACCCCATGAAAGCTCATCCCTGTTCTCAAGCCTAGGACGATCCAGGGAGAATGACCTTGTATAATATCCCCTGACTTTAGCTTGTAGGACTGAGCAAAACTGGAAACTTGATAAAAAGTGTTCTGTATCTCTGGATCTATTTTGTTCATCAGTGTGTTTGTTCATTAGATTAAACATATGAGTGATATCATGCAACACTATAGCCTAGTGGTCGGCAAACTCATTAGTCAACAGAGCCAAATATCAATAGTACTACAATTGAAATTTTTTTTGCGAGCCAAATTTTTTAAACTTAAACTTCTTCTAACGCCACTTCTTCAAAATAGACTCGCCCAGTTTGTAGTATTTTGTGGAAGAGCCACACTCAAGGGGCCAAAGAGCTGCATGTGGCTCGTGAGCCACAGTTTGCTGACCACTGCTATAGCCCATGGATACATACAATAGTGATGAAGGACTTGGAGAGGCCGGTGCCGGTAAAGGGGGAAATTGAGGGAAAACCAACAAATGGGATATCTGTAATACTTTTTTTTTATTCTTTACTACAGGCCTGGTGCACAAATTTATGCACGGGTAGGATCCTGCCAGCCTGCCCTGATGGGGGCCTATTGCATGGGGCCAGCTCTATGGTCTAATGCTGGAAGCTATAGCTTTCCCCCAGCTGGATCTAATTATACTTTAAGTATGGCCAAAAGAAAACGCACAAGAGAACTGTTTTGCATTTCACATGCCATGAATTGAAGTTGTTTATTTGTTGTTTGGAAATGTATATCACGATGAATGATGGCCCTTTAATGATTTTTGTGTTCTTCCCAGAGCTGTGCCCTCAGTATCCCAATATGATCTTCATGTCTGTTTGTTTAAAACGTTTTTCTGTTTTTGAATGTGCCTACCCTTCGCTGTTGCTCCTGGCAGCAAGTAGGTCCTCTCCTCTGCCCCTTTTAAAGAGAAATTGAAAGCTCACCTAATCTTCAAGGCAACACAATTTCACAAAATTCACATCTAGCCTCTCTACATTCCCCATCAAAGGGCCACCATCCCTTTAATGCTTAGGTAGCCTTTTTTACTAACTTGAAAAGTCTCTTCGGGCTGCGGGCCATGGAGGGAGAATTCCATACCTTAGCTGGGGTATAAGCAGAGCTCTCTGGAGACTCCGGTCAGAGACAGAAGGGACTAATACTTATTTTCTTGTGCTTTCACTAAATGTACATGTATCAGGGAGTTAGGCAGTGATTTAGGGGTGTTGAACACTGATTGGGGGCCAGATCAGGCTTGCTGGCTGCCAGAGTGCACGGCATAGCCACTAGTTATTCCACTATAACAGTTGTTGGGCTTTTATATATATATATAGATTGTTTAAAGCAGCAGTCGCCAACTTTTTGGACCTTACTGACCACCCGTGGTCCATGGACCACCAGTTGGCAATCACTTCTCCAAAGGTTCCCTTAAACCAGTGTTTGCCAGCCTTTTGGACCTCATTGACCATCAGTGATCCGTGGAGCACCAGTTGGCGACGGCTGGTTTAAAGTATTACATGTGTCTCCTTTTCCCCCCATTGACTTCTCACAGGCCACTCCAACCATCCACCCAGCACATGCCCTCACCCCCCTAGTGTCTGTATCCATTGTTATGATTATATGCATGCATACAAGTCCTTTGGTTGATCTTTAATCCCCGCACCCCACCCTGCCGTCCTTTCCCTCTGAGGTTTGACCGTCTGTTGGATATTCTCTGTCTCTGGATTTATTTTTGTTCATAAGTTTATGTTGTTGCTTATATTCCACAAATGAGTGAGATCATGTGATATTTAGCTTTCTCTGACTGGCATATTTCACTGAGCCTAATGCTGTCCAGGTCCATCCATGCTGTTTCGAATGGTAAGTTATTTCTTTTTTTTACAGTAGAGTAGTATTCCACTGTGTAGATGTACCACCATTTTTAAATCCACTCACCTGTTGGACATTTAGGATGTTTCCAAATCTTTGCTATTATAAATTGCGCTGCTATGAACATAGGGGTGCATATATCCTTTCTGAATGATGTTTATGATTTCTTGGGATATAGTCCTAGAAGTGGGATTATTGGGTCAAAAGGGAGCTCCATTTTTAATTTTTTTGAGAAGACTCCATACTGTTTTCCACAGTGGCTGCACCAGTCTGCATTCCCATCAGTGGTGTAAGAGGGTTCCTTTTTCTCTGCATCCTTACCAGAACTTGTCATTTGTTGGTTTGTTGATGATAGCCATTCTGACAGATGTGAGATGGCACCTCATTGTCGTTTTGAGTTGCATCTCTCAGATGATTAGTGACTTTGAACACGTTTTCATATATCACTCAGCCTTCTTTATGTCCTCTTTTGAAAAGTGTATTTAGGTCTTTTATCCATTTTTTTATTGGATTGTTTATCTTCCTTCTGTTAAGATGTATGAGATCCCTATAAATTTTGGACATTAGACCCTTATCACATATAATATTGACAAATATGTTCTCCCATGCAGTGGGCTTTCTTCTTGTTTTGTAGATGCTTTATTTTGCTGTGCAAAAGATTTTTATTTTGATGTAGTCCCATTTGTTTATTTTCTTCTTAGTTCTCATTCCCTTAGGAGCTGTATAAGCAAAGATGTTGCTACAACATATGTCTATTATTATGCTCCTTATAGATTCCTCTATGATTTTTATGGTTTCCCATCTTATGTTTAAGTCCTTTATCCATTTTGAGCTTATTTTTGTGTGTGATATAATTTGCTGGTCTAATTTCAATTTTTTGCATGCATCTGTCTAATTTTCCTAACACCATGTATTGAAGAGACTGCCTTGACTCCATTGTATACTCTTGCCTCCTTTGTCAAATATTAATTGAACACAGTGGCTTGGGTTGATTTCTGAGTTCTCTGTTCTTTTCCATTGGTCTATATGTCTGTTATTGGTCCAGTACCTGACAGTTTTGAAAACAGTGACTTTGAAATATAGCTTAATACCTGGTATTGTGATCCCTCCAACTTTGTTCTTCTTTCTATGGGTTTCTACAGCTATTTGGGGTCTTTTTTTATTCCATATGAATTTTTGGAGAATTTGTTCTAGGTATGTGAAATATGTTGTTGGTATTTTAATGAGAATTGCATTGAATCTATAAATTGCTTTCGGTAGTACGGACATTTTTTAAAAAATCTATTTTATTGATTTTTCACAGAGAGGAAGGGAGAGGGATAGAAAGTCAGAAACATCAATGAGAGAGAGACATTGATCAGCTGCCTCCTGCACACCCCACAGTGGAGATGTGCCCGCAAGCAAGATACATGCCCCCGACCGGAATCGAACCTGGGACCTTTCAGTCCGCAGGCCAACGCTCTATCCACTGAGCCAAACCGGTCTCAGCAAGTATGGACATTTTAATGATGTTGATTCTACCAATCTATGAACATGAGATGTTATTTCATTTGTTTATGTCTTCCTCTATCTCTTTTTTTCAACGTCCTGTAGATTTCTGAGTCCGGGTCTTTTACATCCTTAGTTAAGTTTATTCCTATGTATCTTAATTTTTTGTTGCAATGGTAAATGGGATTGTTTTTTTAACTTCTCTTTCTGTGAGTTCATTATTGGTGTATAAAAAAGCCATAGATTTCTAGGTGTTAATTTTGTATCTTAGTACATTGCCAAATTCGTATATTAAGTCTGGTAGTTTGTTGTTGTTGTTTTTTAGGGTTTGGTAGTTTTTTGATGTAGTCTTTCCAGTTTTCTATGTACAATATTATGTCATCTGTGAATAATGACAGTTTTACTTCTTCTGTTCCAATTTAGATGCCTTTTATTTTGTCCTCTTGCCTGATCACTATAGCTAGCACTTCCAGACTTCTATGTGTAATCTTTCAAATAGGAATGGTGAGAGTGGGCATCTCTGTTTTGTTCCTGTTCTTATGGGAAATGGTTTTAGTTTTTGCCCATTGAGTATGATGTTGGCTGTAGGTTTGCATTTGAAGCTTTTATTATATTGAGATATGATCCCTCTGTTTCCACTTTCTTAGGAGCTTTTATTTAAAAAAAAGGGTGTTGGATTTTGTCAAATGCTTTTTCTGCATCAGTTGATATGATTATGTGATTTTTGTCTCTCAATTCATTTATGTGATGCATAAAGTTTATTGATTTGCAGATATTCTACTAGCCTTGCATCCCCAGAATAAAACTTGGTCATGGTGTATGATCTTTCTAATGTAATTCTGGATCCAATTTGCTAGAATTTTGTTGAGGATTTTAGCATCTTTGTTCATCACATATATTGGCCTGTAATTCTGTTTCTTTGTAATGTCTTTATCTGGTGTTGGGATTAGGGTAATGCTGGCTTCATAGAAAGAGCTTGAAAGTGTTCCTTTCTCTTGAATACTTTGGAATAATCTGAAGAGGATAGGTTTTAATTCTTTGAATGTTTAGTAGAGAACTTCCTTATGAAGTCATCTGGCCCAGTGCTTCTGTTTGATGGAGATTTTTGGGTTACTTCTTCAATTTCCTCCATAGGTATTGGCCTACTCACTTTTTTATGATTTCTGATTGAGTTTTGGAAGGTTGTAATTTTATAGTAATATGTCCATTTCTTCTAGGTTGACCAGTTTGTTGGCAGAGTTGTTCATAGCACAATATGTTTAAAAGCAAATCTGTGATGGCATGTAAGAGTGGCTGTAGGGTCCTCTATGGTGTCTGATGCCAGTTTGGGTGGTGGTAAGGCTGGGATGCTAGTCACAACAGCTCTCCCCTTCAAAATGCTGTCATTTATGTGCTAGAGCTAGCCACCCCAGGAGTGCTTGCAGGGGTAGCAGTGGCCCCTGTCTATTATAGCCTGGTCTGCAAGCATTCGAGACTGCTTCAGTATCTAACTGTCCTCACTCTCACACACACATCACACACGTCCATACATTTCCCTTTGGCTCCCTCCCTCCCTCCCTCCCTTCCTCCCTCCTTCCTTCCCTCACTCACACTGTCTCCCTCACTGCCATCCTGCCAGCTGCCATCTTGACTCTCCCATCTATAATACTTTCAACAATAAAGATAATTTTTTTTAAAGTGTAGGGCATAGGGTAGAGATGTTACCTGGAGCCAAGTGGCATTTCTTGGCTTCAAATCCGGGCCCACAAAACTCTGGGTTTTATTGTAATGAACAGGGCCTCATGTATGCAGAAGGAGGACCCAGGGACTTTCAGAGTTAAGATGAGGATCTGGTGGGAGGACTGAGTGGATCCAGGAACCCTAACTAGAGGCCCCACAAAAGCATGCTCTTGTTTTTAGCCCTAGTAGGCACCATGAATGCTTCACATGAATAATGTTCACTGACTTTCAACCAGGAACTCTGAGAGAGGTGAGGGCCACATCAAGGAGGCTGGCTATAGGCCCATAGAGGGAAGAGGTCCAGTCTTGCACAGAATTAAGTTATTACCCTAAAAGAGAACTGGGGGATCCCACAGAATCCAGGTTTGCCTCTTCTGTCAGCACCCGGAATCCTGGAAGCTGGGTTGTCTGGTTGAGTAACATTTCCCAGGAACCACCAGCCCCCACCACTTCAGAGAACTCTGGAGTCAAGGAGAGGTCAGAAAGGAGCAAGTTGAGGTTTACAGAGTCACAGCCCAAACTATACCTGGAAACAATGTGAGGATGAGAGGAAGGGTTAAACACTCCAAGGAATTTTTCAGTCCCCTGCTGGCTATCCCCTGGCTTGGTGGCCTGATGCAATATCTCCAGACTTCACATGGGATCTATGAGAGGCATCGATCTGGGAGGACCTCAGTCTGAGAAAAATGTGAGGTCAAGGGAGAGAAGTATTTCATGATCTTCCAGGTGACAATGTGTTGACCCTTTGTTAAACCTGAATATGCACCATCTTTTCAGAAAGGGAAAGATGATAAAAAGTCAAGATGTCTTGTGTTATCAGACCTGAAAGAAGCATGTTGGTTTTAAGTGGCATGCTCCTCAGAGAGGAAAGGTTTTGGTGGGAGTTTCAAGAGGAGGGCCTGGAAGAAGGGCAGATCCTGGCTGGAATAAAAGTGAATACTCTACAGGGGCACTGGGGAACCCAACCAGCACAGAGAGCCCTGTCTCTGTTGTCAGACTTTTGTGATATTGACAGGGGTTGGGGTGATTTGGGACATGGATATGAAACTTCCTTACTTTGCTCTGTAGTCTCTTAAGGAGGTGAGGACCTCGGTTTGAGAGTACATCAGGTCTTTTGAGGAAGTACCCATGTTCAACTGAGAGCAGAGTCCTACGTCCTGCCAAGAGTCAAGGTGAGGTCCCTAAAGGTGGAGGGAATGTAACTTAATCTCCAGAATGAAGTGGGCCCCCCAAAATCTTGTTTTTGCCTATTGTCAGCCCTATAAACCCTGTGCAGGGCTTTCAGGCTGGGCCTTTTTCCATTTTCACCTCCATGGACCCAGAAAAGGCACAACCTTGGTCTGATGATCTAGACTCAGGCTAGATGAGGTGGGAAGCCAGGCCCCAGCAGAGGCCATAGTGAGGACTGAGGGAACCCTTCACACCAGGACAGGTGGAACCCACAGATTATGGCCACAGATTGTTGTCCCTTGAAGACAATGATAAGCACCTATACAGGTGCTTCTAAATATGGGGGCCTCTCACTTCTCTTGTTTCAAGGATATGTGTACTTGTAAGAGTGTGATCTCAGGAAAGTAGGGGGTGGGGTGGGAGAAGCAGACCTTGAGTGGGCACAGAAGGATCCTTCCCCAATAAAGAGACTTTTTAGCACCCCACCCTATAGGACCACTATCAAACCATTATCTCCAAATGTGCTAGCTGTGCACTGAGGAGTCTTTTTACTTCAACCTTCAGGATATTAGGGGAAAGGTTGCCCAGGAGGAGATACCCCTGTGAGACTTAAGAGTACCCTTATAGAGTAGCCCTAAAAGTCTCCATTTTCAGAGCCACTGAGGGTGTGTTTCTCAACTAGGATATTCACATCCTCCCCTCTTCTTTTTTCATCCCATAGGAGACATGAGGATACTTTTCCCAATTGATTTTGAGTGGAAGGGACTGCTTTGAGAGAGAAACATTGATGTGAGAGAGACACATTGATTGATTGGCTCCCACAAGCACCTGGGCCTGGGGCAGGGATTGAACCTGCTACCCATATATGTGCTCTTGAGCAGGAATTAAACCCTCTGGTGGGCAGGTTGATCCTCTAACCACTGAACCACATCAGCAAGGGCCTCCGGTTTCCTTTCTTTATCCAGCCGGTTGTTCCCCATGGCCCATCTCCTGCCCATAGTCTGGTTGATGCCCAACATGTGTCATCATGCCTCTTGGTTACAAAGTGAGCTCTGTAATCTCTGGGAAGAGTCAAGGAAGAATCAAAGCCTGTTTGAGGTACAGCTGTTTGGGGATGGGGACTTGGTCATGTCTGCCTCCTTATCTTTGTCCCTCTCTGCCTTTTTCTCACACAGCCTAGAGTGTGTTGCTGAGACACCAAGTCCTTCCCAGAGCCCTCTGGGTTCCCGACTCTGTGCCTCTGCCATGGCGGCCCCTGCCTGTAGCCAATCTGAAGATGAGGGCTTCAGCAGCCAAGATGAACAGGAGACAAGCAGCAGAGAGGAATCTGGAGATGCTGAGTCGTCGCTTCACGATGCCCTATATTTGAAGATGACTGAACTGGTGGAGTTTCTACTCCTGAAGTATCGTGCAAAGCAGCCAACTACTAAGGCAGAAATGCTGAGTAGAGTCATAAAAAAGTATCAGGACCACTTCCCTGAGATCTTCAGCCTAGCCTCTGAGTGCATGCAGTTCCTCTTTGGCATTGATGTGAAGGAAGTGGACCACAGCAACCTCACCTATGTCCTGGTCACCACTCTGGGGCTTACATATGATGGGATGGTGTCAAATGAGCACTCCATGCCCAACACTGGCCTCCTGGTCATGCTTCTGAGATTGATCCTTGCAGAGGGCGACTGTGCCCCTGAGGAGAATGTTTGGGAAACACTGAATGTCATGGGTGTGCGTGAGGGGAAGGAGCATTGGATCTATGGGGAGCCCAAGGAGCTCCTTACCAAAGTTTGGGTGCAGGAAAAGTATCTGGAGTACCGTCAGGTGCCCAACAGTGATCCTGCACGCTATGAGTTCCTGTGGGGTCCCAGGGCTCATGCTGAGACCACCAAGTTGAAAGTCCTCAAGTTTTTTCTCAGGGATTGTAGAAGGGATCCCAGTTCTGTCCCATCCCTATTTCAGGAGGCTCTGAGTGATGAGGAAGAGGAGGCCTGAGCTAAGTTTCCCCCAGGCATGTTTAAGGCCCACATCTGACGTGTTCTGAGGCCAATTCTTCACTGTGTTTGAGAAGAGGATAGTCAACATTCTAGGTAGTTAGGCCCAGGGCAAGTTGGAGGAATAAGGGCTGTAGTATATTTGGATTTAAAAGTTTATCCTTGTTCTGTGTAATTTTCAAATGCTGTTCCTTTCCATATAAGATTTCATAAGCTTCGGTATCTAAGTTTGTGAATGACATTGACCATACATGTATTTGTACCATCCAGTTCAAAAGAGTTTTGCTATTGTGTAACACAAATTGGGACACTTTCCATCCTACTCTGTGATCCCAAACTAGATAATATGGCATTGGAAAAGGATTTCCTTAGAAATGTGAAGAACTCATCAGTACATTCAGTGGGTTCAAGAAAGAAAAATAAAAGCAAAAGGTTATTAATTCTTGCTTCTGATCCCTTTTTGTCTGTCTTTCTATGAAACAAACTGTATAAGGATCATTGGATTTGCTTGGTCCATTCAAGAAAGTGGAGGGATTTCATCTGAATAAAGATGGCCTCTGCTCAATGGTTCATTTAATCCCCAGACATTTACTGAGCCTATCTCCTCTGGAAGGTCCTGTGTTAGTAGTGGGCACACTAAAATAGTCAGGGTTCAACACCCACAGGATGATAGTTTAGGAGCCAGTCATATGAGAAAGGTGGTGAGGTGTCCCCTAAGTTCTATGGAACAAATAAAGCAAGGGGAGGGGCAGTGGGGCTCCAGGGGACAGCACTCAAATGCAAATGGCCTGAGCTGGTTGCTGGCAGTGGCTAGGCTCTGCAGATGGTGTATCTTGGATGTAAAAGTCTGAAATGGAGAATTGCTCTGAATTTCCTTCTGGATCATGTATAAACCAGAGAGAAAAATCCACTCCAGTCAGGAAGGGAAGAGTGTCTGTCCTGTGCCTCGGTCTCATAGCAGGAGAACACAGTGAAGAGATAGCTGTCTTATCCCCATTACCTACAAGGATTTCCTGAGCAATGAGGGTATTGCTCCTTGAAACAATGCCCTTAAGTTACTGGACATGCACTCTTCTCCCTGGCTGGGGAAAGCCAGGGCTAACTCCATTGAATTGATAATTTATTACACTTACCTTCAGTTTACCTTTGCCAACTGTAAGCAAATGCTGGGTATTAGATGACATGAAGGAAAATAGGTGAATTTAATGGAAGGGTAGCTGCAATGAAGAAAGGAGTTGGTATTAGACTGGAATTCTAGGGGTTTTGTGTTGATTGCACCCTGTTGTTGAAAGTCCACACCCAAAATGAATAGTCTATCCTTTAGGAGGGAATTTCACCAAGCAGCTGTTTTGGCTCATTTACTATTTAGTTTCTAATTGAGCTCCAAGATCTTTGATCAGAGAAACACAATTTCAAAGAAGAGATTGGTAGTATCTGGGGTCAAAAATTATACTAAAAATCACTAACTACTGTAAATCCAGTAGTCAGTTTCCTTGTTCATGTACACTCAGAAATGTGGAAGGCAGCTGAGGCTCATAAATGGATATTGTGATCTTGCACAGGAAGAAAGGCGAAAATACACAGCCTCCTGAGATTTCAGGGGGTATTGCTATGTAAAGTGCAGAAAGGTCCTCTGGAATGAAGAGGATGAACCCTGTCTGCTGAGATGTGTAAAATGATTTGAAAATTCATGTGATGGGGGATTTGAAGCACCTTTCACACAGCAGGGGGGCACTGGAAAAGGGTGGAGAATTTTAAGAAAAATGTGACCCTCTGAGAAAGACCTCCCAGAAATGAAGGTGTGTTTTTTCCACTAAAGATTACAGCAGCTGCATTTTAGAGCTTCTACCATGCAACTGCTGACTTGGAGATGTCAAGTGTTCATCCTCACCTTGTCTTCCTCTTCCCTGAATGAATGAGGACCCTGTATTGCCAGTCCTGTTGTACTTAGCAAGGGTTGTGTGATGACCCTTTGCCACTGAATGTTGAGCAGCAGCGTTGTTTGTCACAGCCATTTCTACAGAAGGCAGCACAGGGTTTGTGGATTCATTCTCAAGCCATGAGAACGCAGACACAGAGCACTGTGCTAGCTCACCCAGGGACTTAAGGCATGCACATTTTCCCTTGAGAAGTGAGATGCCAGATTTTGTTCCTTTAAGGCCCTGGGCAGGGATGGGGGTGTTCAAAAGAGGAGCTGGCTCACTGGAAGTTAGCTGCAGGAATTCCTTCATGCCTCTTGTACCCCTAGGCTCCCGAGCTACTCCAATCTACCCCTCAGTGCTGTGATAAGTAGTGGTAAGGAGGCCAACAGCCAACTTGTCCTGTTGGCATGGTGGTATCCTCCTTCTGGAGCCCTGCTGTTGTTCCCATCACCATTGCTGCCCACTCTATCTCCACCCTGGCCAAAGTATGCACATCTTGGGGCTTTGCCTTGCCTGTGTCCCCACAGACAACCACCTAGTTCCTAGTAATGATGTTCATATGCAGTTATCTTTACATGACAGCCCCCAGAAGAGTATCCCCTTTCAGCCAGTGTGGTTCAGGCCAGAGCTGGTAGGATGTGAGGTATCAACCTGGTGAGTGCCCTAGTGATTGATAAATAATGAACACTGTTGTGTAACCATGTGACTAACCACTGTGATTGCAAGTTATTTTCTATATATGTAAAGGCTAATAATATGCTATGCTAAGTGTTCATCCAACTGGTTGCTATCATGCACACTGATCACCAGGGGACAGACACTCAGTGCAGGAGCTACCATGATGCATGCTGGCCATTTATAGAGAAATGGCACCACAGACCTGCCTCCCACAAAGAAACACTTGGCTTCCTCCATGTGGGACACAGGTCCCACCACCACCTCAGAGCGAAAGCCCACCAAATTGCAGCCAACACTGCTGAGACCCTGTGGTGCAAAATGTGGTCCACAGCTTAGCTCAGCCCAGCCAGGAAACAATGGCTGTGGGCACTGGGTAATGACATCACATAGCAACACCCAGCTTCCTCTCCCTAGCGATGACTAGCCTTCTTGCAGTTTCTTCAGCCCAGGAACACAACTTACTTTATAGCCAGGTGCAAACATTTCACACTTTAATCAAATGTCTGTGAAGCATTTTCCTGTGCCTCCCTCATTTAATCCTCACAGAAGTCCTGGAGTAAGTAGATAGGAGACTGGGTGGAACCCTATTTTCTTTTCATGAGCCAGAAAATGAAGATTTAGAAAGCTTAGAAATTGACCCATGTGAAAAGAAGTAAGAAATGGTGGACCTTGAAAATGACTTGGGTTTTTTCACTGTGCAGAATTTATTTGCATAGTGCTGAAGTTAAATATTTTACCCTTTGGTGCCTGGACCTGGCAGCCTTCTGCCTCCTTGTGCACCACTGGGCTTCAGATTCCTGTTGTGATGAATAGGAGTAGTCTCCCAGCTTGCCCTGCTCACATCAGGGAAGCTACTGCTGCTACAAAATATCAGTAGGATACCAACTTCAGGGCAAACAGCCTCACTAGAGAGCCCTGAGTTCTGGAGACAATGGAGTTGGGTATCTGTCCTGTTACTGCTGCTTCTCAGCTCTATGACTTGGCTTGTAAGCTTGGGCAGCCCTGCAACAGCATTATTGAAGGAACAAAGCCCACACCTTTGCTGTGCCCAGTAGTCAACGCAGGAGAGAAAAAGCTACATAACCAGACACCCGGAGAGGAACAATTATGGGGAGACAAAGAAACAGCCCACATACAAAATAAAAGGAGGCAGCACCAGAAAAGGAAGTAAACAAAATGAAGGTAAGCAATATGTCATAGAAAGTATTCGGGGAAATGGTCATAAGGTCGTTGAAAAGGTTGGAAGACAAATTCAACAATATGTGTAAGAACCAAGAGGAAATGAAAAATGACATCACTGCAATAAAAAACTCAATAGAAAGCATCAATAGTAGACTGGAAGAAGTGGAGGACCGCATCAGTGATCTAGAAGACAAAGTAGGAAAAAATACACAAGCAGAGCAGCATCTAGGAAAAACAAAACAAAACTTAAAAACACAGGATGAGAGCCTAAAGGAACTTTGGGACAACATGAAATGAAACAACATCGACATAATAGGGACACCAGAAGAGGAGGAAACTGAGCAAGGAATAAAAAATCTGTTTGAAGAAATAATGACAGCAAACTTCTCTGATATAGGGAAGAAAAAACTCATACAAGTCCAAGAAGCATACAGAGTCCCAAACAAAATGAATCCCAAAAGACTGATGCCAAGGCACATTATAATTAAATTGGCAAACACCAATGACAAAGTAAGAATCTTAAAAAAACAGCTAGAGACAGAAAATTACTTACAAAGGATCCCCCTCAGACTAGTGACTGATTTCTCAGCAGAAACACATTAGGCCAGAGGGAACAAACTCCACAAAAATTCATCTGGAGTTAAAAAAAAAAAAGACCCGGAATAGCCACAGCTATCCTGAGAAAGAAGAACAAAGTTGGAGGGATCACAATACCAGATATAAAGCTATATTACCAACCCATGGTCCTCATAACTGTCTGGTTCTGGCACAAGAGCAGACTTATAGACCAATGGAACAGAATAGAAAACCCAGAAATTGATTCAAGCCATTATATTCAATTAATATTTGACAAAGGAGGCAAGAACATACAATAGAGTCAAACAGTCTCTAATAAGTGGTTCTGATAAATTTGGTCATATACATGTAAATTAATTAAACTAGATCACCAACTTACCCCAGTCACAAACACAGACTTAAAATGGCTAAAGGACTTGTATGTAAGATAGGAAAGCATAAAAGTCCTACAAGACTCTGTAAAGGCAGCAAAATTGCAGAGATATGTTGTAGCAACATCTTTACAGACACAGATCCTAGGGCAAGAGAGACTAAGAAGAAAAAAAAAATGGGACTACACCAAAATAAAAAGCTTCTGCACAGCAAAAGAAACCATAAATGAAACAACAAGAAAGCCCACTGCATAGGAGAATATTTTTGCCAATGTTATCTCTTATAAGGGTTTAATCTCCTACATTTATAGGGAACTCATACAACTTAACAACAACAAAAAAAAGATAAACAATCCTATCAAAAAAATGGGCAAAGGACCTAAATAGATACTTTTTGAAAGAGGACATTCAGAAAGCCAAGAGACATATGAAAACATGCTCAAAGTCACTAATCACCCGAGTGATGCAAATCAAAACAACAATGAGGTACCAACTCATACCTGGCAGAATGGCTATCATCAACAAATCAACAAACGACAAGTGCTGGCAAGGATGTGGAGAGAAAAGAACAACTCTTCACTGCTGGTGGGAATTCAGGCTGATGCAGCCACTGTGGAAAACAGTATGGCATTTCCTCAAAAATTTAAAAATGGAACTGCCATTTGATCCAGTAATACCACTCCCAGGAATACAGTAGTACCTCAAGATACGAGTGCCCTAACATACGAGATTTTTGAGATACGAGCCGTCGAGCAAGCGATTTTTGCTTTGAAATACAAGCAACATTTGAGATAGGAGTAATCACGCGGATTGGCCGGCTGCACACAACCCACCAGTTTACCACAACTCAAGCGTCTCATAGTTTCCCACGCCTCAAGGTTACGGAACGAATTAAACTCGTATCTCAAGGTACCACTGTATATCCCAAGAATACAGAAACACTATTCAGAAAGGATATATACACCCCTATGTTCATAGCAGCACAATTTATAATAGCTAAGATTTAGAAACAGCCTAAATGCCCATCAGATGAGTGGATTAGAAAACGATGGTACATCTAAATAATGGAATATTATGCTACTATAAAAAAGGAATTCTTACCATTTGCAGCAGCATTGATGGAACTGGAGAGCATTATGCTAAGTGAAATAAGCCAGTCCATGAAAGGAAAATACCATATGATCTCACTCATTTATAGATAATAAAGAACATTATAAACTGATGAACAAAAAGATAGATACTTAGGCAGAGAAGCATCAAACAGACTGCTAAACGACAGCAGAAAGGCTGGGGAAGGTTGGGGAGGAAAGGTAAGAGATCAACCAAAGGACATGTATGCATGCATATAAGCATAATCAATGGATGCAGGATCTGGGGGTGGTGGTGTGGGGTGAGGGCATGTGCCAGGGGGTAAGGGAGACTGGGGGAGGGTCAATGGAGAAAAAAAGGGGGACATGTGTACTACTATTTGTAATACTTTAAACAATAAAATTAAAACAAAAATATATTTTACCCTTTGTTCTCTCTGTGTGATCTACAATAACAATCTGCTTCATATTGATATTTACTGCTGTGTTGCTGACAGTTACCTGAAAGAAAAGTTAAGATCCTTTTATGGGATGGGAAAAGTTTAGCTAAAACAGAAAGCAGGTCTAATTAAGCAAATTTATCTACCTATATCTATCTATCTATCTATCTATCTATCTATCTATCTATCTGGCTTTCACTGGCGCCAATTGCACACATGTGATTCCATCTGTCATTGTCAATTGAATTTGGATGACATTTCTATTATAGAGAAAGGGCGAATAGTGATATTAAAATATTTCTTCTAATTAATTTCTTTCAAATTAATGCACCAGGCCACTAGTTTTCAAATAATTCCTTTTGTTATGCTCAAATACTTGATTAAATTGATGGTCTTATTCAGGTGATTATTAGGGGTTGGTGTCTGAGGATGAGCTTGAGGCAGAGAGGTTGGTAGGGGTGCCTTATCAGTCACCCACAAAACCAGCTTGGACCTTGTGTTCCAAACAGGCAATCGTAGCAGAGGAAGGGCTGTAGCAGATGGCAGGCGTGGTCATCAGGATTCCCCCTCCCAGGCCACAAATACCTGAGAGCCAAGTGGGGATTTGGAAAGGACCTGGGCAGAAAAGGGCTTTAGGGTCCAGGGATACAGGCTTGGAAGAAGCTCAGCAATCCCAGGAGAGTTGGAAAGAGGAGCACCCACTAGATTCCATCTGAGCTGCCCTGGGATGGCCTGTGGAAGAACTCAGGGAAGATGCAGCAGGAGATGAGCTGGAATCCTTGGGATATCATGAAATGAGTGCCCTTGCAACAAGTGCCAGGACCAGAATCCTGTGGGGAACTGCAGGATGAAATTAGTAACACCAAATGCCCATTCCTGGAGGAAACTGATTGATGCTCACAAAAGGAGATTATGGACCACAGGGCAAGAACAGTTTGGACTCTTGAGCATTTCCTAGGTCCTTCAGGGAGGCCTTTTTAGGGTACAGTAAACTATAATATAACCTCTGCAAACGCACACCACTCAGTTGTCTGGGCAGTCCTGATGAAGGTGGGGCAGAGCACACAGGAACTCAACTGCCTATCAGCAGGAATGTTCTGACATTTTTTAGATGTCCTGAGCCTGTCCCATGAGTGGCTGGTTTGATGGGTCTAAGCCATGATCCTGCTCCCATGAGAAATCACCATTTCCCTGCCAGGACTACAGCCTTCTCTGAACTCCAGCCTCCTGGGCAAGATGCTGACCTCCTGCCTGGCTCTTACCTAACCTCCTCTGTGAGAACTATGTATGGCAGCTGTCCTGGGAGAGTAATTGGCCCCAGGTCTTAGCCTGCCTTTGGTCCCTTTGCTGGAATTTGTCATAAGGATAGGGGTGGGCTCATGGCAGGGTGGCAGGATGTAGTATGTGACATAGTGGGTACCCACAAGGCAAATCAGAGGCAAAGCCATTTTTCCCAGCACCCAGAGGACCTATCCAAAAGGGCCCCATAGACCCATAGACACCCCCATGTGGATGAAAGAGAGTATAGTCCCTGTGGGTACTGTGCAGGAGATTGCTGACCCTGCCATGTGCCTGACCTCCAGCCTGCCCAGGGGTGTGAGTCACAGGACAACTTTTCTTTCCATGAAATCACAGCTAATTTGAAGCAGTGAGGTACAAATAATTCTGAAAAATTGGGTATGTGAGGCCTTGGTTAAGTCCTATTATTGTCATACTAGGGACCTGGTGCATGAAATTCATGAAATGGAGGCCTCAGGGGATGTCCTACTGACAATTTAGCTGGCCTCCTTCTGCTGGAGTTGACAGGGCTGATCAGGGGAAGATGCCAGCCCCATCACCACAGCCACTGCCAGCCACCGCAGCTGCCAAGGTGTTTTGATCAACATGGATTCCAGTTCCTTCACTGTGTAAAATTGACAACTTTCTTTAGGCATTTTCAAGATGTGTCTCTCATAGGATATGACATTGTTTTTTTTTATCCTCACCTGAGGATATGTTTCCATTGATTTTTAGAGAGTGTGGAAGAGAGAGGGAGAAACAGAGAGGAACATCAGTGTGAGAGGGGCACTTTGATTGGTTGCCTCCTGCATGAGCCCTGCCCTGGACCCTGGTCAGGGAGGAGCCTGGAACCTAGAGATAACCCCTTGATCAGAATCGAACCCGGACCCTGCCCAAGGCTCTATCCACTGAGCATAACTGGCTAGGGTAGGATATGACATTTCTTAGCTCCTGTAGCAGTAGAACTTCGTTCCCCCCCACCTCCCAGGAGTGTGGTGGAAAAACCCTAGATCACTTTCTGGATTCTTATTACCAAGTTACCAAGAACACTGCAAGTGGTGGCGAACAGGGGGCTTAGCCAATGAGTCAGAAAAGGTGTTTATGCTTGAACTGGTTTCACTCAATAGAGCATTGGCCTACAGACTGAAGTGTCCCAGGTTTGATTCCTGTTAAGGGCATGTACCTTGTTTGGAGGCACATCTTCCAGTGGGGCATGTGCAGGAGGCAACTGATTGATGTTTCTCATTGATGTTTCTGACAGCCTATCCCTCTCCCTTCTTCTCTGTAAAATATCAATTATATATATATATTTCTTTTTAAAGAAGAGGTGTTTCCTCTGAAACCCATGCACAGAGGTTCTCCTGCATTGTGTACACTGGGGGCACACTCTTAAGCCCAGCAGCCATGTGTTCGCCCCCAGGCTTGGGGTTGTGGACCCAGGCTGTTTGGCGTGGGTGCACAGGCAACTGGCCATGGGGTGGAAGTTATTGCCCTGTCCTGCAGCCGCTCGCACTTGGCATCCCCGGCCGCTTGTACCGGGACCCTGGCCACTTGGCGCTGATACCTGTAGGCCACTCCTAGCCAGGGGCATTCTGGGACCTTGGCTGCTCAGGGCCTACATGTGGGCTTACAGGCTCAGAGAAGCCTGGATCCCAAGGATGTTCCCTGGACCCAGACCACTCAGCACCTGCATAGGCAAATTAATCCACTATCTTTGTTAAATTAATCTGCATACCCACTCCTGATTGGCTGGTTGGTATTGAAGAGGAATGGTCAATTTGCATCTTTCTCTTTTATTAGTATATATATCCTCATGGACAAGGCTCTCGTTGGCAATTTGGTTTGTGAGAGCAAAAGAATACATTGGCAATTTCTTGTGTATTCATGTCCTATTCCTTACGCTAAAGAGTACCCCCCAACCTGGTCATCTCTGGGCCCACTGTGGTCCTGCAGAGCAGTGGGTTCAGCTGTGTGACTCCCTGTGACCTCACCAAAGTAGTACCTGCCATCAAGGCTCTGGGGACACTGATAGCTTGTCTGGTCTCTGTGAAACTCTTGAAAGGGCAACACTGCCTGTTATTCATGTGTCTTAACAGATAATTTTACTCCTTAATGCCTTTTTGGGGTGAGTCTGATGGTAATTAAGATGGTGCTGGCCACTGTCAAGTACCTCTTTCTAGCAGAGTGTGGGTTGCAAGTTCAGCCAGACCCCCAGTTGCATCTTTACTCCTACATCCTTACTAGCTGGGTGGCTTAGGGCACATTCTACAGGCTTTTCTGTGGATCGGCATTTTCTCCTGTATTTTAATATTCATTGGGAACATCCTCAGGGTTGGTTGACTCTGCCTGAAGGATAGGCAGGGGAGGTGGATCAAAAACTCTGGTGCTTCAGCAGCTGACAAACTTGATTCAGATTACTCATCCTTAAAACAAGCTCATATAATAATACCCATTTCCCAGTGGGTTTGGGAAGCCAAATTACTAGTTGTGAAATGTTTTCAAGTTCTCAGAAGAAAGGTTATACATCACAGCAGAGTATGACTATCATAATTGTTATCTTCTCAAGCTGCCTCAGGGCTAACCTCTATAAAATTGCCATTCATGAAACTGTGGTATTGTAACAACGACTATTATCCATAATACTAGAGTAATGTCTAAAGTCTTGCTATGCTTATGGAAAACTCTTAAATCACCCGGAAGGAAATGAAGAAGGTAGGCTAAGTGACCTGCTGTGAGTTTGTCCTGATCTCCAATTCCAAAAGTAAATAGACTCCTTGAGGAGGTAGACAACTGTAAGAGCATGAGACAACAATAGCATTCTTAGGGCACCTAGTGTGTATCACACAGTGAATGTATCATGCAAGTTGTCATGGAATGTTCCCAACAAGTTTAGAAAGTAGGTTTTATTATCTCTGCAGAGGAGAAAAACTGAGGCTCAAACATGTTGACTTGTTCAATGAAGATGAATCTGGGAGTTTAAATAGATGGTCTGCAGTGGTGAAAGAGGCCAGATGTAAGGTGACCAAAAAGTCCAGGCAGGAGCCAAGGGGTCTCTGAATTAGGTTAGCAAAACAAGGATGATTCCCAGATTTCCAGTTTGGACATCCCCCGCCCCCACCCGTGAATATCTGCTGCTAAAGGAGAGGCAACCTAGTAGGGGAAGGCCATAGAGCGGGAAGATAACTTTGGTGCAGGGTAACCTGAGTTTGGGTAGGCCAGCATATCCCTTTGAGCTGGTCTGCGCCTTGGGAGGGAAGTTGAGAAGCAGACTTTAGAGTCACTGACACATCTGAGTAGTGAACCCTGGGATAAGATTGCCAACATGCAACTTCTCACCTTTGCCCACTTCTTCCCTTCCCCCAAGAGGCTTAGTACTCACTAGAGGAAATGTCCAGAAGGCAGCATGGGTCAAGGCAGGTGTCCTGGAAGACCTCACTGTAGGCCTCCTAAGCGGCTGCTCCCTCCCCGCAAGTCTGGATCTAGTCAGAGTCCTCCTTGGGCTTTCTGCCCCTCCCTAGGACCCAGTCTGGACCAGCCTCTAGACCCCACAGTGTCCTCAGCCCGCCAGGAAGGGAAAGGGTCAGGGACTGGCATAGCTCAAGACCCAGGCTCTTCACAGGGTGGACGGGAGGGGCCCAGAGCGCATGCGCGACTGCTGTACGGCAGCCTGGAAGGAGGGGCAGGAGGCGGTGGCTCTGGTTTCTCAGGGTGGCGGCGGCAGCAGGGAGGACGCGGCTGGCGCGGGCACCATGAAGCCGTTGTAAAGCGCAGGCTGCAAGGTGGGGGGGTCGGGGGGGAGGAGGAGGCCTCCGCGGTGAAGTTCTCCGCCATGAACCTGAGGGGCCTCTTCCAGGACTTCAACCCGAGGTGAGGCGCTGCGGGCTCGGCTCTAGGGAGGCGCAGCGGCTCTAAGCTGCAGCGAGAGGCAGGGCACCTGCAGCCCCAGGCGCCTGCCTGAGCTTCCCTGCGGGTGCGAGAGACTCTCTGGGAAAACAGTTTGTCTGGGCTCTGGCCCGCTTCCTCCTCCCGCGTCCCGTACCTTCAGTCCTCTGGCCTGTGGCACAGTCTAGACTCTTCCGGCCAGGGCCCCCGCCTGGCCCTGAGGGAACCCCGCTCTTCTTGGCGTGCCCTCTCTTATTGCTGTCCCAACTCCCCCCTCTCGGTTCCAGCTTTTTGCACTGCTCTGCCTCCCCCCTATTCTCACAACAGCCATTTCACTTGCCCGCACACCCCTATCCCACATGTCTTCTCAGCCTTTGAGGTTTCCTTGGAGGTAAGCCCATTTCTCTCCTTTGCTTCTTTGTGGGGCCGATATCTGATATCTGAAACGTTGAATCCTTGGAGTCGGTGCCAAGGTATGGTAATACCTTACATAATGCCTTTGTGGGTGAACCTGACAGTTTTCCATACGGGTTTTCTCTTGTGTTCACTATAAGTTTATTTGCAGGAAGTAGATATTGCTGTCCTATTTCCCAGTGGGGGAATAACAGTGGACAATATGGAGAGAACACTGGCTAAAGAATCAAGCATCTGTCCCTCCACTTGTCCAAATGTTCTGTAACTGTTCCTCCCCCAGGATCTGAGCTCCCTAAAGCAGCGACAATCTCCTGATCATCTCACTATCTCAGCACCCCCCATCATGTCTGATAAATAGTACCCACTTATTAAATATTAGGGAACTAAAGAGGGCCATCAGACCTGAATTGGAGATAAGGCCATATGTAACGATGTGATTCTCTGCTCATCTGAAAAATAAGGGGTTGGCCTAATTGATCTCTAAAATCCATTACTCTATGAAGGGTGTACTTATTTCCCTTATTTGCTGGTGGGAAGCCATGCACTCGATAAACCTTTTGTATGTTCCGTCTTATGCCAGATGCTTCAGATGCTGGGAGGTTCCAGCTTGGGGGTGGAGAAGGGCATGTAAATACTAGTAGACAGTTTACAGCACTGTTCAGTATTGTACTGTGGGAGCCCGGTGGGCCCCTTGTGGGGGATGAAAGAAAGTCTGAGGTGGGAGGGAGAAAGACATAGAGTATGTTGGGAGTGCAATCTTCTTAAGAACGGAAACATTTTAAACTACGAGCCATTGTGACTTCCTAAGTGCTTTCGTTCCTCTTTGAGCACTACTGAGTTCATATTTGGGTCTGTAGTGACAAAGTCCTAGTCACTGTAGTCATGATATTTTTGGCCTGAAGGCACTCTACATAGAAGGTCTTGTTGAGAGCAGGTTACTGAAAAGAAACTAGTGTCTTCCTCTGCTGCTTGTAGGAGTTAGGGCTGGGTTTCAGGATTGGTGCTGGAGTTGGACAGGCCTTGTGTGTTTGCATTGTTTGGTGAGGGTGATATGTCAAACCTGAATTGTTTTGCATCCTTGGACCACTCATTTATCTGCCCATTTTATCTGTATAATGAGTATAATCTCTTAGCAGGATAGAGAGGCCAAATTAATGATTGAGTATAAAGTGCTTTACAAATAGAAAGATTCAGGACTATTTTATAAGCTGATAGATAATTCGAAGCCACAAAGAACTTTAGGAGTAATCTAACTGGCTTTCAGAGTTGCCAAAGCAAAATAGTATTGCACAGATACCATCTTTAACTATTTTTCCCTCTAGCATCTTTCCCCCTAAAAAAAAATTGGTATATGAAAATTACAATGAAAGATTAGGTACATAAACAGTTTTGTAGTAATCATCAGCATATTTATCAACATTTTAATTCTATTTGAAAAATTGAAAACTCTTTTATAGGGTGCCATTTTCCTGAATCAGTGGGAGTGAATGGTGTTACCCCACAGTGGTGACTGCTAAGACAGTGGCCAAGGAATATCAGCAAGTCTGATATATATATTAGCTGGTGGTGTGTCATGTCTTGTGGGCACATGTAGTTTTTGACATTGTTCTTTAGTCTTGTTCCATAAGGAGGAGGGCCCTCCAGACAGCTAGAAAGCAAACTGAGGTGTTTAGACAAGAGATATCTTGTGCTAGGACCTCAAACCTTATTATTGCTGCCTTGATCCCTGCCTCTAATTCAGAACCAGTTCAACATCTTCTTACCCCAGGATTTTGGCACATACTGTGCTCTTTGCTGGAGATGTTTCCCTCTCCTCTCTTTTCTCCTCCTGACCTAGTTAACTCCTATTTATCCTTGAGATCTCAGCTCACTTAGAAGCTCTTCTGACTTCCCTGACCAGGTCAATTGATTCCTCTTGGTACTATCTGTGTAGCATGCTCTATTTCTCCATCACAGTACTTATTCATACCCTTATATTTGTGTGTTTATTTGATTAATGCCTATCTCCCCTACTAAATTATACCCTACTATAGTCCTCTCCTATAAGCTCCATAGGACCAGGCCAGGACTCCATTCATTGTGGTACCATGAATACATGAAATATCTTGTTCAATAAATATCTGTGGATTGAATGAATGAGTTACTCTCCAGCGCTATGAGAGAAGTCTAGAACTGCTTCTTTCAATCACTGCTTTCCTGATGGTCTGTGGCTTGTTTCTCTTTCCTCTCATCCTCTTCCCTCATTTAGAAAGCAGCCATTCCACTGTAGAGACAGGAAAGGGGATGACACTAAGGAAGGACGTGACTGCCTTTGCTTCTTGGATTATGTGTGTCACAGAAAAATAATCACTATCATGGTCCCAGTTCATGGGCCACGGCTCCAGATCTCCTTTCCAACCTTGTGATCTTGGTCAGTCTGAACTTGCTGCTGTATTGCCAACACTCTAAAAAACTACAGTAATAGAGAATGATTCACAAGTGTCAACACTCAGTTGCGTAAGACTGCTGACCCTCTGCCTGTTTCCATTTGGCATAGAACTGGTTGGTCATGAACTAGTTCTTAGGTACACAGGTTAGGACTTGCTGAAACAGATTCACTGGACCCACCAAGTCCTTCCTTGCATGCCTGAGGCTTCCTGATGTCTAGGGAGTCTATTCATTGAATTAGCAAACTGTTAGAAGTATACAGATTTGGCAAACTCTGACTCCAAGGTGTTCTTGAGAGGTAGAGATCTGGAAGTAGGTGGCATTAAGTTGATACTCTGCTCTCCCCATGAAGCCCTGGGATTTTCTGTTGTTTTGGTGGAATTACTGGCTCAGAGAAGGACCTTCAGCTCTGGCAGGCAGGCAGTGCTTGAAGGGTGTGAGGACTCTGCTAGGCATTCTGAGTCGTCTGCAATGAGCTCCTGACGGAGAGTGGTGCATCCTACAGGTGTACTGGATTGAGAGAAAAGCAGAGGAACCTTGCTCTAGGGATTTCTTCCAGTGGGTGTGGAGTACTGAGGAGGTCAGTAGTGTTTAAAAACTTCCATGTGCTTCAACTTATAAAATTATTCTGGAGTCTAAGTTATCTTGTCTCTTATTTGAAGTCAGAAAAAAAATGAAATGTGATTGCTGGTAATTGTTAACAAATGGCAGCTACCTGGCCTTTAACAGTCTGTAAAGGATTCATATTTAAAGCATTCATTACTCAAATATCTCCCAAGTTCCTGCTGTGTGCCAAGACATGTGCTATGTGCTGTAAGTACAAAAAGAAAGGGATATAGTTCCTCTCCATGTTTAAGCTCAGAAGAAGCAGAAATGGAGAGAGAAATTAAAATTCAACACAGGATGAGGCATTCCAGAGACAGGAACCAAATGCTGTGGAAGCAGAAGGGGCAGAGCCACTAATTCTGTCTAGAGCATGCTGGGAAGGTTCCACAGCTTGATCTTGAAGGGTATAATTATAGGGTTTTGTCAGCCCAGAGGGCAGGAAAGGTACAGAGTATCCAAAGGCACGGGTTCATGGGAGGACATGGTATGTTCAGACAGTGGTGAAAGGTCATTGTACTGGAAACACTGCTAGTTACACATCTCATGTAATTTAAAAATACTATACACAGTGTTAACAATTACTTAAAATATTATTCACATATTATCTTTTTAAAAACAGCCGAGACCGGTGTGGCTCCATGGATAGAGCGTCGGCCTGCGGACTGGAGGGTCCCTGGTTCGATTCCGGTCAGGGGCATGTACCTTGCTGGAGGGCACATCCCCAGTAGGGGACATGCAGGAGGCGGCTGATCGATGTCTCTCTCTCATCGATGTTTCTGACTTTCTATCCTTCTCCCTTCCTCTCTGTAAAAAATCAATAAAATATATATTTATTAAAAAAAAAACCCAACACAGTACTGAGTGTATGTCAGTACTGTGAATGAGCTACTCACCACCTAAATGTCTGTTTACCTGTCATTCTGTCATCTCATAGCACCTGTAATAAGAAAAATCTCTTAATTATACTGTGGTTATTATTAGTAACTAGAGATCCAGTGTATGAATTCGTGCATGATGGGGGTCTGGCTGGTTGGGGGGGCAGTGATTGGGGCCGGGGCCAGCCGCGGGGGGGTGGCTGCGGGAGCTTGGCCAGCCTACCCTACTCCCTGCAGTGTGCATCATAACAACCCGTCATTCTGGTCACTTACAATTTTATATATATAGATAGCTGTGACTTATGGGCACCTACTATATGCCAGGCACAGAGTCAATATTTTGTATCTATTATCTTGAATCTTTACAACAACCTTAGTAGTTAGACATGCGCCTTATTTTACAGAGTCTTAGATAGCTTGTGACTTCCCTAAACTTACACAGGCAATAAGGGGCAAAGTCAGGATTCTAATACAAATAGATCTCCTTCTGAAGGCTATGTTCATTCCTGCATGCCATGCTAATCTCTAATTCAGTGACAGTCTCCCCACCCCATGACATAGTATGTCCAATATACTAAGGAATCTTCTGTTTATGAGTTGGGATTAAATAAAGGGAACCTTATTCAGAGTTTACACATCCAAATGTGTATCATCCTTCAAAGAAGCTACTTAGGGAAAAGAGAAATATATACAGAATGGGGCAAAAGTAAGTTTATTGTTCATATGGGAAATAATACAATAATCCTATATAATAAATGGTCAATATACAAATCGACCAAATGGTGGAACAACCAGTTGCTATGATGCACACTGACCACCAGGGAGCAGATGCTCAACTCAGGAGCTGTCCCCTGGTGGTCAGTGTGCTCCCACAGGGGGAATACTACTCTGGTGAGTGCAGTGCCCATGGTGGGAGCCTCTCCAGCCTCCACTAGAGGTGGGCTGTAAGGAGCAAGGTGTCCCATACTGTGAGAGCCCAGGACTGCAAGAGCCCAGGACTGCAAGAGGGATGCCTGACTGCCAGGAGCGGGCCTAAGCCATCAGTTGGACATCCACTGAGGGCTCCCAGACTGCGAGAGGGCGCAGGCTGGACTGAGGGACCCCCCCCTCCCCGCCCTTCCCCAGGCACAAATTTCATGCACCAGATCTCTAGTTAATAAATAATGATATATGAATAAACTATTTTATGTACTCACAACTGTAAACCTACTTTTGCCCCACCCTGTACATATATCTGTTCCATTGCTCATACTCCTTGTTACATATCTGAAATTTCCTTTGGAGTCAGATTACAAATCACATAAGGAAATGTTTTGTTGTTCTGTAATCATATATAATTTTGAACACAAGTTGTGCCACCTAGTTTGATAATGCATCTTATTCATTAAACTTGACTGTGACTTTTGGTTGTTTACAAAAATTGAATATCCTCTTGGTCAAGTTTTGACAGCAATAAAGATATTCAGAAGAACAGACTGCATTCTCTCAAATGATTCCAAGAGGCACACTCTAAAGATGGTTTGAGCCCTAGCCAGCTTGGCTCAGTGGATAGAGCATCAGCCTGTGGACTGAAGGGTCCCATGTTCAATGTCGGCCAAGGGCACATGCCTGGATTGTGGGATCGATCCCCAGTAGGGGGCGTGTGGGAGGCAGTTGATCAATGATTCTCATCATTAATGTTTCTGTCTCTCCTTCTCCCTTCTTCTCTGAAATCAATGAAGAAATATATATTTTTTAAAAAAGATGGTTTGAGCCAAGAAGTGGAATAGTGCATTGCATCCCAGGGGAATGGTTTAAAGGAGACAAGTCTCATTTGAATGCACAATTTCTGGTTTTAAAAATATTTTTCTTATACTTGGCAATTACACACATATTTTTCTTGGCTGCGAGTTCTTTGAAGGCCAGGATGTTGAGGCATTCAACAAATGTACTGATGAGTGATATTAAGTATAAATAGACATGTACCACTGGAGACTTTGTTTTAGGGGAGAAAGAGTGGGTTAGAAGAGTTTTTGATAGTTTCTGAGGACTCAGGGTTAAGCTTGCCAATATTGAACTTTGGGTTTCTAATCACCTTGCCTGATTATAGTTCATGTTCATGCTCTGGATGAATTTAACATGAAAGTCTTGACTTAAGCTCAGGAGATAGGATCTTTAGAACTAATGATTTGTACTGTGTCCTAATAGGTAGAAAAATCTCTTGGTTATACTAAGACCTGACAGTGAGAAAAATGATTGCTAAATGAGATTGTTACAACTGTTCTGTTTTATAAAAAATTAGGGGCCCAGTGCATGAAATTTATACACTGGAAGGGGGGGTCTCTTAGCCTAGCCTGCCCCTTCTCACAGTCCAGAAGCCCTCAGGGGATGTCCTAAACCTCAGTCTGGCCTCCCTTTGCTAGAGGCGAGCAGGATGATCACCAAGGTGCTTTCAACAACACAGACTCCAGTCCCTTTACTATGAAAAAATGCCTGTGTCTGCAGACACCAAGGTGTTTTCATCAATACAAAGTCCAGTCCCTTTACCATGAAAAAATGCCTGTGTCCACTCTGGGCCTGCTCAAGCCATGCCACAGCAGCTTGGACATGCCCCTCTATCTGTGCCCCCACCCACCAGCTCCTGCCTGCACGTGCCTCCATTAGGAACGGCCTCTGCCTCTGAGGCAGCATGACATTAGCGCTGGGCAGGCCTGCACACCCTCTGCTATGGTCAATTTGCATATTACTCTTTTTATTAGATAAGATAGTAGTAGCTGCTAAACTAAGTAAAATTGATTATTGGCTCAGGGCTTTCACTTTCCTTATATTAACATATTGATTGACATATGAGCAGCCTGATGAAGAGACCGACTTAGGCCCAGGTTTTTCCACCCATGACCACACAGTTTTGTGCAGTCCTTGGCGCCTTATACTTCTCTTTAAAAGTGATTTGTTTTTATTTGGCTTTTGTGCTTCCTTATATCTATTGGTTAGATGTTCTTAAACATTTTTATCTTAAAAACAAACAGTTTAAATTGCCACTAAAAGACATTAAATTTGGTTAGTAAGGTTATGATCAGTGTGAGAAGTACAGTCCCTTTAACAATTTGGAACAGTGTCAGCAGATCGTCAGTTGGGGTCATTGTCTGACATGTTAGACATAGAAGTACTCACAGGGATGTGTCACCCAGAGCATTCATGTGTGTGCATGTGTGCCTGCTCTAGATAAGCCAGCAGATTTCACTGGAGAAAACTGAAGGGTCTAAAAGGTTCAGTTGCATTCTTTGGATTTGCAGAAAACAGATACTACTAGAACATTTACACTCATAGAGTCATGTCTTTACTAAGTATATTCAGTTCCTTCTTCTTTTCCTCTCTCAATTCCTTTCCCCTCCCCACAAAGTAGAGAGGGAATTTGAGCCTCAAAGCCAAAGCACCATATAGATTTTAGAGAGGATACTAACTTTATACTTTGGTCCATGTGATGCTACTAATGATCACATGCTATCATTACTGATTCAGATGAAGAGTGGAATAAATCTATTTTAAATGTGTAATGGAAAAAGTGAAATTTAGGAAATAGTGGTTAATGCCAGAATATCCATTACAACCTCTGTTTGCTGGTTTGTGCAGAACCAAGCAAAGTTTATTTTATATTTGTTCTCTGGCCTGAATGTTTCTTGCAAAGTAACACAGAGTAGTGTTGGATTTGACCATTATTTTTTCTTAAAAATATAATTTTCTTATCACGGTGTTATTGCTATATTATAGTCTCTTAATGCCTGTCATGTTTGCAATTTCCTATTTAGTATGCCATATTTTTTACTTGGTTCTGGCTGGGTATCTCAGTTGCTTAGAGCAGTGGTCAGCAAACTGTGGCTCGAAAGCCACATGCAGCTCGAGAGCCGCAGTTTGCCGCTCTGTTGACTAATGAATTCACTGACCACCGTGATAGGGGTTTAATCACAAGGGGCAACAACAGCCTGTAATTATTGGAATCAAGAGTCTAGTTAGAGAGTTGTCCCCATATGTCAACATTACAGGTTTAATCCCTGGTCAGGGCACATACAGGAATCAAGCACTGAATGCATGCATGGATAGAAAAGCATATCGATGTTTCTCTCTCTCTCTCTCTCTCTCTCTCTCTCTCTCTCTCTCTCTCTCT
>JAAGEH010000015.1:2362355-2413188 GCA_011751065.1 Lasiurus cinereus
CTCTCTCTCTCTCTCTCTCTCTCTCTCTCTCTCTCTCTCTCTCTCTCACCAATGGATAAAAATTTTTAAAGGTGATTGTATTGTCTTTTCAATCAAATGTTTAGTTTGTTCATTTTTTTTCAAAGAACCAGTTATTGGTGTAACTTAATTCCATTTTTGTATCTATCTTTCTACTTTTAGTTTTATTATTTATTTGGCTTCTTTGTGTTCTTCCCCCGCCCCTCCCCTAAATTTCTTAGAAACTCAGTTCACTAGTTTTTCCTTTGCCTAATTTTTCTTTCTTTTCTTTTTTTGCTTCTATTGACACTTTCGGAGTGAACACATTTTCTCTGAGTTTTGCTTTGGCAGCAGTCCAAGTATTTTGATATTTTAGTTGTGTTTCAGCAGTATTTTAAATATCCTGTGGTAATTTTGTATTTCATCTTTGATTTAGTCCTTATTTAAAGAAGGAAATTAACATTCATTGACTATTACCTGCTTGACACCAAACCCTGCAATCAATGCTTTCTTATGGTTATTTACTATAGTCCTCAGCACTGCCTGGTAGAGGTTATATTACCTGTCTTTTGCTCATGAGAAAGCTGAAGTTCAAATGAAGATTCACAAATAATCTCTTCAACACTACTATTCTGCTTAACAGACCCATATAGTTAGACCATTTTCAATCTGTTTTTGTCAGTATATTATGAATTGTGTAGAATTTCTGCCTCATGATCTCTACCAATTGCAGTCTAACTTGCACACTCTTCTATACCTTCTGTCACCCTTCTTCCCAGAAAATCTTCAGTGGCTTTCTATTGCCTATTAATAAATTCAGAGGAGTTTATCTTGTTATTTAATTCCCTACCTTCTTACCTGAGCCTACCTTTCCCTTATTTCTTCAGGTATCTTTTTCTCCTGCCTCCCCATGCAAAATTCACAGAATGTACTTCAAACATTCCAGTCTCCTGGATACAAAAGACTGTCTCCTACTTTTAAAAAACCTTATTCCTTTCCTAGAATTTCCTAACCCCAACCTACTGATCCAGTCCCACTTCCTTTCCCAGTTCTCCCAGGGAAGTTAATCCTCCTTCTATGTTTTTATTTATCATGGTAAATACAGTTACTATTGATTGGTAGTCCCCCTCTGCTCCTTTGAGCATTTTCAGGGCAGAGACTATTTTTTCATCATCTTTGTATATATCATACACTGCAGGCACTCCAACAGTTTTTTAAATTAGATTTGTGTTTATTGTGTATCACTGCCCCATGATTCTTTATCTCCTTCTGAAAAAATCTGTATACATGTAAAGAAAGCATTTTTTTTGTCTTGCTACTTAATTCTCTCGATAGAACCATGCTATTTTTATCTACTTGAGTGTTAATGTCCATAGTTTCTTCAGGAACTTTGTCTACTTTATCTATTTTGATTTAGCAGTAGCATGTAGAAGCCCGCAATATCTCTGTATATATTCTAAAATAGTAATTGTCAGGTTATTTTCATATTCTATGGCCATGTTGTTAGTTTATTATTACTTATATTTTCCTTATTAATAACTTTTATATTTTAATTATTTTTCTCTAAAATCTGATTTATTAAATTACTATACTAGTAAACTGCTTCTCTTTCCTTACCCAGGCATGATACACCTTTGTCATCTCTTTTCTTGTAGTTCTGTAGTTCGTTTGACATTTCACATTGGTTGCAAGTGTGACTCTTAAATACAATAGATTTAAATGCCTCTCTCTCTCTCTCTCTCTCTTTCTCTCTCTCTCTCTCTCTCTCTCTCTCCCCACTCTCTCTCTCTCATCAGTGAATATGAAGTGTCTAAACAATAATCCAGCAATTGATTTTTCTTATTATTGGACTGTGGTAGGCAGAGCAAGACACCCCTCCCCCCCAAAAAATATTCCCTCATCATAATCCTTAGAACCTGGAAGTATGTTCTGTTACCTAGCAAAGAGAAACTAAGGTAACAGATGGAATTAAGGTTGCTAATCAGCTTACTTGAAAATAAGGAAATCATTCTGGATCATCTGGTTGAACCCATAATCACAGGTCTTAAATGAAGAAAAGGGAGACAGAAGAGTAGATCCGAGTGAGTCAGTGTGAAGAGAACTGGATTCTCCACTGCTGGCTTTGAAACTGGAGCCTAGGGCCATGAGCCAAAGGGCTATGAGGCAGCCTCTACAACTTAAGACAGGAAAACTGTCTCCCAGAGTCTCCAGAAGGTTCACAGCTCTGGTGACGCCTTTATTTTAGCCCAGTGAGACCCATTTCCAATTTTTAATATCCAGAACTGTAAAGTTAATAAGTTTGTGCTTTTTAAGGCACTAGGTGGGTGGCAATTTTGTATGGCAGCAATAGAAAACAAATAAAAGGATATTCTGCCGTATTTCTATTTTCCAGCCCTAGTATTTGAATTGGGAATTATATTTTGTACTACTATTTGTCCTCTTGTAAGTTCATTTTGTATCATTCCTATTTTTCATTTTTTATATAATAGGCCCAGAACTCTTATTTTTCCTTTAGGCTATCTCAAAAATAATAAAGTAATTACTTTTATAACATCTTACACATTTTGATACTTATATTATTCCACTACTCTTTTCTTTTATTAAATAAGAAAACTCTTTTATGGGAGATAATGAATTTAGCTTACAGGTTTTATCTCCCCGTAACATCTATTTTTTTTTTAAGTCTGAAACTCCTTTAGAAAAGTTTTACCTCCACATATTATCTAATTTACTTACGAATCCTTTGCTTATCATCTCCTTTCACTTATTGATATTCTAAATCACTTCTTTCTTTCTTTTTTTTTAATTTCAGGATCCCACAGTGATTTAATCTAAAATATAAAGGGAGAGGTTTGTTTCTATATAAAGTTAAATAGGATTGCCTGGATAGGGATTTGTGCCCAGAAAGAAAAATGGAATGGAGCTACAGGGAACAGGAGAGTTAATGACACCACCAGCCCACAACTTCTAGTTACTGAAAAGGGGACCAGGGCTCCACTTCCAGCTGCATATTCACTTACAGTCAAACCTTGGTTCTCAGTTCTCGAATGTCTCCCATCTTGAGCAATTCAGTTCTCGACCAAGTTGTTCATGAAAAGTCTTCATTTTTTTGAACAAAACTTCAGTTCTGACCTGACAACCCTTTGATGCTGACACATCAGCATGACAAAAAGCATCTCGAAGGCCACTAACAAAGGAGAGAATGTCAGTTTACCATGATGTGAATATTTTCATGTTGTTTTCTTGTCTTTCTTTCCTTTTCTTTCCTCCTCTCTCCCTCCCTCCCTCCCTCCCTCCTTCCTTCCTTCCTTCCTTCCTTCCTTCCTTCCTTCCTTCCTTCCTTCCTTTTCTTTTTTCTTTTTTTGTTGGTGAAATCCACAGTTAGCACAATTTTAAAACGTAAAGAGGCCATTAAGAGTGCTAATATTTCTAATGGTGTGAAAGAAACAATGTTCACAGGCAAATGAAGAGGTGGAAAAACTTGTTGATTTGATGAAAGGAAAAGCGATAGGCAGATGACAGCATTTTTGGGGCATTGATATGTTCAAGAGGAAGACGCTACACCCAGTGCTGAAAGTGATTTGTTTAAGGCTAGCAGGGAGTGATTCCATAAATTTAAGAAAAGAAGTGTTTGTTTATAGATTTCACAGTGCATTAGACATGTACTGTATATAAGAAAGAGCTATTAAAATATTTAGTTCTTTTCTAACTACATATCTCTGTGAGGCCAAATTTTTTTCATATGCTTGAATAAAAACAACATATTGCAACAGAATGAATGCAGATGTTGATATTAGAATCTAGGAGTCTTCTATGAAGCCAGACACTTAAAAATATTGTAAGACTATAAAAACAATTTTGGAAAAAAATTTTAATTAAAATTATTTTACTTATATTAATAAATGAATTTATAATTTATTTTTAAAACATTCTTTGTTATTTTTGTATTTTTAAGTGTTTTTATTGATTTTTAGAGAGAGAGAGGAAGGGAGAGGAAGAGAGAAAAACATCGATCTGCTGCCTCCAGCACTCCCCCCCCCACTAAGGACCAAGCTCGCAACCTGACATGTGCTACATGTGCCCTGACCATGGATCGAACTGAGGACCTCTTGGTGCATGGGACTACACTCAACCATCTAATCCAGGGCTATTACTTATTTTTAATTAATATTTTTTCAACAAAAATTTAAAAATTAGATAGGTATGATGCATAAAAACAAAACTGTTTGGGAATCCTCAATAATTTTTAAGATTGTAAAGGAATCCTGATACAAAATATTTTGAGAACTACTCATTTAGTGCTTTACACAACACACTTTTCATACTCATGATCTTACATTCAAAACCACCTTATGGGGTACAAATTATCCACATTTTGTAGAGCAGAATACCACAACACAAAAAAAGACACACACACACACACACACACACACACACACACACACACACAGTGTTAGCAACTTCTCCAAATCACTGCAGTTTATACTCTTGCAGTTTTGCTTCAGAATTGAATTTTGTAGGTCCTCTTTCCTTACAACCCCCCCTTTTCCAGTTGACATTCCTTATGGTGTTTTTCATAATACAAAGTATAAATAATACACAGTGCATAAACTGTTCCAAAAAATCAGCAATCATACATAAAAAAAGTGTGAAGACTGTCTTTAATCTTCTCTGCTGGAGATCACTAATCATCCACAGTGTATATCTATCTGGATGATTTTCCAAAAATGTTGCCTTATCAATACAAAGTTACTTGTGTATAGTATTCAATTTAAAATATTTTGGAGCCTGAGCTGGGTGTTTCAATTGGTTGGAGCATCATCAGTACACCAAAAGTTTGCAGGTTAAATCCCCAGTCCGCTCAAGCTTAGGGGAGGCAACCCATCCATGTTTCTCTCCCCAGAGCTGCTAGCTGCTTGAACAAGTTAGCATCTAAGCTTTCATTCCTCATCTGTAAAATGGAAATAGTGAGATTGCATCCTTTATAGGGTTGCTGTGTGGCTTAAGTAAGATAATGCATGAGAAACGGCACAGTACCTGAGATTCCACAAACATCTAGTAAATGTTAGCTGTTGATGTTGCATATGTGTGTAGGTAGATCAATAAGTATGCCAGGTTTTCAAAGTAAATTTTACATGCAGTAAAACATCCATTTTTAGTGCACAGTCCTATGAATTTTAATAAATCCATTCACTTGTAATACCACCACCCAAAGATATAGAAAAAGTTTATTGCTGAAAAAACTTCCCTCATGTCCTTTGTAGTCAATCTTTCCCACAAACACAGCCACTGGTAACCACACTGATCTGTGTTTTTGTATCTGTATGTTTGCCTTTCCAGAATGTCAAATAAAAGGAGTCATACAGTATATTGTATCTTCAGTCTGAGTAATTTTGTTTAGCATAGTGCATTTGAGGTTCATCCATGTTGTTGCATGCATCCCTGGTTTGTTCCTTTTAACTATTTATTTGTATTCCATTAAATAGATAAGCCACAATTGGTTTAACTGTTTACCACTTTGTGGACATTTGAGTTGTTTCGAGTGGCTATTATAAATAAAGCTACTTTGAACTTTTGAATACAAGTCTTTGTGTACACATTTGTTTTTCTTTTTCTTGAGTAAATACCTAGGCATGGGATTGCTGGGTCATAAAGTAAGTATGCACTTAACTATATAAGAAATTGCAGAAGTGTTTTCCAAAGTGGCTGTACAGTTTTGCATTTCCACCAGCAATATATGAGGGTTCCAGTTGCTCTACATCATTAACAACAATTGTCATAATTGATAATTTTAATTTTTGCCATTGTGATGAGTAAGTAGTGTTATCTAGTGGTTTTAATTTGCATTTCCTTACTATCTGAAAATATTGAGTATCTTTTCATGTGCTTATTTGCCTTTTATGTAACTTTTTGATGGAATGTCTATTCTTATTTTTCTGCTATGTTTAATCATATTTTTTAGTTATAAAAGTTCTTTATGTATAATGGATACAGGTACTTTGTCAGATGTTTTTAGAATATGCTCTGTAAGTTTGTGGCTTGAATTGTCATTTTTTAAATTGTGTCTTTTGGAGAGTAAGAGTTATTCATTTTGAAGAACTCCAATTTTGTATCCCATCTAAGAAATCTTTACCTAATTTTAGGTGGCAATTATTTTTCCCCTATGCTTTCTAGACATTTTGTAGTTTTGGTGATTACATTTAGGTCTATGATCTGTTTCATGTAAATTTTTGTATATGCTATGTGGTTAAGGGTCTAGGTGTATTGTTCCCATCTATCCAGTTGATTCAGTAGTATTTCTTAAAACGCAATTCTTTCTTCATTGAGTTTCCCTAGCAAAAGTTAACTGGCCATGTATGTATGGGTATGTTTTGGAATCCATTCTATTCTCTGTGTAATACATTGTCTTGATTATTGTAGTTTTATACTAAGCCTTGAAAGCATATAGTATAGGTTCTCCAACTTTGTTCTTTCTTACAATTATTTTTGCGTATTCTAGGTTCTTTGCATTTTCATGTAAATTTTAGAATCAGTATGCCAATTTCTATAGAAGAGACTGCTGGTATTTTCAATGGGATTGTACTGAATCTTTAGAATAATTAGATGAGCAGTGCAAGGTAAATAATAGTCCTTAAAGATAACCACTTATTAATCCATGGAACCTGTGAATATTACCTTTCTTTGGCTAAAAGGTAATAATTATCTTATATGCCAAAATGTGCTTAAAGTAAAGATCTCTTATTGGAAGAGTATCCTGGATTATCCAGGAGGGACCACAATGTATTCATAAGATAAGGCAATTTGATGGAAGCCGAGGAAGAGATTTGAAGATGCTACATTGCTGGATTTGATAATGGAGGAAGGGCTCAAGGAGGGCAAGTAATGCAGCTTTAGAAACTGGGAAAAACAAGGAATGGATTTTCCCCTAGTCTCTGGAGGAATCAGGGCTCTGCTGACACCTTAGCTGTAACTGAGTGAAACCCATTTTAGACCTCTGAACTATAAGAGAATAAATGTGTGTTGTTTTAAGCCACCATGTTAGTGGTAATTTGTTACAGCAAACACTAGAGGCCCAGTGCATGAAATTGTGTGGGTAGAGTCCCTAGGCATAGCCTCCTGCAATCAGGACCATCTTCTGCCCATTTGCCAGTCCCCAGGCCTAATGCCACCAGGCTGTCAGGCCGTTGGGATCACCAGCTCATCCCCAGCTGCTCGAGGGGTCAGGCCTATGGAAAAGCGAGCACTGGTGATTTCACCTCCATGCGTGTGCACCAGGCTGGCCACTGATAAAATACGCTGCCCACTGGGGGACACTCACATGGGCACCACCACTGCCACTGCCACCACTGCTGCCACAGCTTGTGGAACTTGAGGCACTAATGGAGTCTTTGGGTCACAACCGTGACCTACCTTCCCCAGCATGAGTGGCCCTGAGTGGGCAGGGTGTTCCATCAGCAGCTGGCCTGGCATATGTGCATGGAGGTAAAATTACTATTGTCTGCTTTGTTATAGACCCGAATCCCCGAGCAGCCAGGGATGACCTGGTGATCCCAATGGCCTTACAGCCAGCCTGGTCCTCCCGAGACATACCCTGATTCTCCCATACACCATTGCTGACCCATCAGAGCCTGCAGACCAGGGGGAGGGACTAAGAGGTCAGCCGTTCAGCCCAGTCAGCAGTCCTTCCCCACCCCCACTTGCAGGCTGGGTTGGAGGAGTGACCAAGAGGTGGTCAATGCCACTTCATGGTGACTGGTTGAGTGGTCATTCCTGTCATGATGCTTATGGCCTCTGGCCTTTTATATAGATAGATAGATAGGAAACTAATACACAGATAATGTAAATCTTAACAATAATGAAATTTTAAATCTATAAACATGGTATATCTCTCCATTTATTTAGATATTTAATTTCTCTTGGTAGTGTTTGGTAGGTTTCAGTGAACAAGTCTTGCACATATTTTGTTACATTTATAAGTATTTGATATTTTGATGTTGTAAATCTTATTTTTAGAATAGTTTTAGATTTATAGGAAAGTTGCAATAAATGACAGTTTAAATTTTTCAGTATTCAATGACAAGCATATAAAAATGAAATAATAAATAGCTGAAACCGGTTTGGCTCAGTGGAGAGAGTGTTGGCCTGTGGACTGAAAGGTCCCAGGTTCGATTCCAGTCAAGGGTATGTAACCTGGTTACAAGCACATCCCCTGTAGGGGTCGTGCAGGAGGCGGCTGATCAATGTTTCTCTCCCATCGATGTTTCTAACTCTCTATCCCTCTCCCTTCCTCTCTGTAAAAAATCAATAAAATATATTTAAAAAGTGAAATAATATTTTTGGTACATTTACTCTGTACTTTGCCACTTTGCCTAGTTCACTTGTTAGGTTTAGTAGCTGATTTGGAAATTTTTACATATACAGTCATATTGTCTGCAAATAACAAATGTACTCCTTCCTTTCAAATCTTTATTCTTTTTATTTATTTTTTCTTGTGTTATCATTGTGGCTAGGACATCTAGTACAATATTGAATAGGTATTGAAGTAGACACAATTGCCTATTTACAATCTTAAGGGGAAAGTATTGTCTTTCACTGCTAAGTATTATAACTGTAGGGTTTTCAAGTAGATATCCTTCTACTTCTAATTTGTTTAGAACTTTTAAGTTGAATGGGTAGTGAATTATGTCACATGCTTTTTCTAGGGCTATTGAGATCTCATGTTTTTTTTTTCTTTTTCATTCTATTAATACTACAAATTTTATAATTGATCTCAAATGATGAGTCAAGCTTGCAATCCTGGCAAAAACCACAGTTGATCATGATGTGACATCTTTTTTTATATGTATATTAGTGACCTGGTGCACAAAATTAATGCACATTAAAAGGGAATTAATTAGAGGAAATATTTTAATATTGTTATTTGCCCTTTCTCTATAATAGAAGTATCAGAGATGAAAGAAAATTAGTCAAATGTATATGAAAATCTTCCTCCTGTCAGAGTCTGGGGTGAGCCATGGGAACTACAGTCAAGTTCCCGTCCACCCATGTGTTCCTCAAAATTGCGTGAGACCCAGATCTGGCCAGTCCCACCCCCATTGGGCTAGATCCAGACCTGGCCGACCCCACTCCCATCAAGCCCCACCAGGTGGGGGGCATGGCCTCAGGTCACCTGGCCCAGCACTGGGGTAGAGGGGATGGTCTGAGGTCCCCTGTCAAGCCCCACTAAGCAGGGGGTGCAGCCTCAGATCTCCCCCACACCACGGTGTGGTATGTGGCCTGAGGTCCCCCAGCCCAGGCTGGGGCAGGGAGCATGCCTTGAGGTCTCCATCAAGCCCCACCAGGCAAGGGGCATGGCCTGAGGTCCCACAGCCCAGTGCTGGGGTGTGGGGTGTGGCCTGAGGTCCCCTGTCAAGCCCTGCTGGGTGGGATGCGTGGTTTCAGTCCCCTGTTAAGCCCTGATGGGTGGGGGTGTAGCCTGAGGTCCCCCATCAAGCTCCACCAGGTGGGGGATGCAGCCTGAGGTCCCCCAAACTGGTGCTGGGGCAGGGGGTTCAGCCTGAGGTTCCCCATCAAGCCCTGCCAGGTGGTGTGCATGGCCTGAAGTCCCCCATCAAGCTTTGCTGGGCAGGGCATGCAGCCTGAGGTCCCCTGTCAAGCCCTACTGGGCAGTGGGTACAGCCTGAGGTCCCCTAGCCTGGTGCAAGGACAGGGGGCGCGGCCTGAGGTCTCTGCTGATTTCTCATTAAGGCTCATTACAGGAACTTCACCTCCACTGTGGGCACAAGCCATCTTTTGTTACAGAATCCCTGCCTCTGCTGTGGATGCAGCCATCTTGACCCTTATGGTGTGATGGTCAATTTGCATATTCCCTCTTTATTAGATAGGATTGCTGGATTCACTTTGCTAATTTTAAAGGTTTTTGCACCTATCTTCATGAAAGATACTGGTTTGTCATTTTTTTTCTTGATCAGGTTTTGATATCAGGGTAATGCTGGCCTCATAAAATAAATTGTAAAATGTTTCTTCCTTATCTATTTTTGTAAGAGTTAGTGAAAAAAATGATGCTATTTCTTCCTTGGTGCTATATGTTTGGTAGATTTTGTCAGAGCCTGACATTTTCTTTGTTAGAAGAATTTTAACTATAATTTTAGTTATTTTAATAGCGAGGGATATTAAAATATCTATTTCTTCTTATGTGAACTTTGATAATATCCTTTCAAGAAATTTACTAGTATAAAGTTGTCCATAATATCCCCTTCTAATCTCTATGTTTGTAGGATTTGTAGTGATGTCTCTGCTTTCATTCCTGATACTGATAATTTGTGTATACTATTTTTTCTTAGTCACTCTGGCTATAGGTTTACCAATTCTCTTGATCTTTTGAAAGAGCCAGCTTTTAGTTTCATCAATTTTTCTCTAATGTCTTTTTTACTGTATTTTATTGATTTCTGTGTTTACATTTATTATTTCCTTCTTCCCATTTACTTCTTTTAAATTTCCTTCTCTTCCTAGTTTCTTGAAATGAATCTTAGATTATTGACTTGATATTTTTAATGTAAGCATTCAATGCTACAAAAATTTTTTTTAATATTGCTTTAGCTGCATCTTACAAATTTTGGTATATTGTATTTTCACTTTCATTTAGTCCAGAATTTTTCAGATTTTTTCCCTTGTGTTTTTTTCTTTTACCTATGAATTTTTTGAAGAAGGTTGTTTAATTTACAAGTTTTATGAAAATTTTCTATATCTATTTTATATTGATTTTTAAATTTAATTTCATTGTGTTTAGAAGTTTACTTTGTCTTACTTCAATCTTTTTAATTTTGTAGAGGCTTGTTTTATAGCCCAGAATTCAATCCGTCTTGGTGAATGTTCTGTGTATACTTGAAAGGAATTTGTATTCTGCTGGTATTGGAAGGAAGGCCTTAACAATATAAATTAGATGAGGTTGGTTGATAGTGTTATTAGCATCTTGTATAGCCTTAATAATTTTCTATGTGTTTTAATAGTTATTGAGAGATAAATACCAATTTCCAATAATTGTGGATTTTTCTATTCTCTTTAATATTTTACTAGTAAATATTAATATTTTCTACATGTATTTTGAAGTTTTATTATTAGGTACACAAATATTTACAATTGATAGATCCTTTTTGAAAAATTGGCTTCTATCGTTATGAACTGCCCCTGTTTGTCTCTGCTACTTTTCCTTGTTAAAAAAATATACGTCTTATATTGTGGTAGGTAGAATGCCCCCCTGGATATCCTAAGCCTTGGAGCCTATGAATATGTCATGTTACATGGCAAAGGGAATTTTTCAGATGTATTTAGTTTTGCAATATTAGTTTATATTGATTCTAGAACAAATTACCACAGATTTAGTGTTTTCACACTACAAAAACTACAGATATGGCATGGCTCAGTCAGATATTGTGCTTACAGCCCTTCTGACACCTTGATTTTGACCTTGTGAGGCTCTAATCAGAATATCCAACTGAGCCATGTTTTATCTGTACTTCTGACTACAGAACTATAATAAGTTTTTTGTGTATATGTATGTATGTGTATGTGTGTGTGTGTGTGTGTGTGTGTCACATTAAATTAAAAAACTCATTAGCTCTTATTAATATCAGTTATCCTATAGTAAAATTGGTTTGTTTATATCCTTTTGCTTAAAGTTACAGAACCTATCACTATTAACTAAGGACTTACTATATTCTTTTCTGGAGTCTCTGGGGATTGATCTGTTTCCGGATTCATTCAAATTGTTGTTAGAATTTAGTTCTTTGTGGTTATAGGGCTAAGAAACCTATTTCCTTGCTACCTGTCAACCAGGATTCATTCTCAGCTTCTAGATTCTGCCTGCATTCCTTGGCTCATGGACCTCTTCCTATGACTTCAAAGCTAGCGAAGGCAGGTCAAGTCCTTCTCATGCTTGAAATATTTGACTTCACCTTCTACCTCATCTCTCTTACTTACCTATATGCAGCCTTTTGCTCTTAAGTGTACATATAATTGCATTGGACCCACTTGGATAATCTAGAATCATTTCCCTATTTTAAGGTGAGCTGATGACCTGATTAGTAACCATACTTCCACCTGCAACGTTACTTCATGGTAGTACCTAGAGTTGTGTTTGATTGAATAACCAGAGGACAGGAACCTGGGGAACACCTTTAGACTTCTCTGCCTACCACAGGTACAAACTTTACAATAGGAATAATACCATGGATAATTCAGGTGGACTCAGTCTAATCACATGAGCTCTTAAAAGCAAAGAACTTTCCCAAGAAGCAGGAGTAATGTGGCAGAAGGAAATGTCAGAATAATTCTAACCATGAGAAAGATTATTTAAAAAATATTCTTATTGATTTCAGAGAGGAAGGAATAGGGACAGGGGGATAGGAAAATCAATAAAGAGAGAGAATAATTGATTGGTTGCCTCCTGCATACCCCACACTAAGGATTGAGCCAGCAACCCAGACAAGTGCCCTGACAGGAAATTGAAGTGTGACCTCCTGGTTCATAAGTTGATGCTCACCCACAGAGCAATGCTGGCCTGACAAGCTTGAGAAAGATTTGATATGCTGCTGCTGCTGGTTTTAAGATATAAAGGCCTATGTGCAGGAATCAGAGGGAGAGAGACCTCTAGAATATGAGAGTGGCCTCCACCTGACAACCAGCAAAGAACCTGGGATCTCAGTACTACAACCACAAGAAACCAGATTACCAACAACCTGAATGAAGGAGATCCTTCCCAGGGTCCCCTGATAAGAGCCCAGCCAACTGGCATCTTGGTTTCAACCATATGAGACTGAGCAGAGAAACCAACGAAGCCTGTCTGGACTTCTGACATACACAACTGTGAGATAATAAATTTGTATTATTTTAAGCTTCTAAGTTTGTGGTAATTTGTTAAAGCAGTAATAGAAGATTAAAACAGATAATGTCATTCACTCTAACTTTCTTTTGACTAGTGTTTGCTTGGTCTAACTTTTTCTGTGTTTTTGTTTTTACTTTTAGTCTATATGTGACTTTATAGATAAAGTGGGTTTCTTATTGATAGCATACAGTTGTCTTGCTTTTTAAATCCAACCTGACAGTCTTTGAGTTTTAATTTATATTTACATAATTTACATTTAATATAATTGTTCATTGGGTTGGGTTTTAATTACTACTTTCTGCTACAGCCTGGAAACTGCCTCCAGACAGTAAGCTGGGACAATAATAGAGTTTGTTTATCTTCTTTGTTTTCTTTCTTTTCTTGTGCCATCAAGGTCCTTCACTGCCTGTTGTCTAGTATCTGAAAACAGTTTTTTACTTATATTTTGCCTAGTTTCTTATTTAAGGTAGGAAGGAAAACTCCACACCTCTTATTACATAGAAAGTAGAAGTAATCAACAATGTAATTTCTAATTAATATTTGAAAGATATACTCCTCAGGAAGTTCCTTTTATGTATGTGTGTGTGTGTGTGTGTGTGTGTGTGTGTGTGTGGAGAGAGAGAGAGAGAGAGAGAGAGAGAGAGAGAGAGAGAGAGAGAAATTTACTTAGTCATTAAAAGTATAATACATGTACTAAAATGTTACTATATATGATCATGACAGATGGCAGCCTTTTAACATATATTTCTAAATTAAATCTTTATTGTTGAAAGTATTACGTATGTCCCCTTTTTTCCTTCATTGACCCTTTCTAGCCCGCCCTTGCCCCCCACCCCACGCCCTCAACACCTTATTGTCTGTGTCCATGGGTTATGCATTTATGAGATTGCAGCCTTTTAAAAAATTGAGTCAAATAATTAGTCAGTGACAGAACTTGACCGTTCCTAAACATGTCATTTTTTCCCAGTCTGCATGATTTGGTATGGCTAGTTCTTTCAGCTTGGAATGCTTCTTAATCTCACATTCTTTCCTGCCTGGCAACTTTCCACATATCTTCAGGAACCAGTTCCAGGGTCATCACCTCTGATTCCCAGTGCCCATATTTTCTCTTATGAGCTCCCATCCATACCCTACGCCATAGCACCATTATGGCATATTTCGTGCTGTATTACAATGATATGTTTCTGTATGGACTCCTTACAGGAAGCCCTGGAAAGCATGGAACTGATTTTAGTCTTCTTTATGTTTTTCTTATCTCTTAACATAGTATGTCTTCTACATAGAACTTTTCAATAAATGATTGTTGAATTAACGATTCTTTCATGTGCTGAAAAATACTGCTGTTATTATTCCCCATTTCAGTACCACATATTTGTAAATGTGAATCATCTTAAACAATTTTCCTTTTCTCCTAGTAAATTTCTCATCTATGCATGTCTGCTGCTATTCTCTGTGCTATTGGCCCTTCGTCTGGATGGCATCATTCAGTGGAGTTACTGGGCTGTTTTTGCACCAATATGGCTGTGGAAGTTAATGGTCATTGTTGGAGCCTCCGTTGGAACTGGAGTCTGGGCACGAAATCCCCAGTATCGGTAATACTGCTTTATAAAATCCATCAGTCTCTATCCTGAGGAAGCAATATCTTGTTTTTCACTTTGAATAAAGTAAAGACTATTTTCTTTTCTACCTATCCAAGGATTTAGTAGAACTATTATGCAGACGCACTGAGTTCCAATCTTAAGTTTTTTTTTTTAAATTAAGGTATTCGACATGCATTTTTCTTGCAAAAGCAGTGTTATTTTGGGTGGTTCATTTCCTAGCCAGCCACAAACGTCTATGTGATCTAAAGTTCATACTAAATATAGAACTGTTATAGCCATGCTAGACTAGGAAGTATGAAACCACCACCTTTGTAGGAGCAGTTCTATAAATCAAAGTTCTAGCTCTGAGCATCGGGGATATATCCTTCTCCAATTCAGTCATGGAACTGGGGCTCTCCTTGTCCAATCTCTTAGTCCTGGGGTTTTAGGACTGTAATCAATGTGGAGGAGGTAGTTTGGCCAGGAAACAGTGAATCCTGAAACAGGGAGAAATGAAGCCCAGATGCTGTGCAGGAGAGCAGAACCTTTGGGGGCTGGGCAGGTGTGTGACCTTTACCTTCAGCTCTTCTGTACCTTTCTTCTTGGATGGCTCAGCGGGTTCAAGTGCCTGGACTTACTCCAACATGTAGCCTGGAGCTTTGTGACCTGGTAGAGTCTCTCTTTTCTACCTTGTAGATACTGGAACTTCAGAAAGGATAAAAAGGGGGAATTGAGAGGAGAGCTAATCTGAACCTCACCAGGATGGTGAGAAGTGAAGGAATGAATGCCCTGTAGGAAAGAACACATGCAGCTGCTCGTGTGAGAAAAGTGTAGACTTTGTGACATCTCAACTTGTTTAATTCTTGGTTATTGACATTAAAATAAGATTTAGATTATTTCAAACATATTGGCACATACATGTCCAAAAACTTAAACATAGCTACACAAAGAGCCTTGGTAGTGTAGCTGTTTTAATGTTATTGGGGTGGGTTTTTTTCTAGATTATTTGTGTGGCTACAATTTTTTTTTTCTAATGAGATATTTTCCAATATCTACATTTACTACTCCAAACATAAAAAGTTAAATCACTGAACATGTTGAGTTCCACTAATTGAGACTTAGAAGCTATTTGAACTTTTCTGTCTTCGTTCAACTTAAGATTTTTAGAGGAAATTAATTATATGTGCATATTTTAATGTAGTGAGTATACAGATGTGGTTGTTCTAGAGTCAACAATAGTCAAGGAAACATTTTTGGGTCTTATAGAAATAACTTTATTTTCTCTGTGTCCTAAACTCAGTTGTATTTATCATCATCAAGAAACTTCATAAATGTTCATCTATATTTTGAATGAAACATTGTAGGCCTTCCAAATGTATTATGAAGCATTTTCCTGATTAGTGGCCTTATTATTTTTCTGTTGTTCATCTGGTAAGTTCATGCATGATATTTAGACAGCTAATTAAACTGATTTTGTTTAAGAACAGTTTTAGCTCTTTTGCTCTTCTCTCTTTCATCTACAGGTGTTAATTCATCCCATTGGAATAGAAAGGAAAATAAAAAAGGCATTAATACTTTTTACTAGCATTTTAAAAATAGCACTTAACCATAATTAATGTATTTTCTTGAAATATAACCCATACTTGTTCATAAAGCTAAAGTTGTTTTATGGCATTGCATGAAATGTGATATACATGGTTTTTAATTCATTAAGAAATGAGGATCATAAAATTTAAGGAATATTTGTCAGTTTTTAGCAATAGACACGATCAGCTCCAGTAATCTTGTAAGTAGTTTAAAGTTACGAACAAAAGTGTTTTGTACCCTGTCAGGGAAATAATAACTGTGCTGTTACTTCTGATAATATCCTTATATATTTAAAGCTTTAAGTCTGGTTTGATTGTAATGTTTATTTCTTACCACACAGTACTATTTTTGAAAGATCGCCTATTAAATATTAAGTTTAAGTTAGCTTTCTACCTGATACTTCCTTTGCTTTTTGTCAAATTTACAAATACAGTTCACATTATCAATATAAGTTGGTATTTTCCCTGGACTGCTTGCTTATTATGGAGTCTGAACTGAGGGTGTTTTTCTTCTTCTTCTATCCCCTTTTAGAGCAGAAGGAGAAACATGTGTGGAATTTAAAGCCATGCTCATTGCAGTGGGCATCCACTTACTCCTGTTGATGTTTGAAGTGCTGGTCTGTGATAGGATTGAGCGAGGCAGCCATTTCTGGCTTCTGGTCTTCATGCCGCTGTTCTTTGTTTCCCCTGTGTCTGTTGCAGCTTGTGTTTGGGGCTTTCGACATGACAGGTCACTGGAGGTAAGATTTCTTATATTTAAGAGTGATTAGTTATGGTTATGTAAATTTTACCCTTTGTTATGGAGAGATTAATCATTAACTCTAGATCACAGTATATAAGGAAACAAAAGACCAGGGAAATAATCATATTCTACTTTATTTTTTATTAAATATATTTTATTAATTTTTTTACAGAGAGGAAGAGAGAGGGATAGAGAGTTAGAAACATCGATCAGCCACCTCCTGCACACTCCCTATTGGGTATGTGCCCACAACCAAGGTACATGCCCTTGACTGGAATTGAACCTGGGACTGACATTCTACTTTCTTGAGTTAAAACACTGATTTTTCACCCAGGTCATCAGCCTTCATCCAACTTCACATCCTTGCCTGTCCACCTGTCTCAGTCAGGCTTCTCGTGAGAAACAAAACCAGATGTAGATATAGTTGTAGCTATAGATATAGATATAAATATAAATATAAGATTTAATTTAAGAACCTGGCTCATTCAGGGCAGGATCAGGATTGCATTTCAGATCATGTTAACTGAAATGCATAGAAGCTGTGGGTCCGAAGTTCCATACAGATTGATTCAGAGGAAAATTGGATGCTATGGACACTGTTTTGAGCTTTGTGGGTAAAAAGTAGAAGAAGGAGATGGCAGTTGGGTTGGAAGGAAGCTAGAGAGTGGTTTACTTAGGATGTGTGAACCTGGAGAAGAAGGTGCCTATGGAGAGGGAGAGTGATGGAATGTGGGTCTGAGACAAAAAGAGGTAACAGGAACCTCATCACCACAAAGAGCTGGATCTTGAAAATGGGGAGTGATTCCACTGGTGCTGGGTGGACTGTGGAGGCAGAGTACCCCTGAAGGCTAATTTTTACCCTCCACTTACTTCCCCAAGATGGACCAATCCAGCCACTTCTCTGCACTGCCCTCTCTGGCTGCTTGCCATCAGTATTACAATTTCAGGAGGGCATGTGATTAAGAAAAAAATGTCAAAAAAGACTCCTGAGGAAACATTAATTTGAGCAAGGTTGAGAAGCTCTAGGTGAAATCCTCCTTCCTCCTCTGCAACCAGTTACCTGGTATCTCTGTATGGCACCCCTCCCCACCCCTTGTTCCCCATGAGTCATTGGAGACCTTTGTCTGTTCTCTCTCTTCCCTGCCTGTCCAGTCCCATCCTCTCTCTTGGGGCAAGCCAGTCATGCTTGTGCTTCAGCACTTCTCCCCTTCTTGTTCCTCTAAGCATTTGCTCCTAAAATTATCCACAATATCTCTGGTAACTGGTGTCTCTCATCTGAATAGAAAACAAAATGACAGCTGCAAAACCCCCTTAGTCCTCTGGCTACTGTGCATTTTCCTTCAATTTTCAAAAAGGCTCCCTGAAACAATTCTGTTCTAACCTCGTGTTCCCTATTCAGCCCCTGTACACCCTAAAATTGGCACTGAACACCCTCTAGCCAAATCCTCACTTTATTTTTTTTTCTGGCCACCATCTACTCTGCAGCTCCTGGTCCTTTGACCATTTGGCCACCTCCATCTTCTGCTCCATTGCTATTTCTTAGGGTTCTAGTCTTGGGTATTTTCTGTCCTCACTGTTTATACTTTGTCTGAATATCATGTGTACACTTCTTGTTTCCACTGCCACTTATGTGCTGTCAGATCATAAATTCATATTTATAAACTTAGATTTTTCCCTCTAGCTCCAGACTCCATATTCAGCTTCACCCAAATATGTATTCTCTATATTGGTTAAAGGCACCATTGCTACCCAGTAATCCTACCTTTCTACATTATGCCTCTCTTGCTTCGCACATTTTTCTGTTACCAAAGAAAACAAAGTAAAACCAAGCTTTAAAAAAATCACTTGCAAAAGATTACATTAAATAAAATCACTGAGCTAAAATATTCCAGATATTGCCTATTTGGTTCAGTATTTCTCAGTGATGGATGGGGTACGCAGTTGGCCTTCTAGATAGGAAATGTTTTGTTGAACAGGACAGTCCTATGCATTGCAGGACCTCTTCCCCTAGCCTTTGTGACATTCAATGGTACCCCTACACAGGCCTTGCCCCTCAAGGGAGTAGCTGTCACCTAGGTTAAAAAGTACCAAGTTGGATAGAGGCTGAAAAGGAGGTTTAAGAAAACTAAAAAAAAATGTTATTTTGTTTCTTAAAAGTAAAAGCATATATGAAGGCTACAAATGCATTGAGCATGAAACAACATTTTCCTAATGCAGAGTTATAGAAAGTCAGTTGTTCAAATAGTCACACTCTTGGCATTCCTGCTTACAAGAAAAAAACATGATTTGGAGAGTTGATCTTCCCCTTGGTTCTTGTGTCCCAGAAGAAGGAGTACCTACATTTTCTAAGGGTTGTTTGAGAATAGGCTCACACAGAGATGTAAAACAAGAGTTAGGATTGGCCCTATGCATGTAGGGGAGGAAATGATATTTTCCAAGTAGAGGGAATAACAAAACATATAAAGGCAGAGGCATGAGAAAATCTGTCATGTTGACCAAATTATGGTGGCTCCAATATGACAGGAGCACAATGTTATTAGTTGAAAAGTTTTGAAGATGAATAGTGGTAATATTTGCACAACAATATAAATGCAAAGATGGCAAGTTTATGTTGTATGTATTTTACCACAGGAAAAAATACATGCCTGGAATATAAAGTGGAAAGGAAGACATTGTGGTAGTTGGTGAAAATGGAGGCTTAATAGAGGGATTAGGCTGAGTAGGGGCCAGATCTTCATTCCTGAGCTACCCCTGGTTCCATAGTGAACTCACAGGGCACTATGAGGTAGTGGTCATTTTTTAGGGAAAAACAGTGATACCTGATATCTGTGGGGTCACCATGTAAACTACTAGCTCCAAATAGTTTACAGTTTTAGTCACATCACATTCCTTTTGATAACATCACAGAAGAAGCTGGGTTGTTGGCTCTTTCTGTGATGAGAAGGTATTAGTGTGCAAAAATTGGTATGAGGAAGAGGTAACAAGGGTGGAAATTGTTGAGAAATCATTCACTACCCAACAGACACACCTATCCCATTAGCAATTAGTTGTGCTTATTTAAGAATAATTTCGATTCATGTGAGGTGTTTTTTTTTAATTATTGATTTTTTACAGAGAAGAAGGAAGAGGGATAGAAAGTCAGAAACATCGATGAGAGAGAGACATCGATCAGCTGCCTCCTGCACGCCCCCCAAGAGGGATGTGCCCACAACCAAGTACATGCCCTTGACCGGAATCAAACCCGGGACCCTTCAGTCCGCAGGCCAACGCTCTATCCACTGAGCCAAACCGGTTTCAGCCATGTGAGGTTTTTTTTTAAGTATATAGTCACCTTTATTATAATTCATAAATATATTAGAAATGGACCTTAAAAATGGCATCTAGGTTCTCATGGGCTTCTGCTCTCTTTCATTAAGCTATGCAATTAGAAAACCAACTTTGAGTATGAAAAAGGCTAAGTACCATTTTAGTCTGAATTTTTTTGCTTTACACATTCTGAAAAGTTATCTGGTCCTTCTAGGTCCAGAGACCAAGCTATCTTAATATACCTGCCCATGTTCAGTGCCTTCTGTAATTACTTATAAATTTCAATGGGCCACCTGGCCAGTAGAACAATCTATTAGTCTACTAGTTAATGTAGACCTGGGGCTATTGACTGAGAATTTGCATCCCTGCCCTGTTCCATTTTTTATTCCAAAGGGCAGTTACTTATCTTCCAAAAATAGCTATCACTTTAGAAGATCCAAAAAGCATTATCGACTGCAAAAAAGGTGAGATGGCTCCTCTTCTTTCCCCAAATCAAGTTATTTGGAATCTTCACTGAAGGCAAAAACCAGATACGCAAAGCAAAGGTCTTCCCCTAAAAAGCTGTGTGAGATTTTTTTTAAATGGCTACTTAGTACATAGATACTAATTTTAGATCTAATTACTTAAATAAATGGAATTGTTAGGTACTTTTTTTAGTCCAGAAGCTTATGAAAGAATTTCTGAGTCACCAAATGTCCTATGAACTGAGAACTTTTGAGAAGCTCTGGCCCAAATCCAATTGCCTATATTATTTTACTTTGGTAGGCACTAGTGAATCACTGAAGAGCAGTGAGCACTACAAACAGAAGGCAGACCATCTGGATGAGGACCAGCAGGCCTTCAGGACTGAAAGCTGGGCAGCTTGTTAGAGGGCTATTGGAGTGCTTTGGAAAGTTAGGGATGAGGAGGGCCTAACTAACTAGGCAATAGCAATTGGGATGGAGAGCAGGCAGGGGATTCAAGAAAAGTCTGGATAGTAGAGCAAACAGGATGTGGTGACTGAAGAGAAGAATCTGGGAAAATGAATATAGGGTGCCTATAACATCATGCTTTGGATAATTCGTCTACTGTGGTACCTTACAGCAAAATGGGAGGCTATCAAAAGGGGTGGGACAAAGTAAAGGGGTAAAGATGGGAAAAATCAACTCAGTTTGAGACTGGCTTCATCTGAGGTGCCTGAAGGAGAGCTGGGTCCATGCCACAGCATGAGAACTATATTGAAAACAGAGATTACAGGACCAACCAATTGTAGGTAATGCAAACCAGGGGTGTGGATAACATTTATTCTTCCCAACCACTAGGGCAGAGCAAGTGAGTGAAACATGTGTTTGTGTCTATGTCTCTAGTGAAGAGAGAAGACCAAGTGTAAGGCTTTGGGAAGCATCACCATTTAAGGAGAGGAAAAAGGACTGAAAAGAACTCTCAGAGTACCAAGAGGTGGGCAAGACCTTAGAAGAAGGAAAGGGTGTTCAGCAACATCAGATGCTGCAGAGATGACCAATAAGATTTAAACTGAAGTGGTCTGATACTGAAGAGGTTATTGGCCACCTTGATGAAAGCAGTTTTTGGGTGGTCATCAGGGTGGAGGCAGGATCACAGTGTGTAGAGCTTGGAATGGCAGGGGAGGCCATGGGGCTCAAATATCCCTGATGTCTCATAAAATTTGATGGTCAAGGAAAGAGAAAGCTAGAACTAGGAGGACATACTGGATAAAGGGAAGGGTGAGTTCCTTTGGTCTTTGGGTTCTTTTGTGTGTAATGGAAATGAGTTAAACTTATTTCTGTGTTTCTGGGAACGATCAGTGGAATGGGCAGAGTTAAAGATGCAGTAAAGTATTTATAATTGATGTCTTGATGTGACAGGTGCTCAAGGAGCCAGAAAGAAAAGGGTGGATGCAGAGTTGATTCCTGGGTACAAGAAGGAAATACAGGTGTCGTTAGGAATAGAAGTGTTTGTGGATAGGGGCAGGGAGGAAGCTTAGGGAGTCCCATAAATTGCCTCTATACTCAGCAATCCTGGAAACAAGGTCATTGCCTGTGGGGAGCATAAAGGGCAGGGTGGCCACTGAGCAGAGGGGCCAAGGCAGGAAGCCAGGGACAGGTTTTTCCTAGTCATAGCACTGCTGTGCTCTTATGTGCTGAAAATCTGGCAGTCCCAGTGCAACTTAATAAAACTTTTACTATATTGTAATTTGCATTGCATTTTAGTATGTTACCGAAAAATAATAGCAGTATTTACTTTTACTTTGTTTAACTGATCTTCTCTTGACTTTTAGTTAGAAATCCTGTGTTCTGTCAACATTCTCCAGTTTATATTCATTGCCTTAAGACTGGACAAGATCATCCACTGGCCCTGGCTTGTATGTAACATTTTAAATCTTTAAATAAACTTTTTTATTATGAAAATAATTTGTGTTCATTGTAGAAAACTTAGAAAGGACAGATAAGCATAAATAATAGAATAATAACTCATAATCTACCGGGAGATAAGATGTTTAGAATTTTTTTCTTGTTTTGTGGTTTATTGTTTCATAATGATAGTTGAGAACATACTACATGTATATTTTGTATCTTACTTTTTTGTCCTAATGTATCATAAACGTTTTCCCATGTCAATAAAAGTTCTTTAAAAACATAACTGTTAAAGTTTAATTGATGTAAAATATTCTTCAAATGCATTTATCAAACCATCCCCTTATTTCTAACTATTGAAGTTGTTACAGTATTTCAGCATTATAAATCATACTGCAGTATATATTTTTGTGCATAAAATTTTTGCATAATTTTTCATGGTTTTCATAGGGAAAACTCCAGAAACAGTATTAGTAGACCAGAGGGTAGAAACTTTTTGAGATTTTGAAATAAAAACTGAACTGCCAATTTGCTTTTCAAAAAGTGGTGCCAATATATACTCCTGCCAAGGGTGAGGTCTAAGTCATGCTTGTAACCTGTGGCTTCAACTAATGTATATTTGGCTAATATTAACTGTACCTAGATGGATAGAAAGACTGATGGATGGATACATTCATACACATACACACACCCTATCTAATAAAGAGGGGATATGGTACTTGACCCTCACACCATCACAAAATGGCAGTGCCCACAGCCAAGAAGGAGAGGATATGCTAATTGACTGCCCTGCCTTCAAAGATGAGAAGAAATATGCTAATTGACTGCCACACCCTCAGATGTCAGCTGCCCAGCAGCCCAGGGCCAGCCCAAGGTGCAGGCAAGCATTGGATGGCGGCTACCCAGCCACCCAGTTCCAGCCTGAGGAACAGGCAAGTCTCGGATGGTGGCTTCCCAGCTTCCCAGGGCTGGACCAAGCCATAGGTAACCAGAGCCACCCAAGGCTTGCGATGCTGGCAGTAGCAGCAGCAGAGGTGTGATGGGGCGTCACCTTCTCCTGATCACTGGGTTACCTCCCGCCGCTGAGGGTTCCAGACTGTGAGAGGGGGCAGGCTGGGCTGAGGGCCCCCCCACTTCAGTGTATAAATTTTCATGCACCAGGACTCTAGTGTGTGTGTGTGTGTGTGTGTGTGTGTGTGTGTGTGTGTGTGGCAAGCGATAAATTAGAGAATACACTATGGTTTCTATTATTAATGCATAGAAAGAAAATGAAAATAAAGGTAGAGGAGCTCCATTGCCTCTGGAAAATGGTCATGCCAGTTCCCCCCACCCACCCCCTATCTTCCAGTGCTTGTTGTGCATTTTTTAAAATATATTTTATTGATTTTTTACAGAGAGGAATGGAGAGGGATAGAGAGTTAGAAACATCGATGAGAGAGACATTGATCAGCCGCCTCCTGCACGCCCCCTACTGGAGATGTGCCTGCAACCAGGATACATGCCCTTGACTGGAATCAAACCCAGGACCTTTCAGTCCATAGGCCGACGCTCTATCCACTGAGACAAACTGGTTTCGGCTTAAATATATTTTATTGATTTTTTACAGAGAGGAAGGGAGAGGGATAGAGAGTTAGAAACATCGATGAGAGAGAGACATCGATCAGCCGCGTCCTGCAAGCCCCACAGTGGAGATGTGCCCGCAAGCAAGGTACATGCCTCCGACCGGAATCGAACCTGCGACCTTTCAGTCTACAAGCCGACGCTCTATCCTCTGAGCCAAACCAGTCTCGGCTGTTGTGCATTTTTTAAAAATATATTTTTATTGATTTCAGAGAGGAAAGGAGAGGGAGAGAGAGATAAAAACAGCAATGATAAGAGATGCACACCCCCTACTGGGGATCAAGCCCCAACCGAGGCATGTGTGCCCTTGACCAGAATCAAACCTGGGACCCTTCAGTTTGCAGGCTGGTTCTCTATCCACTGAGCCAAACCAGCTAGGAGTTGTGTATTTTTTCACACAAGACGTTTTCTTAATTCACATGGTTTACCTTTAAAAGAAAAGCCAAAAGAAAAAAATAGAGAAAAAAATAAAAACTCTTAATTTGGCAACAGGGAAGAAAATAAGGGAGCATATGTTGCCTTCACAATGGCTAAAGACAAGGCTCATCACTTGTGCCTAAAGTTTTTGATAACATATTCATAATAGAAAATATTGTCTAGGCACCCATCCTACATCTTCAGGTTTCTGTATCTAGACAACAATAATTGGGTTTCAGTCTTTCTGTTGTGATATGGGGTAAACAAATTTTGGTAAGACCAAAATCAAAGTGTTAGGTAAATCAGAAGAAAAAAAAATAGGAGTTGTGAGTATTTTCTTTAGGTGAACAGAATTTTTCTAGGCCCAATCCTGTGCAGGTTCCAGCAGATGAAATAGTCTGCTTGCACATTTACCACTATGATCAAGGGAGACCAAATGAGCATGTTAGGACCACTAATATTTCACCCACAGGGAACATGCCACTAAGTGAGAGTCTGATCACAGAGAAGAGACTGTGCATAGACTCATAGTAAAACCTATGATCGCGAACTCCACTCAGGAGGCCTGAAAAATCATACAACAACTCAGGTCATTGGTCTAAAAAAATAAAATGTAAACCCAAAGGACTGTTAGATGAAAACATAGGAAAAAATCTTTGGGACTTGGAATTAGGTGAAGAGTTTTCTGGAAATAACACCAAAAACATGGCCCATAAAAGAAGCTTGAAAGTGAAATGAAATTAATGAAAATACAGGCCACAGGCTAAAAGAAAATATTTTCAAAGCACAGGTCTGACCAGGAATTTGTATCCAAAACTTCTAAAGAACTCTTAAATTTTCAAAAAATAGAAACCAAAGAACCTCATTTAAAAATTGACAAAATACTTGAACAGAACATTCACAAAAAAAAAAGATATACATATACTGAATGAGCACATGGAAAGGACACTATTACCCATTAAGGAAAAGTAATAAAAACCAGGATGAGGTACCACAACACACACACACATCAGAATGGCAAAGCTAACACAATTATCAAATGCAGAGGGCCATGGACACTCACAGATTACTGGGGGGAATGCCTAATTGTATAGGCCCTCTGGAAAAAACGGTTTGACAATTTCTTACAAAGTTAAACATGGAGTTAACATGTGACTCAGCAGTGTCAACCCTGGGTATTTCCCATAGAGAAGTGAAAATGTGTACACAGACACCCATGCACAAGTGTTTATAGCAACTATATTTGAGATAGTCAAAAACAGGAAAATACCCAAATTTTCCAAGAGTGACTGGATAAACAGACTGTGGTATATCCATCCAGTGGAATACAACTCAGCAATGAAAAGAAATGACCTGTTGATACAGTCAACAACTTGGATGAATTTCAAACACATTCCACTGATTGAAAGAAGGGAGTCTCAGAGTGTGACATGCTATATGCTTATCTGTAGCATGTTTTTGAAAAGACCAAATTATAGTGATAGAGAACAGATCGATGATTACTAGGGTTTATGTGTAGAGTAAGGAGGTGACACAGTGAAGGGACAACATGAGGGAGTTTTGTGGGGTTAACGAGCTATCCTATATTCTACATGTGCATGCATGGAAAGTCATAGAATGTACACCAAAGAAAACAAGTTTACTGTTTGATAACACAAGATAGAGGGATAACGGATATGTCCAAGGGGCCAGTACAGGCAGAGGGGAGATCAGGGCCCCCCCAGAACTTGGCCTGTGGCCTTGTATGGACATTAAACAAGGTCTTTGTGGTATGACAGCAACAGACACAGAACCCACATGGGAGAGGAGGCAGGGACCAGGTAGCAGAGTCCTCCCAGCATCAGTGTGCAAGTTGGCAGAGGACTTGTGCACCCTGGGCAGCTGAAGCTTCTAGGGCACACATTCCCCAGTCGTTGGCTAAAGTGACTCTGGCAGGATGGAGAAATGGCATGTGAAAAGGGCACATTAGGGTGAAATGTGATGAGTGTGCATGAGGATGATATTGGCAGAGCAGGTGCAGACTGAGTTAGATCATACCTTAGGAAAAGCAGCTGCGAAGCTATTCACTCCAAGAGTAATCCAAGATGGAGCACTTCAGGGCAGGTAGCAGGTCCCACAGTGAGCACACTGTGTGTCCTCACAGCATTCCAAACATGTAAAGCTGTCCTTGTTCATACTTGTATTGTCTTCATGATAGTGATCCAGCAAGGTGTTGACTGCCTTCCCTCAGATTCTAGGGCAGAAACTAGAATACTATAAAGACATTTTTTCTCTCCTTTCCTCAGGTTGTGTGTGTCCCCCTGTGGATTCTCATGTCCTTTCTGTGCCTGGTGGTTCTCTATTATATTGTGTGGTCTGTCCTGTTCCTGCGATCCATGGATGTGATTGCAGAACAGCGCAGGACACACATAACAATGGCACTGAGCTGGATGACCATTGTTGTGCCTCTCCTTACATTTGAGGTAAGCTTTCGACAGCAGAATTTCTGAGGTTCTGAAGACCACCCTTTCCTATGATAGCATCCTGTATATCTATAAGAGCAAGCCACTCTTTCTAAATATCACCATGAGCTAACTCTTGGAGAGTAGACCAAGAGAGAATGGCAGTAAAATCAGAATGTTGTTTCTTTGGGAAGGGCTAGGGACTGACAGTGAGAAATGTACCTTCCTAGATATAATGCATCTGTATGCATCAATTTGTCTACTTCTAGGAAGAATGTAGTTTTGAGGTGGCCCCATGAGCTCAGGATGCTTCCTGGTCTGTTCTCCTGACAGAAATGCTTTCCTTGGATGTCACTCTTTGACATACATTAGTTTATCCTGGGTAGGGAATATTAGAGAATGTCTACAGAGTCTAGACTCCACAGGTATTTGAGACTTACTAGAGTAAGTACTCAAACTGGAGCACCTCTCAGAATCATTGAGAGGGCCTGCACAAGCAGACTGTCCCAGCGTATTTCATGTATGATTCTGTAGAGAGTTATAGGATGGGCACTGTTGACTCCTCAAAACCAGCACCAGGAGGAAGTCCCATTAACAATGCTGTTGTTGGATACTTTACAGGTGGATCAATTTTATTTTCCCCAAAGTAGAGAGCTTCTATGGTTTCTCATGGAGAGACTTTCCCCGTATGAGGCCTGGTGAGGGAGGAGCATTATGGCTTCAGACATTGTCCATTTTCAGATGCTGTATCCAAGAAACTCAGCTCTTTCTCTTTCTTTAGATCCTGCTGGTTCACAAACTGGACGGCCACAATGCATTCTCCTGTATCCCAATATTTGTCCCCCTTTGGCTTTCCTTGATCACTTTGATGGCAACCACATTTGGACAGAAAGGAGGAAACCACTGTATGTACTCAGTATTTCAGAAATTCATAACGTGTGTGTGTGTGTGTGTGTGTGTGTGTGTGTAAGGATGAGCCTGAGGGCACCAATTAAGGAGCTTGCATGGGAAAACTAGCGCTAAGGAAAATTTGGAATCTTCCAAGGGAAGAGCATGCTGTTAACCTTGTTTTCCTTGCCCTGTACTACAGCCTCCATAGCAGTACACTCCAGTTTGAGGTAGGACTGACCCTGGCAGGTGGCCTGTCATATCCCATCCCATCCACTGCAACATTAGAATCAAGGTACCTCCTTTTCAGGGGATCATAGGATTAGAGAAAAATCCACATTGTCCATTGACTCCTAGGAGTTCTTCTAGGTTCTATTTCCTTCTAGCTTTTCCCAGTGTCATTCCTGACATTATCAGGTCTTGTCAGTGGTACCCTGCTAAATCTCTTTCCTCTTCACTATGTACTGTGATCTATGGAAAGGATCCCTTCCTCACTAGACTGAAAGCTCCTTTGCATGTAGTCCCTGAACACGCCCTTCTGGAAGCTAATGAGAGAGGGTGTTGTACCCCAAGAGAGCCAGCACTACTCTGATGGTCCTGTGGTAAACACACAGGAAGAGTGAACCTCAGAGAAGCAGTTTTGAGGTGGCCCCATGAGCTCAAGATGCTTCCTGGTCTGTTCTGACAGAAATGCTTTCCTTGGATGTCACTCTTTGACATACATTAGTTTATCCTGGGTAGGGACTATTAGAGGATGTCTACAGAGTCTAGACTCCACAGGTATTTGAGACTTACTAGAGTAAGTACTCAAACTGGAGCACCTCTCAGAATCATTGAGAGGGCCTGTACAAGCAGACTGTCCCAGCTTATGATTCTGATTCAGTCTGGGCTGAGCCAAAATTGTATCCCTACCAAGACCCCAGGGACACTATCATAGCTTGTCTGGGAGCCCCACTTGGAAAACCATGACGCTCAGATCTGACTTCTTGTCCTCAGTGGATATTTAGGCCTTGCTCAATCTTCATTTCTAAGACATTAGGATGAACTCAATCAGGATAGAAAAGTAATTTGAAATTCAGTTCAGGCTAGTATTTGAAAGATTGCATTCTTCTTTTTCAGGGTGGTTTGGTATTCGCAAAGATTTCTGTCAGTTTCTCCTTGAAATCTTCCCATTTTTGAGAGAATATGGAAACATTTCCTATGATCTTCATCATGAAGATAATGAGGAAACCGAGGAAACCCCAGTTCCTGAACCTCCTAAAATTGCTCCTCTGTTTCGCAAGAAGACCAGGGTAGTTATCACCCAAAGCCCTGGGAAATACATCCTCCCACCTCCCAAATTAAACATCGAAATGCCAGATTAGACACCACTTCCTGTGGCAGAACGCAAGTGCACTGGGACGCATGCACTCCTCTACCTTCCTCTGCATCTTTGTTCATCCTCCAGAACTGGTACTGGAGCTGAAGCTCTAGGTACTTACATCTCATGCCTTGTTTGCACTTAATGCCTGCCAGTGACTCATCACAATGGGACACGCAAAGGGCAGGTGACTGGAACATGTGGTATGGTTTGGGGTTTGTCAATGGATGTGGATGCAATGGAGGGAGCATGTGTGAGAGGGAGAGATGAAGCTGATTCTGACCAATTGACGATGGCTGATTAGGCCAGAGAAGTAACATCTACAGAGCTGGTTTTCAAAGTGCTAAAATGCCTATCAAAAGTGTTATTTGAAAATGTATTTTTAAGCCCAGCCAGCCTTGCTGCTTAGTTCAGATTGTCCTGTTGTGGCATAGTCAGTAGGAACTGTAAATAATCCTCTCTGGCACCATGTGTGTATCTACACAATCATTACTGTTTGTGTTCCTGCTGTGGAAGTAGTTTCTCTTTGGGCATGCTGACAGCAATTTTTAATGGTCCTATCAGTGAGCCCTTTCTAATGGAGTGACTCCGTGTATAGTATTTATACAAATATTTTAGCATTGTAATATACCGTGTTAAATCCTAGTTCTGTACAGTATATTCTGTTAAAGTATTTTTTTACAAGCTTGTACTGGAGACATACATCTTCTGTTGCAGAAGTAGAAGTAGGTGGCACACCTGTCCCACCCACTGTGGTGCCACCCCTTAACAGGACATCACCATTTCCCCTTGAATTTCTGCACATACATAGTAGCTGCTACTGCCAGAACAGCCAAAATAAAGCAAGAAATGATCTGTGCTTTTCTAACAGTCTGGGAATATTGGCTTGCCAGAAAACTATCAAGTGTGACTTAAAACTAGAACACTGGACGAAGTTGCTGAGACTAGGAACAACCAGTAGAATTGTGTATATGAGAAGATCTGAGGCTTTCTGTCTGCCTTCAACAAGAATGCTTCTGGCTGGGCTAATGCTTTTAACTAGGAAAGCAGTTGCTCTAAGAGCTGATGGTAAAAACATGAGTCAAAGCAGATCCTATAGGTAACAGCCTTCTGCCTGGGAACAAGTAGGGAATTTTTTAAAGGAGGGTAAAGGGACACTGGCATTCTCACCCAGGAAAAGAGTGGATTGTTTAAGATGGGCATCTGCTAACTTGTCTAAACTGGGCTCTACTGATGTCTACTACATACGTGACTCCAGCTGCACCCTAGCCTCCAGCCAGGCTGTTCTGTCTTGGGGGAAGGGAGACATTTGAAATTGTGTAGACTTTTCTGCTTGGTGTGTAACAAGTGTAGATCAGCCCACTGTTTTTGCTCCCTTTAGCTGTTCAATAAACTGGTTCCTCATTTTCTATGCACTCTGTATGGCTTTTGCTTTAGATATGGTCCAGGACACTGAAATTGTTCTGATCCAAAGGGAAGGAAACTGCTAGCTGCCACAAGTCACTGAGAAATGTGATGGTGGGTGAACATTCCTAATGAGTCTTCTGGTACAGTGTGAATGCAGTTCTGCAATTGTTACAGCTCAAGAGCCTTACAAAAGTGTTCTGTGGTTCTAAGACAATCCTAAAGCTGAAATTGGCTATTTGGTGGTTCCAAGGCATTGCCTGGTCACATCAGTGGCTAAGTATTGCTTATGAAATTTCTATCTAGCTCACTCTAGCTGCCTGTGCAGTTTAATGAGCATTTAAATTGTGTGGCTTTTTGACCCATGCTTCACATCAACTATCAAGGAAGTCCATCATTTGCTGGTGACAGATTATTTCCTGTGGGAGCCAAAGGCCTCGGATTTATCATTTTGAAAGCTCAGTAGATTTCATATTAGTTGTTAGACAAAACACAGTAGCTATGAATTAAGTCAGGCACTTTGCTACCTCATGTACATCCATTGAATCTGCAGGACCCCATGAAGTAGTTGCAACTACCATTATTCCCATGAGTAAATAGAACCTCAGAGAGGTCAAGTAACAGGCCCAGAGTCTGCAACTAGGAAATGTTAGGTCCAGATGCCAATGTTCCCAAACCAACAGTAGTATCTCCATGACACCCTTCTTTCTCTCTACATATTGCATGTTCAGACTATTCCCAAAAACTCATTAGGCATGGTGGCTCTCCCCTGCATGCCTTGGCCACCTAAGTCCTTAGCATAATCTGAGCTTGGTTGGGAAAGGGGTGAAGTTGTCATGATCCCCAGCTGGACGCAGCAAGATGTAGGTCTGTGCCCTCTGCTATCTGAGTCTGTGTCCTTCAGACCAAGGCTCTGACTCCCACAGATTTCCCCAGGCATGTGGAGGCAGGGGAATTGCTCAGCCTAGAAGTCCAACCCAAAGTACTTGACCCTTAAATCATAGCTACTGTGTTTTGTCTAACAACTAATACTGTGTTTTGTCTAACAACTCAGTCCTATAGAGCTGTCAGGAACACTAGGAGTTAGATTCTATACTACCATCTGTTCTGAGACCAGTGGACCCCAGAAGTCCTCACTCAGGAGGACCTCACAACTCTTGCAGAGATCACTGCAGTACCAGGACAGATGCTGGAGGGGCCGCTGCTAGGGCCAGGATGTGTCAGGGGCAGAGAAAGATTACTGTGAGTAAAGATTAAACAGTGAAATCAGCCCTAGTTGGTTTGGCTCAGTAGGTAGAGTGATAGCCTGCAGACTGAAGGGTCCCAGGTTCAATTTTGGTCAAGGGCACATGCCCAAGTTATGGGATCAATCCCCAGTGGGAGGTGTGTTGCGGGTATGTGTGCAGGAGGCAGCCAATCAATGATTCTCTCTCATCATTGATGTTTCTATCTTTCTCCCTCTCCCTTTCTCTCTGAAATCAATAAAAATATATTTAGAAAAAAAGTGTATTGGACAAGGGAAATGTAGACAGACAGCCACAATCCCACAACACCTCCCCAAATCCCTGCTCTGCTCAGCATCTTCAGCAGTAGCTAACTTTTAGAACCCACAGTGATAGCTGAGCTGATAAAGAAATACCATGAGAAGGGGGACAATTACACAAGTATACTAATAGATTCAAGTTAACGAGTTCCCAAATAAATAGAGCAGTATACCATATACAATGAAAGAGAACAGAATATTGCAAAGATAGTAATCATCATTTCTTTTTTTAAATATTTTTACAGATTTGTAGATCTGTTGCCTTAAGTTGAGGGCCAAAATGACTGACAATCTTGGGTTTCTTCATTCTGTTCCCAAAATCAACACTGGCAAACTATAGAAGGGAAAATAAAATTGTAAAATATAGTCGAAACTGGTTTGGCTTAGTGGATAGAGCATCAGCCTGTGGACTGAAAGGTCCCAGGTTCGATTCTGGTCAAAGGCATGTACCTTGGTTGTTGGCACATCCCCAGTGGGGGGTGTGCAGGAAGCAGCTGATCCATGTTTCTCTCTCATCGATGTTTCTGACTCTCCCTCTCCTTTCCTCTCTGTAAAAAATCAATAAAAATATATTAAAAGAAATTGTAAGATATACATATCAGAAAAAAAACATGAAAATGAACCAAAGAGATAAAAGAAGAGAAGAAAAAAGATAAAATATACATATTAAAATGTAATCTAAACAATAAAACAGAAGAAACTCCTAGAAAGACTGAAGAATATGGTGAGCTGTTACTTGTGTTTGGGGTGGAGGTAGTGGAAAGTTGGGAGGGTCCATGGCCTGCATAGATGAAGATGACTGGATGGGAAGTAGGAAAAGTGCAAACTACTACCTCTACTGCATTATGGAAATCAGAGGCAACATATCAGGCCATAGATGCCACTAACTCGGGTAATACCAGCACAGTATGAGTAAAAGGGAGGAAGGAGCCAATAGGCCTTCAGAGTCTGTATTGATAACCACCTGAAATCACCTTAGTGGGTGAGGCAAAACTTTTCAAACTGATGCTATATAATAAAGAGCTAATATATAATTAGAACAAACAGGAAAATGACCGCCCAGACAATCTTCTGGATAGAGCTGGGCTGCAAGAGCTGACAGAGGCTTCAAGGGGCTGTGAGGGCCAGCCAAGGTAGCCAGGGCTGTGAGGGCTGAACCCCTTGCATGAATTTCATGCATTGGGCCTCTAGTCATTTTAATAAAAGATGCAGACAGGACTAGAAATAGAGTGTCAAGATCAGAGTAAATCAGGCAGAGAAAGGGTGGGTATGAATGCAATCCTGAAACTTGGCAAGATGTAAAATTTATTCCTGGCTCTGACTGAGGGTTTGAAAAAACAAAAATCAGTCAACTGGACTATAAAACATTAGATAACTTCAAAAGAGCAGAACCCCCTTCCACCTTCATTTCCTGCTGCTCATCATTTTCCATGTAGAAAACAATTCTATTAGAACAAAGTGTTTTAAAAGTCTGGTTGCCTAGTAAAGAGACACTGTGAGAAAGGGGTCTTCTCCTTCGATGCTCCCCAGGGACCTTGCTCATCAGCGCCCCCTCTAGGAGCTGCGATGTGAGCACGGTGGTCTCCGCCGGGGGGAGAGGACCCTCCGGGTGAGGACGGGGCGCTGCCCGCCCACACAGCAGGGCCCACCCCCCCCCAGCACCCAGCTCTGGCGCTGCCCTCGGGTCGGGGGGCCTCAGGCAGAGTGAGGAGCCAGGCGGGCCCCCCCCCCGCCGCTGAGAGGGGCCTGGGGAGGCGGCGGCCTGGGTCTGAGGGGCGCAGGCCGGGTCAGCACCCACCGGCCCCGGGCCACCCAGCCCGGGGGGACCAGACCAACCAGACCAGACCACACGGGGGGGTGCTGGGCACCCTGGGAGCGCCCCCCCCCGTTAGCGTGCTGGGGCCCCCCCGGAATGGGCTCCCGGAAGTGACGTCACTGGCTTCCGCTGAGGCGCGGAGGGAGCGGAGCGCCATCTTGGAGGCCGGCTTCGGGCGCGGAGGGGACGGCGCTGAGGGAGCCACCCCACCCCAGGCCAGGCCAGGCCGGCGGGGCCCACGCTGCTGCTGCCGCGGGGAGTCAGGGTGAGGACCCGGCAGGCGGCGGCCCCTCCCTCGGGTCTGCTCAGCCCCCGCCGCCGCCGCCGCCGGGGCCCTGGGGGGCGAGGCCCACAGACCCGCTCGCTGGGGGGTGCGGGGGGAGGCCTCGGCGCCGCGGGGGGAGGCCTTCCGGTCCCAGCGGGAGGGAGGGCGGGAGGGCGGCCCGGGACGAGGGCAGGCCTCACGGTGTGGTGCGGCCCGCGGGGGGCAGGGGGACTGCGGCCCGAGCACTCAGGCCGGGAGCCCCGAGGTGCGGGGGGTGACACCGCGGCCCCGAGGCCTGACCCCCGCACCTTCCCTTCCGGGGGGACCCGCGGGGGGCGGGGAGGGGGGCCGTGTCCTGGCGGAGTCTCACCTCGCAGAGGGCGTCCGGGACCGGCCCGGGTCAGCGTGAGGGCCCTGCGGGAGCCCCCTGCGGGGGGGGGGACCCCAGAACAGTGCGTGTCCCGCAGGCCTCCGGGGTGGGGGGGGCGGCCCCCCACACTGTGGCCTGGGAGTTGGGCCTCGGCCTCGGGGTGTGAGAGACGCTGGGGGTTGGTGGGGGAGCAGCGCCTCGGGCAGCAGCGGGGGGACCGAGGATGCTTCTGCTGTCGCGTGGAGACCCCTGAGGAAGATTAGGGGGGGCTCTGACCCCAGAAACACCGGTCCGGGGAGAGCCGCGGGGCAGGGGGCCCTCTGCATCAGGTCTGAGAGGCTCTGGGGTTCGGGGTGAGGAGCAGGGCCACAGGTCCACTGAAGGAGAACAGGCAGGACCCTGGACCCCACCATGTAGGGGACCCCGAAACATTTCTCCCCTGCTGCCAGCCGTGGGAGACCCCACATCAGAGGGCCCCTTCATCTGGCTCCCGACTTCCCGTGCAGGTCTGAGAGAGGCTGGGGCTCGCTGTAAGGAGCACAGCCCCAGCATGACTGAGGGCACCCTGCACCCACCACTAGGGGACCCCATACAACCCTACCCTGCCATCAGCCTTGGGATGCTCCCTGGTAAAAGACCAAGTGCAGAGTTTCCTGACTTTCTGTATCCGGGACTGCGTGAGACTTGGTATAAGGTGTAGGAACTCAGGTCCACAGAGGGGAGGGCAGAGGTACTGCACAGACTTAAGTAGCATTTGATGCTTTCAAATCAGTCTGAGAGACTGGGTTTCGTATAACAAGCCCCAGGTTGGCAAAAGAAGGACCCAGGGCCTACCAGCAGCAAGGTGAGGACACTGTGTCAGCACTGGGGGGACCCAGACTCCCAATGTAGAAGCTGCACAGAACCCCACCTTGCTCTCAGGCTTGGAAGGGCCCAGGGTGGGTGACCACATGTGGTGTCTTGTGATTACAGCATTCAGGTCTGAGTGAGAGTGGAAATCTGATAAAAATTGTGGGACCTCAGGTGCACAGATGGGATGCAGAGGCACTGCCCAGAGTCAAGGTGCTTTTCCTGACTTCTGCCTCCAAGCCTGAAAGGAATGGCAGAGGGAAGGGTCAAGGGGGACCCCAAGGGAGGACTGAGGGAATCCAGGAACCCTAACCAGAGGGGAGTCCACGGAAGTATGTCCTGGGAATTCCTGGAGGCCCTGTGGTGGATGATCATGCACAGAGGAACCATGGAAACCCAGACCTGATGCCTACCCTGGGAATTCAGGGAGAACAACATATGCGGCAGAGGGGAGGACTGGCATCTTGGCCACATTCAAGGTGAACATGCAATAGGAAGACTGAGGGACCCGGGGCCCCAAAATAGAGATGTCCCATGTTACCCCTACTGTGAACCCTGGGATCCCCCAGTTGAGGACCACATGCTTTTTCCTGACTTGGGCATCTCAGGATGACAGAGAGGAGGTTTCAGCTCCAGCCAGGAGTCAGGTGAGGATCCTGCTGGAAGAAGAGGGGACTCCACCCCCTGCGAGCTAACGGGTCAAGTTCCAGGAGGGAAAAGAAGGGCTGCAGGGCTATCCCAGGATACGAGGTAAGGACCCGAGTTAGGGCTCAGGAAGCTCCCTAGCACACCATGAAGTATGCCTGAGCTTTGCCCAGTGTCACAAGTGTCCCCAGTGTGCCTGTTCCTGCCAGCAGCACCGGGAAGCCTCATGGTAGGCCTGTAGATTTGGGTTGTTTCTAGTCTTATTCCTGAGGAGTGGCAAAGGGAGGTGAGGACATTGTCCTGAAGGTGCTGGGTTGAGAGCAACATTGGGAGGTGTCCAAGGCAATGCTAGTAATCAAAGTGTGGGACTTGAGTCAGGATGATGGTTCCGCTCACCTGAGTTAAAATAGGGACCAGCTGGAATAGGTTCTGCTGGCACCACTCTGGTCACTCAGGAATGATAGTCAATGTGGCGTGTCCGCAAGTACACCTTGGAGGGCTCAGAGAGATGGTGGACATGGCCTGCAGGAGTCATTCTCCGTTCAGCAGAAGGGAAAGGTCTCAGGCACTCACCGGTGAACATGGGTAGGTTGGGCAGGAAGGAGGATACCACACTCCAGACAATGGGTGCCCTGAACCCAATCTGTGTTGCTTTCAGCCCTGGGAAAGGCCTGGAATGGGTCTGCAGAGGTGGTACCTCCACAAATCTGTCTCAGGGCGCTCAGGAAAGACAGGGCCTTGGTCAGTGGGGATGGCTTCAGTTCATGAAAGGAGGAGCTGAGGTTGTGGAAGGGCCTGAATGTTTTCTTGCAGGGAAACTGGCCTTTCCTGGGTATGCGCTCCAGTAACTACCTGGGGTTTGAAAGTGCTGTCAGGTACTTCTGCTTTAGGTCAGCCAGTACAGCCTGCGTTTCCAGTTCCACAACCTCCTCAGGAGCCATGTTTTCTGGGCACTGCAGAGTTTCCCAAATGTCAGGGAGCCCCGTGCACCATGAGAGAAGCACTGAGATGTTTTCCCTTCCATAAACCAAAGGCTTCCTGAGAGAGGAAAGGGTTCTTCAAAGTGACGCCCACGAGAGGCCAAGCTGATTTCACCAAAGGGACACGGAGTGAGCTGGGTCCACATGACTGAGCACTTCCGATGTGTCACACTCTGTTCAGAGAATTCTGGGTGAGGCCAGGGGAGAGAGGGAAAAGAAGAGGACAGAGCTTGGTCCACTAATGAGCAGGTCCCAGTCTGACTGCTGTGGGCAGTACGCACAGATCAGAAGGGCCCTGACTGCTGTGGAGAACCCACAGGCAAACAGGACCCAAGCTCTTCACCAGGTGAAAGGGGCTGGTGTGGGACCTCAACCGCTGAGGGGTGAGTGAACGGGCCCAGAATGCCATGAGCAGTGTGGGTGGAGCAGGTGTGTGAAATCAGGGAGACAGCCTGAGTCTGGAGGCCACCCGATATTCTCTGTGTGCTGTGCAGCCTCTTCTGGTCTGTCACACACACACACACACACACACACACACACACACACACACATGCATGTACATGCATAAACACGCATGTGTGCACAGAGGCAACTCTACATGCAGACTTGGACCTGTCCCTGTCTCTCAGGTCACCAACAGGAACTGAGCCCAGTGTGGACAGAATGGTTCTCCCAAGCCTGGGCCTCTTGCCGCCCCTTTGAAGGTGTGCTGCTTACGGAAACCACAGCCCCACCACCACAGGTTCAAAAGAGTCCCAAATTCCTGAAGAAGATCCTGGGGGTACTCTTGGGTGTGAGCAGCACTCAGGGTGTCACATCTCGCCAGTGATCATTCCTCAACCATACTTCTCCCTTTCCAGAGCAGGGCCTGAATCTGCCTGGGGTTTCACTTCTCACAACTGCCCACCCCACTACCCATGGTATACCGGGCCCGTTTGCTCACCCCTCAGTTGTTGCGGTCCCACTCCAGCTTCTTTCACCTGCTGAACAGCCAGTTCCCCTGGCTGCTCGCTAGGGTTGCCAACAAGTCTCCAGAGTCTTGACCGCATTTAAGACAAAGCCTGCATAAGGCTGCTGGAAGGAGAGGCAGGAGAACCATCTCCCCAGAGATCCGTGGGCCTCAAGTGGCCTGGGGAAACCCACAGTTGTGAAGGTCAATAAGCATCATGCACCAGCCCTCCATGTTCATGGTCTGTGGGCTGACCTCTCCTGAATGTTCCCTGGGACCCTGGAACCCCACTGACAAGGATGGTGGGAGAGCAGAGAGTGTTGGCTCCTTCCTCCTATCCCCACGCAGTCAGCGGCCAGGCCCAATGGAAAGGGCTGGTGATGCAGATGCCTCGTCCATTGGATGGAGTCTTTGGGGGGCTCAAGGGAGAAGGTGGAGACAGGTAAGGGGAAGCACTCAGCGCAGGATGTAGTCAGTTCCACAAAGGAGGTCACTGAGGCCAGGTGAGCACAGAGGAGGGAGAAAGGACGCTTTGGCTTCACACCAGGTGAGTGGGTTCTAGTCCTCTCCCAGCACAGACTCTCCTGGGCTGTACTTCTTCTCCCCACCCCAACCCACTCCAACACAGTCAGCTCCCTCGTCCTTTCACCCCAGGGCACTGCAGGTCCCCAAGCACCCCGGTCCCTCTGCGAGGGCTGCAAATGCGTGGGATGCAACCTCAGCTGGGCCCAGGGACACCACCGTGTGAGCTCAGATCATCCTGCCAGGTGTCTCCCTCGGGCCCCTTTGGGAGCCACCCACTTCCATCCCCTGGCTGCACCACTGCCGTCAGCAGGCACTCCTGGCCCCCACTGCAGCCTACAGAAAGGAATAACAGGAGCAGGAACAATTGGCACCGGTAGCCACACACCAACCCCATGCCATGGGCATGATCTACAAATCCTAGAATTCAATCCTCAAATAACTGGGTGGGACAGTGACATTGTCACCCCATTCTATAGTTGAGAAGGTGACACCCAGGGATGAAAAGATGGCCCACGATCTTGGGGCCCTTATTGCTTCACCCCCTATTCTTGCCTCTTTTCCTTGTACCTGAGGAAGGGGGTACTTCCTCCTTGTTGGAGGGCAGAGCTATGCAGTGGCAGGAGCAGAAACCCAGCCTGAAGATTCAGACTGGTCCTAGTACCTCTCAGAGATCAGTCTCCTCAGGGCTTTGAGTACCTGGTACCTAACAGGACAGTCACAGCCAGTGGCTACACATCATCATCGTAAGGCCTGAGCATCAGTACTACACTCCACATGAGCACTACACTCTGCTTGTCTCTCCTCTCCTGTCTTTAAAGAACATAAATCTGATGTCAGCTATTATGTCCACATGTTTATGAAAACACACTCACTCTCAAAGACAAGGCTCCGAGGACAAAAGTTGCCACCTTTTCACTCTCTTCCCAGCCCAGTGTCCTGACAATCCCTGTGCCCAGCTTCTCTGCATTCCCTCTCTTTCTCTCTGGCTGGGTCTCCTGTCCCTATTCTCTGGACCCCACCTCTTGCTCACCCCAGGACCTTATCCATAAAGAAAAGGACTTTACAGAGCTAATCAAGTTAAAATGACACCCTCCTCCAATGACCCGTCTCCTCACCTAAAAAGAGAACTTATAGACAGACATGCATGCATGCATGGGAATACCTTCTAAGGATGAAGGCTGAGACCTACAAACCAAGGGTTGCCAAAGATTGCCTGAAAACCACCAGAAGCTGGGGACAGGGATGCACAGATTCTCCCTCAGTCCTCAGTATAGGCAAACTGGGCCCACATTTCTATCTCTGACCTCCAGCCTCTGCATCAGTGAGACAATACATATCTGTTGTTTAAGCCACTAGAGCTGTGGTGCTTTCATGTGACCACCCCGGCAAATGACCACAGAGGCATAGCTCTTTGCCGCAATCTCCACAAGGTAGAGAATGGTTTCGCCATCCACAGCCCATCAAATACATTCTTTCATGTCTACATTTTCTAGGCTATATTTTACTTCCTACATGGTATCCCACTGTGGGCCCCAAGATTGACTGACTTTCCCCTACTGATGTAGAGTCACAGACCACTTTGCATTTTCTGCTACTATAAGGGTCACTACCACAAACATTAACTGTCGACTTGTTAGGCGGAGGCCTAGGTCACATGCATGCACATCTGAGATGCTCATACACACCAGCAAATGGCCTTCCACAGAAGGTCAGCCGTGTATGTCCTGCCAGCAAGAGCCAGGGTACCATTTCCTCATATGCTTGTCAGCTGTGAACATCACCACTGTGCTTACCCTTCTCCCACCTGCTGAATAACAAAGGATCGCCCGGTCATTGGGTTTGGATTATTTGTGGCAGAGGCTGGATGTTCACCCTGTGGCTGGACATTTGTATTTGTTCTACTGGGGTTTATGCCTCATTTCCGCTATGGAGCTTTAGGCCCATTTCTCATCAAAGCCACAAAATCACAAGGAGATCTGATCTGCATGGGTGGCATCCCCAGGGAGAACTGAGGTCCCTGTAAAGGCACGAAGGGGCCTGAATGGCCTCCTGCCTCAAAATGCAGAGTATCTGCTTTGTGGCTTTCCACTTGTCTTTGCTGCTTCTGCGTGAGGACAAGAGGGATAATGAGTCAAGGTCATTAGGGATAAGACAGCAATGTTGGCTAACATACCAAAACAGTCCTACTCAGCAGGGATTGGAAACCACCAGGACCAAGGAGATTCCAACTGGTGGGAAACACATTAGGCACCTTACTCAGGGTTTGGTTCTGCTAATCATAGCAGTGGCTCTCTCCTGTCCTACCTGTTCAGGGACCACATGCCCTAGCTGCACAGAAAACCATGTAATGTAAGTGGCTCATGTTCTTTCAGCCCAGCAGAGCCCCATCTCCAGGAGGAGAAAACTTCCCCTCCCCTCACATCATCAAATGGGAAGGATTGGGGGACTTTACAATCTCATTCCCCTAAAGGTAATCCTGGGTAGGCCCACTGGGAGGGTTGTTATGGCAACCAGCTGAGCACCACACTGCCTGGGGGCTGACTGAAGTGGTGACAGCCTAAGGGCCAAGCAGGAAGCAGGAGGACAGACCTGTGAGTGTGGACCACTACAGTCCTTTCTGTGAGCAGAGGCACACACGTGCATACACACACACACACACGCGCGCGCGCGCGCGCGCGCGCCCGCACACACGAGGATGGTGGGAAAGTGAAGGTAGCCAGAGGACACAGAAAAATGTGGCTGAGCTGAGGCAGGAGTGCTTCCAGCTCCACAGCAAACCACAAACCTCGACTATGATCTTTAGGAGGGCCCAGCAGGCCTGCAGCAGAACTAAGCATCCCATTCCCTTCCAGAGACTCAGGTCTCCTGGCCCCACTGGCTATGGAGGTGGCTAAGCTCAAGGTTGATCCAGCTGAGGCCACCACACAGGACAGTCCTCTTCCTCTCCACAGCCCAGGGAGACAGTCAGTACACAGACAGCCAGTGCCTCCCAGGACCTGAGGAGGAGAGGATTCTGGGACTCTGAGACCAAGAGTAGCAGGCCAGCATCCTGGCTGCTCCTCAGCCGCTCCAGGACTGCTAACAGGTGACTACCCCGCGCTGGCAGAGACAAAAAACCCTTTTCTTGCTGGCTTACAAAGACACATAGACACATACATCCTTAAGTAGCAAGCCAGGACACAACAGCACTCCATGACGTAGCAGCACGTGCCAGGATTCGGTTAGAGACTTAGACACGCATGCAGACCACGGTTGCTAGGAGACATTGTTGAGCTCACTGAACACAGGCTCACAAGATGACCAGTTTAGGTTGGGACCTCTAGACAGTGAACCAGGCTAAGCAAGCAGGGAGGCGAGGCTTGGGATGAAGGCGGTGCTGGGGGAGGAGTATCTGGGTGCAACCAGTGGAGAAAGCCAGGGGGAATAGCTGGGACCTGAATTGTGAGAAAGCTGGGAGGAGCTGTGGAAAGGGGTTGGTGGAGCTGTGGAAAAGCTGGTGGAGGAGGCTCTACCGGAAAGAGTGGAGTCAGATCTCTGAGAAAGCTGGAGAGGATCTGTGGTCTGGGGCAGGGGGAGCTATGGAGAAGCTGGTGGAGCAGTAACTCGGGAGGCCCTAGAGGAGACCGAGCTGAAGACTGAACTGTGAGAAAGCTGGGGAGGATATGTGGGGGGTGGAGGGGTGGAGGGAAGCTGGGTAGGCGGAGATCAGAAACTGTGAAGGAGAGGTGGGGGACAGAGAGGGTAGACCAGAGGGAAATAGCTCTGGGAGTAAATGGGAAGGAACTGGGCGGATGATCTGTGAGAAAGAGGTACCAGAGTAGCTGGGGCAGAACCATGAGAAAGCAGGGGGTGGAGCTGTAGGGTGGAGGTAGATCTGCAATAGGTTCAGGGCAGAGGGGATGGATTGCTATGGAGATTTAGGACTCAACTGCACATAGCAATAGAGCAGAGCGAAACTAGGGGGGAGCTGAAGAGGATTAGCTTCTGAGGGGGTGGGAGGAGCGACGGGGAGACTGTACCCTTGGGCACTGGGAACCATGTGGCAGGTGTCCCACAAAATGGCCAAGGCCAGACAGTGCCCTTTTGATTAACATGACACCTTCACTCAGTCTGCCCTGCACCAGTAGGCATGCACCAAAGTGGCAGCCCAGAGCCTGAATAACCTAAGGGGACCCTGAGAATGGACCCCGGGGGATATGGAGGTTCCAGCAGGACAACTAGACTGAGTCCCACACCTGAGGTCTGAATGCCCAGACTAGCTCTGCTTTCTTCAAGATCATCCACGCCCCTACCCAGCCCACCCCAGCCTCTGGTAGTGCTTTGAACTAAGGTCTTCACATTGGAATTTTTTGTTGCAGGTGAGAAGAAAAAATCCCCACTGTGTTTCCTGCTGACCCTCAGGCTGACATGTCTCAAACAAAGCCACCTTCCTATTGGCTGTTTATTCTCTTCTAGCTCTCAGTTACAGGCTTAACCCTCTCAGTGCCACCACACTTGACTCCTCCTGTCCACTGCCGCACATTCTTCCTCACTTTTACTTGACCAAGATCCATGTCCCTGCCTCTAAAATGCCTAATCAGAAAAAGTGCTACACTTTCTTGTCCCTGCTTCTTCTCCCTGAAGTCAGGCACCATGGTCTGGGGTTAGTACTATTACCTAAGTCTCCTACACTGACCTGGACAACCCTGTCTTTCTTCCTCCACTGAGTCCTCCATGGTGCCATCAAACTGCACATTTGTTCTCATCAACCCCAGACAGGAAACCCTGTGGAATCCTCTTGTTTTAAGGGCAAACACCTGGGGGTCATAGGAGGGCTTTCCAGTGGTCCAAGCTCTCCCTCCATCACTTTCTGGGTCACAGTGCTGCGGAGTCCCTGCACCCTGGGCATCTGCACTTCTTCTACCAGGATTCTGCCTTTGGCACCTGTGCTTCCTGAGGCCTGGAGCGCCTGCCGCTTTTTGTCCTGGCAAGCTCCTGTCCTTCCAGGTGCAACTTTAGCATCCCTTCTTCACCCCACAAGCAAGCATTAGGTATTCTTGTGTCCCAGTTCTGGTAGCATCCTGTACCTTCCCATGTACCTTCTTTCACTGGACTCTTATCTCTCAGGGTTGTAACTCTTGCTGCTGAGAGCCCTTCAGGGGCTCTGAGTTCTTTGAAGGCAAGGCTTATGTCTTACTGGTTTCTGTAAACCAGGTGTATAGTAAATGTTGACTCAACATAGGCCTTTCTTTTCCAGTGAACTGCACCTACTCTCTTCTTGTAGAAGCTTGAGGTAACATGAATGCTGGCCATGAGGTGAGGGACAGAGGTTACCTTCATAAGACTTAGGCTTCAGGGTTTCAGAAGGCTTAAATGACCACCAGGTTCAACTCCATCCATGCTGGCCTCCCCTCTCAACTCCTCACCCCCAAAATGGTTTCCAGCTACTGTCACTGAGGAACCCAGGCCCTTGTGTGGGAGTTTCAAGATATGAAGGAGTGTCTCTCAACTGGACAGTTTGTGATGTTCCTCCCAAATCCTCTTGTTTGAAGAAATAGAACTTGCTCAATTAGCTAAAGACACTCTATGACTCCTGGTGGGAGATAGTGGTGGCATTACAGAAGGACTCTGTTTTGTGTCACTCTTTTGTGCTGAGAACAGGGTGTATGATCCTCCTTTGGGGACCAAAACAGTAAAGGTGAGGAGGGTGGCCTAATGATGGAGACCTCCAAGGGTGGTGGCTGCAAGGTCAATTCCATGCCAGGTGGGTGGGCTCAGAAAGAATGGTCTGGCCACATTGCAGGTGGGGGTGGGATGGTCTTAGGGATCCAGTTGCAACTCAATCCTGATTGTTAGTACAAATAAAACATTGGCACAGAAACCTAAAATGGTCTGATTTCTGATTTCCAGGTGACATTCTCTTTACCAACTGCCACCCATCCCCTCGCAGGAACAAAGTCCTGGCAGGTAAGGGTCCAGTGAAGGAAGGTAGGTCCACCTCACCTGCCAGACCAGGCCCCCTTCTGCCTTCCACTGCTTGGCCTTGCATATGTTCCCTGGAGATCTGGCAGGTTTCAGGAGATATTGAGGCCTTCTTGGGACTACTCCTGCTCCCTTCCAGCCACCTGCCAAACCTCTGCAGGGCCCCCACGCATACATACTGCTACAATGCTCACTGCCTCCTCAAGCTCCACTTCTTCCACAGCTTGCAGTTCTATCCCATAACTCACCCAGTCTTCCCTTTGGGAAGTCCATGCCATTTCTGTCTCTGCTTTTTGAGGGGGCTCTGCTCCTGAATACAGCCACCTCTTTAGAGCCCAGAGCACTTACCAAAAGTCATCTTCCCTTTCTCATCCCCCTGCTGACACCTTGGAGAACTCCCTGTCCCTCATGGCCCTCTGAGCACTTGCCTTTGTAGTTTGCTGTCCCTCTTCACCCATTGTGCATCATTTGGCTCTGAGGCCCTGAGAGGGTTCCAGTTTGCTCCTGCCACAGGTATTTTGGAAGCTCCCTGCTCAGAACTGCTTGTCCCAAATTCCTGGTTTACCTCCTCAGCATTTCCTGTTTCCTCCTCCAAAACTGCCTGTGGTCCATCCTTCTCCTGAGCTGCTTGCCTTTTTTGTGTCAAGTTGTGAGCAGGTATTGTGAAATTAGGATGCTAATCCCATGTTGGTGGTTTCTGTTTCAAATCCCTCCTTGTGTCTCTCAAGGACTGATTTCCTTCTCTGTGCAGGCCTGCTTTGGATGCACTGTTCGCCTAGACTTTCCAAATTGTAAGTGACCAGACAGATCAGGGACTGTCCCCCTGCCCCTCCCAATGGAGGCTGCCTGCCACCTGGGATGAGAGGTCCCCTGAGAGGAGGTGCCCTTGGGGCCAGCAGTCTGCCTGTGACAAAGGGCTCCTTGTCTCTAATTCACTTAGTCAACGCTTGACCTCAGTTCCATGCCCTGGATTGCTGCAGAAGGCCAGGGGCAGCCTTGGCTGTGTGGGAAGACAGCAAGCCTTCTTACTTCTTCCCCAACTCGCCCATTTGGACTCCTGAGCCTCAGGCCTGTTTCCAATATGCCCGCCTTCCTCTCTGCCTCCTGGGAAGCTTTGGTTGGCTCTGTCCCTCTCAGCACAGCCCAGATCGAGTGGTCCATCCTGAGAGCAATACTTAATTCTGGTTTTGTCTTCCTGGCACTCCAAGGCTGTGGAAAGAAGCTGCACCACAGGGATCCTGCAGATGTGGACAAGTGACTTGGACTCCCTGTTTAGATGTAGGGCCTGCTCACAGAACATGGCACAGCAGAGGTGACACCTTGGGAGTTTCTGTCAACTTCTGGCACCCCTTCATCCACATTCATATGACAAATGGTTACATTAACTTTAATTTGGGGTAGGAGCTAGGAACCACTTATTTCCATGTTTCCATAATTCCTGATCTCTTCCTCTACGTGTTCTTTACTGTCAGCAGTCTCTGAGCAAATAAGCCATGACCCATGCTCTGGGCCCTCCCTATCTCCTGGATGGGCATACAAACATCATGCTGTGCAGTCCAGCTGTTGTGTTTAGATGATTCGGGTATGCAGGACCTGGAGCACATGTTGCCAGCTGAAGACCATGGTTATAGGGCTCTAATGGGTGGACGAATTGGCCATGTGCAGAAGACCTGTTCCGCTGACTCTTGAGTATCTGCATGCTTACTCTGGCCACTATGGAAATGACAGAAAGTGCCGGAAGAATCAGGTCAAATTATGCTTGTGAGGCGTTACCCAGAGGCAAGAACATTCACAATTTGTGGGTGTTCTCCCAGTTCTTTCTCTATGCATTTTCTCTTTACTCAGTTGAGTTTATGCTGTAATACCATTTTGTCTTAATTCTGAAAGATTCCTCAGAAGACATCTCACTAGGCTCAACACCTCATTCTGGAGTATACTGATGCAAGACTTCTCTTGCACAAGATCACTGAAATCCTCAGGACTGGTCCACAATACCTTGCACCTAGTGACATTGCAGGGTGAAAGGACAGCTGCCCAACCCTGCCTCCTCCCTGCTCTAAATCTTCAGCACAGGAGGCCTTCCTTAAGCATACATGGACACAGTTTACTGAGTCTCCCAACTCATTGTCAGATTGGGCACTGAGTTTCCTCAGGCCCCAACTGTCTGGGTTGCCCACTTTCCAATGTTCACTCACCCAGTACATAGCTGGTGGTCCATTTGGGAAGGGCTGGGGGATCATTCCAGTGTCTTCCTGCCATGGTGCTGCAAGGTTCTTTTCTCTGGAGACCCAGGCACCTCCCTGGTCCATGGTTCATGGGCAGAACCTTGGCAAGGCATCATGACTGGTTTATTGCGATAGCTGCCCTTAGCCCCCTGTTGTCCATATTTGCTCTTTTGAGTTTCCATTTTTGGCTCTATCTTGGTCAGTTGGCCATCCATTGTGTCCCCAGAGAGGCCATGTTTTATCATCCACCACCACCTGCCTAAGGTGAACTCCTTGTCAGTGGTATTCCTCATCATGAGCCCCTGGCTCCTTTCCTTCAGTTTCTCCCTGGGATCTATATTGCAGTTTCTGGAGTGGGGAAGTGTAGTCCCTTTTTTTCCTTTCCAGGCTCTGCACGCCCTACCTGTGTTGTGTGGTGGGGTCCTGCCTGCCAGTAGGCTGGCACCTCTTCCTGTTTTTTCTGGCACTGACTGGATTGTAGCACTGCCAGTTCCTCAGCAAATTGGGACAGTTAGTCACCCTCCCTGCATGGATGGAAGGTCCCTGTGGATAATGATGTGTGCGTCACTTTCTCCCCAGGTATGGGGTGGGTGCACCAGCTCTTTGTGGGAAGGGTTGGGCTCCGCTGTCACAGACTCAGACCTTCCAGAGAAATCTGAGGAACCCAGACCTTCTCAGGCCTTTGCCCATATGCCCCTGTTCCTTGTTTCAGGAATGTAGGTTTTCCCAAGGGAGCTTCTGATGTTGGGCTGGAAGGTCTTCTTCGGTTGAACATTCAACGGTCTTTGAACATCCTTGAAGTTCAGTCACTCTAGTCAAATATTTGACCTTTGCCCATTGCCTGAAATAGGGACTACTCTAAAAGCTATGGAGATGACTCTGGGGTTCTCCCTTAGTTTTCACTTTGTTAGTCTCCCTAAGCTTCTCATCTCCCTTTGGGTCATCAAAGCACAGAAGTCACCTCCAAGCCATTCAAACATGTTGCACCTACCTGTATCTGCTCACCTGCTAAGACATTCCACTCCACTTGCAGGTCCAGTGACTGGGCTATCATTTTGTGTCAGGGCTATCTACATATCACCTGCCCCCAGGATGGGTTCCTCATTTCCAAATGGGTGGGTGAGGAGTAATCATGCACCAAGGTCCCCATCTTACCACCATCTTTTGGGACCATTCTAGAACCCATCATTTTAGGCTGGTTCTTTCAGGAAGCTGATGCTGAGGAGGAGGAGTCCAAAAGCTGCTTGAGCACTAACACCCATTAACGGAGCAGGGAGGAGGCAGGGTTGGGCAGGCTGTCCTTTCACCCTGCAATGTCAACCTGACAGTCTCTACTAACCCCTCAGGTACCTGCAGAGCCCGGGTCAGCATCAGAGGCCTGTAATGGGCCTGGTGGTCAGACCCTCAGTGTGTCTGAGTCCTTGCACCCCATATTGATGAAATGGGTGAACCAACACCTGGGATTGATGCCCCAGATGTGTATGTATACTAAGTAGTACACATAGGACAGCAGCTGCCTTTTCATGGGCAGAACCTGCTCCATCTAGTGGTTGGCATCTTGTGCATCAGGCCACTGCTAGACTAGGAAGTGCATATTTTTCCAGGGCACTTGCTGGACTGCACCCAAAGGGAGAGGGCAGATATGAGTACACAACATAAGACAAAGCAGATGAAAATCAGAAGATGCTCTCCCTGTGAGAGTCTCCTTGATGGTACAGGTACTCCCCTATTCCTTTCTACTTTACTCAGGGCTGGGGAGGGTGCACCTTCCAAGCCGACCTCTGAACTGCAGAGTGTGAAAACAGGCAGAATGAGGTTTTGTGAACATGGAGAGGAAGGAATTGCTGGGAGAGGGTGCAGAATGCTTCAGAGAAGAAAACCTTTTGGACAGTGTCTTAAAGATAAAAAAGGGTCTCCTTATGTTGGAAATATCAGAATGTCCACCTAGAAGGGACTAGATATGTTCAGGGAACTGAGAAACTTCATGGCTCTTTTGTGGAGTTCCCCCAATCTGATACCATGAATTCAGGTCCACTGTGTAATTGTTGACATGCTAGCTTCAGAGATTTTGAAATGCTGTGAAGTTTCATTCACTGTTTATAGAAGGGAGTGTGTGTGTGGGGGGGGGTAGGGGTGTTTAAGCATGCTTAAATGTGTCCTTAGCTACCCAGAGGATGGTAGTTCAGCTCCTGCCCTCCACAGAGGGATCATGGCAGCAAGCAGAAGCTTTGCCCTATGATTGCAAACCTGGTACTGATCCCTGAAATCACCACTGCTATTGCATGATTCTAAGCAAATCTCTTTACTTCTCTGAGCCTCAATTTCCTCATCTGAAAGATGGAAAGAATGTAAAAATGTCTTCCTGAACAGTTATAATAATTTTCAGTCTCTCTCATGGGGATGATATGAGATGATTCATGTGAGAGCAATTTGTAAACTGTAAAGCACTGTAGTAGTAATAGTGGTTCCAAAGGCATCTTTGTTTTCCCCATAAAGCTTTAAAGGTAGGAAAAATTGGAGTGCTGGCCTGTGACTTGAAGCGTGCAGATGGGAGATAGGCAGACCATGAAAACCCTCCAGGTTGGAAAGGGAGAAGAGCGTTGATACCATTGTACCCCAGTTCCAAAGGTCTTAACAAGGTGTGGCCTGGTTGGGATATCAGGTTCCATCCATTGGTTTTGACCAAAGATGTAGAGTGGCTCCTGGGGCCAATGAGGAGGTAATGTAAACCTACTCAATGTGAAAGGGTTTGAGAATTGAGGCCTTTATCAGAGCTAGGAATAAATAAAGCTTAAGACTCTTATCTGTGTGGAAGTCAATGTCATCCCAAATTTTCTTTATCCCACATGGTGTTAATAGTCATATGTTTCACAGTAGAGATTTCAGTGTGTTTGCTAGATCCTGTGAGAATGTTACTGATGTATTGTTGTCTCTGCTCCTTGTCACCTTTCTGAATTGTGAAACTCACCTGGCCCCAACGATTTTGGGTGAGGAATTGTACACATGTGAAACCAGCACCAATAAGAACCAACATTTGTTGAGAACTTTTACAGAAGGCCCAGGTTTCTGTAGGTGTGTCCTTTATCTAGCCCTCAGGCATCTGGGATGCTCTTTCTGGGAGAGGCAGGACTGAGGTCCTGCCCTTGGTCAACCTGGATGGTTAGATATCCTACCTCCTTCGGTACTGCATCGAGATATGAAATCTCATTTGGTACTGTGGAAACCATGCCAGATATGCCAGATGCTCAATGCCAATTGGAGTGTGAAAGCCTTGTTTAGAGTACACTGGATGGCCAAGGCCACTCTGAGCATGGAAATCTTAAACAGGATGTCAATGACTATGCATAGATGCAAGACCACAGCAATCTCATAGTACACTGTGCCCTTCTATAACCCAAATGAATGAGATCACTACTTGGAAAGAGGCCTCTCTTGTCTAAGAAGTATACTACATGTTACTGACCAACCAGTGTGCTAGAGAGAGGCTGGAGAGGCTACTAAGACTATTTAGGTTACAGAGCTTAGGTGCTGCTGCTATGTGAGGCAATGGGTCTGGAGGCAGCACGTGGCTGCTCAGATAGCAGCTATAGGTTCAGAGGCTGCTGCTGCTTTGTGGGAAAGATGTATTTGTTAACCAACCAGTGTGTAGCTGCCTGTATGGGACTGTTGTGAATAACTGTTTTTGTGAGATGGCTCCTTGTTAGCAAGGGCCACTTAGCCTGTAATACAGACTCATTCTGACTCATTCTTATACTCACACAACTTCTCATGGCTTCTCCTACCACCTGGAGTCCAAGAAGGTCCAGTTCCTGGCAGAGGGGCTCAGACCCCACAGCACAGTAGGGCAGAATCAGGACCTTTGCTCCCACACTCGGACCAATCAACAGATGGAGTAGTGAGTGCTTCCAACAATGGCAGCTAGCATATGATAAAGGAAGAACTTGGACTGAGTTCCCCACTAATCCATGAGTCTCTCACATCTGTGTTTCTCTCTGTCTCTCCCTCTACCTTCCTCTCTCTTTAAAAATCAATGGAAAAAATATCCTCAAGTGAGGATTAAAAAACAAGCACAATAAAAAAGCCAAAACCAACCACACACACACACACACACACACACACACACACACACA
>JAAGEH010000015.1:2413288-2490015 GCA_011751065.1 Lasiurus cinereus
TCACTGGATATATATGATAACACAGTCATGTGTCCCTTAATGACAAGAATACATTCTGAGAAATGCATCCTTAGGTAATTTTGTCATTTTGCAAATATCATAGAGTGCACTTATACAAACTTAGATAGTACAGCTTACTACATACCTAGGCAATAGGATAGAGTCTTGCTTGTAGGCTATAAACCTGCACAGCATGTTTCTATACTGCAATACGATGGTTAATATTTATGTATCTAAACATAGAAAAGATACAGTTAAAATACAGTAAAATGATTTTAAAAATAGTACAGTTTTAGAGGGCATTTATTATGAATAGAACTTGCAGGACTGGAAGCTGCTCTGGGTGAGTCAGTGAGTGAGTGTTGAGTGACTGTGAGGGCTTAGGACATAGCTGTACACTACTTTAGATTTTACAAACATGGCTCCACAATTTCTCCCCCTGTTTCCTTCCAAAAAGATCAGAAATAGAACATCAAAGCTGTCAATGCTGGCTGCTTCATTTGCAGTGATGCAGGCTGGATTAATTGGAAATATTGAGGAGAAACTGGCTGGGTAAGGTGTAGATCACTGTAATAATAATTGTCAAGAGGGACTTAAAGGTAGCCTGAGGATCGGTAGGAATAAGAAATCAAAATGGAACATAGGATTGTCATGGCAGTGTGCTTTTGGCTATTGCATGTTGGAACAATGGTTAGATTAAGGAATTTTGTGGTATTCATTTTGAAAAGTGGTTGCTTAACATGGAGAGAGTGTAGAACTGAGAACTCAACAATTTCACTTTTGAAATTTGGTTTTGTTCCCATTGACCCTCTCTGGAAAAAAAGGGCACTCTTTGGCATTGGATTGATGGAAGAAATATAATTTATCTATGCTTTATATCATCAACCTTAAAATATTCCCAAAGTACAAGGACAGTTTGGCTTCACCCTACCACAGAAACTTGTACTTATGTGACTGTGGCACTTAATACTTATTAAGGTAACTCCTGTGTACATGTGTTCTTGTGCATACTCTTAGGTCCTCAACAAAGAATTAACAACAGTGCATTCTGAAGACCATCAAGCTCAATCAGGGAGGACTGTAACACCCTCTGAGTAAGTCACACTGTGGGACAGGCTTCTCTGTGCTCAAAGAGGTCAGTGACTGACTGATTGGAAGGCAATCTCCATTGAAAATGAGGTGTGGGTGACAGGGAATCTATTGCCTTTTCTTTGATGTTCTGAAATTTCACAAAATTGTGCATAAGCTTGGTTATGTTTTCATTCATTGTGCTACACACTTAATAAACCATTTCAGATTGATTTCAGTTTTTTATTTAGTTCTGAAATTATTTTCCCAATATATTTTCCAAGATAATTTTCTCCTCTACTTTTTCTTTTCAATTTCTTTAACTTAGTAAGATTTTTCTAATTGACTCATATTTCCTACATTTTATTTTACCTATTTTATTGAGGCATAACTTGCATACAGCAAAGTGTACAAATCTTAGGTGTAGAACTTAATTTTTTTTCATATCTACTCATTCATGTAATCAATGATCAGGTAAAATGTTAGAACATTTTCAACACCCATGAAGACTTTCTCATGACCCCCATCCTGGTCTACACCTCTCCCAAAGGTAACCTTATTTTCACAGATCAGTTTTGCTGTTATACAGCTTTATATAAAGCTAATTGCACACTATGTACTGTCTTTTATCTGGCTGCTTTCAATCAACATGTTTTTGGAATTCAAATATATTGTTGCATGTTATCAGTAGTTTTTTCTTATTGCTTCATTGCATTGTATTTTGTGACTATATCACAGTCTGTCTATCCAAATTATTGGATAATGTTGAGGGCTTTTGGGTGGCTTCCAGTTTGAGATTACTATGAATCATGTTACTACAAATATTCTTGTACATGTCTTTTGGTGGCTGTAAGTGCTCATCTCTGTTTAGTATATGCATTGGAATATAATTGCTGGTTTGTAGGAGAGGCATGTGTTGAGCTTTAGCTTTAGTAAATACTGCCACGAAGTTTTCTAAAGTGGTTGTATCAATAAATAGCTCCTACATGCAATGTGTGAAAGGTTGAACCATTTGACATTCTTGCCAGCTCTTGGTGTTATACTATTTTGTATTTCAGTTATACATATTTTAGGTTTCTCTCAATTTGATTTTTAAATTATTTTATTGGATTTTTAATTTTGCAACTCGTTTTAATTTCTAAATGATATTTCATGTTCTATTGTCATTTTTCATAATATTTTTTAAATTTCTTCATTGATTAAGTTATTACATATATGTCCTTATCCCTCCATCCCCCCACCCCATTCTCCCACTCATGCCCTCACAACCCTGTTGTCTGTGTCCATTGGTTAGGCCTATATGCATGCATACAAGTCCTTTGGTTGATCTCTCTCCCTTATCCCCATCCTCCCCTACCTTCTCTCTGAGGTTTGATGGTCTGATCGGTGTTTCTATGTATCTGGATCTGTTTTTGTTCATCAGTTTATGTTGTTCATTATCTATACTAACAAAAGAGAAAACACAAATTAACCATCACTCCACTATACCTACCAGCCAATCAGGAGCAAGTATGCAAATTAACCCAAATAAGATGGCGGCTGCCATGGAGATGGAGCAAACAGGAGGCTTGGGTTGCCCAGGTGATGGAGGAAATCAAACTTCCCACAAACCCTAGCTGGCCCTGGCCTCCGCTCAAGGATACAAAGTTTCAATTCTAGAAGATAAATCCCAGATACCTGCTTACAGCTGGCCCTGGCCTACACTCAAGGACGCTGAAAAAAAGAAAAGAAAGAAAGTAGGGGTTGGGAGCTTGGGTTGTCAGGGGGTGATCCAGCCAGGATAGGATGGCAGTTGTGGGTGATCAGGATGGTGGGGGGCGGGTTTGTTGTGGGTAAGCAGACCAGCAGGGGAGCCGGTTGGGGGTGAGCAGGCCATCAGTGGGGGTCAACTGGAGGTGATCAGGACAGGAGGGGTCAGTTTGGAGTGAGCAGGCCAGCATGGGGAAATGGGGGCAAGCAGGCCAGTGGGGAGGGAAGGTGGGGGCGAGCAAGCCAGCAGGAGAGGCAGTTGGGGGAGAGCAGACAGGCACAGGGGTCAGTTGGGGTGATTAGGCTGGTGGGAGGTGCATTTGGGGGCAAGCAGGATGGAAAGCAGAGTGGTTAGGGGCAATCAGGCTGGCAGGAAGGCAGGCAGGTGAGCAGCTAGAGCCAGAAGTCCCACATTGTGAGAGGGATGTCTGACTGCTGTTTTAGGCCAAATCCCTGTAAACCAGCAGTAGAATATCCATTGAGAGGTCCCTGATTGGAGAGGATGCAGGCCGGGTTGAGGAACACAACACCCCATACCTCCATTCACAAATTTCATGCTCCGGGCCACTAATATTTCATAAATGAGTGCTGTCATGTGATATTAACCTTTCTCTGACTGGCTTATTTCACTTGGCATAATGCTCTCCAGTTCTATCAACACTGTTGCAAATAGTAAGAACACCTTTTTACTGCAGCATAATATTCCATTGTGTAGATACCATAGTTGTCAAGTCCACTCATCTGCTGATGGGCACTTAGGCTGTTTCCAAATCTTAGCTATAGTGAATTGTGCTGCTATGAAGATAGGGGTGTATATATCCTTTCTAATTGGTATTTCTAGTTTCTTGAGATATATTCCTAGAAGTGGGATCACTGGATCAAATGGGAGTAACATTGTTAGTTTTAGAAGAAACTCCATACTGTTCTCCACAGTGGCTACACCATTCTGTATTCCCACCAGCAGTGCACGAGGATTCTTTTTTCTCTGCATCCTCACCAGCACTTGTCTATTGTTGATTTGTTGATGATTGCCATTCTGACAAGTGTGAGACGGTACCACATTGTGGTTTTGATTTACATCTCTCGGATAATTAGTGACTTTGAGCATGTTTTCATATGTCTCTTGGCCTTCCTTCTGTCTTCTTTTGAAAAGTATCTATTTAGGTCCATTGCCCATTTTTTGATTGGATCATTTATCTTCCTTTTATTAAGTTATATGAGTTCTCTGTAAATGTTGGAGATTAAAGCCTTATTGGTGATAGCATTGGCAAATATGTTCTCCCATGCAATAGGCTTTCTAGGTGTTTTTGTTGATGGTTTCTTTTGCTGTGCAATAGCTTTTTATTTTGATGTAGCTCCATTTGTTTATTTTCTTTTTAGTTTCCATTGTCCTAGGAGCAGTATCACTGAAGAAATTGATTTGGCATTTGTCTGAGATTTTGCTGCTTGTGGATTCCTCTAGTGTTTTTATGGTTTCCTATCTTATGCTTAAGTCCTTTATCCATTTTGTTGTGCATGGTGTACGTTGGTGGTCTAGTTTCATATATCTGTCCAATTTTCCCAGCACCATTTATTGAAGAGGCTGTCTTGCCTCTATTGTATGTTCATGCCTTGTTTGTCGAATATTAATTGAGCATAGTGTTTTCGGTCAATTCAGGTGTTCTCTATTCTATTCCATTGGTCTATATGTCTGTTCTTGTGCCAGTACCAGGTAGTTTTGAGAACAGTGGCTTTGTAATACAGCTTGATATCTGGTATTGAGATCCCTCCTACATTGCTCTTCTTTCTCAGGATTGCTGCAGCTATTTGAGGTCTTTTTTTTTTTTAAATTCTACATGAACTTTTGGAGAATTTTTTTCAGGTCTGTAAAATATGCTGTTGATATTTTAATGGGGATTCCATTGAATCTATAGATTGTTTTGGGTAGTATGGACATTTTGATGATGTTGATTGTATCAATCCATGAACACGGTATGTTCTTCCATCTGTTTATATCTTCCTCTATCTCTTTTTTCAGTGTCCTGTAGTTTTCCGTGTATAGGTCTTTTACCTCCTTAGTTAAGTTTATTCCTAGTTATCATAATTTTTTTGGTGAGATGGTAAGTGGGATGGCTTTTTTAGTCTTTCTCTATGTGTAAATTCATTAATGGTGTATAGAAATGCCATAGATTTCTTGGCATTCACTTTGTATACTGCTACATTGCCAAATTCATTTATTAAGTCTATTAGATTTTTATGGAGTTTTTCACGTTTTTTATGTACAGTATCATGTCATCTGCGAATAAGGACAGTTTCCCTTTTTCTTTTCCAATTTGGATGCCTTTTATCTCTTCTTGTCAGAATGCAATGACTAGTACTTCCAGTACTATGTTGAAGAGGAGTGGTGACAGTGGGCATCCCTGTCTTGTTCCTGTTCTTAGGGGAAATGATTTTAGTTTTTGCCCATTGAGTATGATATTGGCTGTGGGTTTGTCATATATGGCTTTTATTATGCTAAGGTATGATCCTTCTATTCCCACCTTGTTGAGAGTTTTTTCAAGAAAGGGTGTTGGATTTTGTCAAATGTTTTTTCTGCATAAATTGATATGACTATGTGATTTTTATCTCTCAGTTTGTTTATATGGTGTATCACATTTATTGATTTGCAGTTATTATACCATCCTTGCATCATCAAGATAAATCCTATTTGGTTATGGTATATGATCTTTGTGATGTACTGCTGGATCCAATTTGCTAGAATTCTGTTGAGGATTTTTGCATTTATGTTCATAAGGGATATTGGCCTATAATTCTCTGTCAATTGTGTTGTCTTTATCTGGTTTTGGTATTAGGGTGATGCTGACTTCATAGAAGGAGCTTGGAAGTGTTCCTTCCTCTTGAATTTTTTGGAATAGTCTGAGGAGGATAGGTTTTAGTTGTTCCTTGAATGTTTGGTAAAACTCCCCTGTGAAGCTGTATGGCCCTGGGTTTTGTTTGCTGGAAGCTTTTTGATGACTGCTTCAATTTATTCCATTGTTATTGGCCTATTGAGATTTTTCGAATCTTCCTGTTTGAGTTTTGGAAGATTGTATTTTTCTAGGAATATGTCCATATCTTCCAAGTTGTCTAATTTCTTAGAATAGAGTTGTCCATAGTATTTTTTAGCAATTCTTTGTATTTCTGTGGGGTCTGTTGTTATTTTGCCTCTTTCATTTCTGATTTTGTTTATTTGGGTCCTCTCTCTTTGCTTCTTGGTGAGCATGGCTAAAGGTTCATCAGTCTTGTTTATCCTTTCAAAGAACCAGCTCTTGGTTTAATTGATTTTTTGTGTTTTTTTTTTTGTCTCTATATCATTTATTTCTGCTCTGATCTTTATTATCTCCTTCCTTCTGCTTATGCTGGGCTCTTCTTGTTGCTCTCTTTCTAGTTTTTTGAAATGTAGAGTTACATAATTTTTTACCATTTTTTCTTGTTTATTTTGAGGTATTTCTGTAGAACTATAAAAGTCCCTTTCAGAACTGCTTTCATTGTGTCCCATAACATTTGTTGTGTTTTTATTGTTATTAGTTTCCAGAATGTATTTAATTTATTTGTCTGATCTCTTTGGTAACTCAATCATTGTTTAATAGCATGCTATTCAACCTCCACATTTTGAAATTATTGGATTGTTTTTAATGTAGTTTATTTCTAATATTATGCTATTGTGGTCTGAGAAAAAGCTTGATATGAATTTAATCTTCTTGAATTTGGGTAGACTTTGTTTGTGACACAATATGTGGTCTATTTTTGAAAATGCCCCATGTGCACTTGAGAAGAACATATATTCTGTGGCTTTGGGGTGAAAAGTTTTGAGGATGACAATTAAGTCCATCTGATCTAGTGATTCATTTAGCATTGCTTTTTCTTTGCTGATTTTTTTGTCTAGAGGGTTTGTCCAGTGATGTCAGTGGTATATTAAAGTCCCCTACTATGACTGTGTTATTGTCAATCTCTCCCTTGATATATTCCAGGAGGTTGTTTTTTTTTTTTTAATGTATTTGGGTGCTCCTGCATTGGGTGCACATATGTTTATCAGGGTTATATCCTGTTGTGGTATTAATTCCTTTAGTATTATTAAGTGGTCTTCATTATCTCTTGTTATGGCCTTCACTTTGAGGTCTATTTTGTCAGATATAGGTATTGCTACACCAGCTTTTCTTTTAATTTCCATTTGCCTGAAAGATGTTTTTCCATCCCTTCACTTTTAGTCTGTGTGAGTCCCTTGTTCTGAATTAGACAGCATATACATGTAGACAGCATATACATGGGTCATGTGTTTTTTTTTTTTTTTGTCCATTCCACCACATTATGTCTTTTGATTGGAGCATTTAGTCCATTTATGTTTAAAGTTATTATTGAAAGGTCAAATTGGCACAGTGAATAGAGCATTGGCCTGCAGACTCAAGGGTCCCAGCTTTGATTCTGGTCAAGGGCATGTACCTTGGTTGCAGGCATATCCCCAGTAGGGGGTGTGCAGGAGGCAGCTGAATTGATGTTTCTCTCTCATCAATGTTTCTAACTCTCTATCCGTCTCCCTTCCTCTCTGTAAAAAATCAATAATATGTATTTTTTAAAAAGAAAGGTATTTATTTGCCGCCATTTTTATTTTTTGTGCTTGTTTTCTTTATTTAATTTCTATTTCTTCTTTTTACACCAATCCCTTTAGCATTTCTTTTATTGCTGGTTTGGTGGTGATAAACCCCCTTAGGTGGTTGTTGTTGTTGTTTCTTTTGTCTGTGAAGCACCTTATTTCCCCTTCAATTTTGAATGATAGCCTTGTTGGATAGAATATTCTTGGATTCTGTCCCTTGCTTTGCATCACTTTGTAAATTTCCTTCAATTCCTTTCTGGCCTGATGTATTTCTGTTCAGAAATCCTTTGATAATCGAATGGGAGATCCTTTGTATATAACTTTCTGTCTCTGTCTTGCAGCCTTTAAGATTCTCTCTTTCTCCTGAACATTTGCCATCGTAATTATAATGTGTCATGGTGTGGGTCTTTTTGAGTTCATCTTCTTTGGGATTCTCTGTGCTTGTGTGACTTTTTTTTCTCCCCACATCAGAGAAGTTTTCTGACATAATTTCTTCACATAGGTTTTCTAATCCTTCCTGTTGTTCAGGCATGCCTATTATTCGTATATTGCTTTACTTTATGTTGTCCCATAGCTCCCTTGTGCTTTCCTCTTGTCTTTTCATATTTTTTTTTCCAATTGTAGTTCCGTTTCAGTGTGCTTTTCTTCCCTGACTTCTAATTTGCTAATTCGGTCCTCCGCTTCTCCTGGAAAACTGTTGAAACTTTCCATGGTGTATTTTATTTCAGGTAAATCACTCTTTATTTCTTCTTGATTCTTACATAAGTTGTTGATTTTTTCATTCATTTAGTTCATGAACTATATGAACCTTAGTCTGAATTCTTTTCCTGACATATTGCATGCCTCTGTTTCACTTACCTACTTTTCTGGCAATTCCTCCTTTTCTTTCCTTTGGGTTTTCTATGTTTAGCCAATTCCTCCTTTTCTTTCCTTTGGGTTTTCTATGTTTAGCCATTTTTAGTCTCACAGACTGATCTGGATGTCGAGTTGTACAGGGGCTGCTCCTTAGGTAGCAGTGGCTCCTTGGGCAGTCCCGGAAGTGGCTACTCCTCAGTTAGCAGTGGCTCCTCTTTTGGGTGCTGTTCACAGCAATGGTGTCTTCTCTGGATGGTGTGACATGATGCTCGCACAGTTGCTGTTCATTGAACAGGGGTGTGATGATAAAGAAGATACTGCTCCTTGGATGTGGGCAGGCTGTGCTCAGTGCTGCTCTTCAAATTGGGGCAGACTATTCATGTGGGTGCTATTCCTTGGATTGGGGCTAGCTGCATGCTGATGCTATTCCTGAGATGGGGTGGGCTTCTTGTGAGGCTTCCCCTTCTTGGAAAGGGGCAGATTGCTTGCAGGCATGCTGCTCCTTGTACCTGTGCAGGCTGCTTGCACAGCTGCTGCTTCTTGGATGGGGGATGGGCTGCTCACCCAGCTATTGCCCATCAGACATGTGCAGCCTATATGTGGCTGCTGCTGCTCAGACCAGTGAAGGCTATGCAAGGCTACCACTCTTCAGACATGGGTGGTCTGCTCTTATGGCTGCTGCTCCATGGACTGAGACAAGCTGGTTGCACAGCTGCTGCTCCTTGAGTGGTGGACAAGCTGCTTGTGTAACTGCTGCTCCTTGAGCGGGAGGGAGCTGCATATATGCCTACTGTTCCTCACGTGGGGGCATGCTGCTCACACAGCTTCTACTTGTCAGACAGGTGCAGGCTGCATGTGGCTGCTGCTCTTCAGACCAGTGCTGACTGCACGGGGATGCTGCACCTTGGATGTGGGTGGGTTCCTTGTGTGGCTGCCACTCCTTGGACAGGAGTGGGCTGCTCACGTGTTTGCTGCTCGTGTGGTTGCAGTGCCCTGGGCTAAAGTGTTGGGCCAGTCAGAGTGGAGCATGCTTCAGAACTCACAGGAGCCTGCACCTGGGATTGCTGGAGACTTGTTGACTGTGGGACCACAGCCGAGTTAGCAAGTCCCTGGCAAGGGTGGCTGTAGAGTCCCAGAAGTTATGTGAGGACACCCTGGGTGGAAGTGAGGCTGGGCTCCTAGTTATACCAGCTCTTCCCTTCAAAAAGACTAGGCCTCTGAGGACAAGCCAGCCTCCTGGTACTGTTTACAATGTAGCAGAGGCTGCCTAGTTAGGCAAGCCTGGTTAGCCTGCCCCCAAAGGTCCTGTGAGATCTGTGACTCACTCACATACACACCCACACACCCCACATGACTACACATTCCTCTTTTGATCCCTCACCACTCATGCTCTCTCCCTCACTGCCACTTTCTTCCTGCCTCTGTAGTTGGGTCTGGGGTGTTATTGACCCATTCATGGATGGAGTTTCTTCTCCAGGTGTCTGGTTATGTGGCTTGCTTTCTAGCACCTGGCCAGACAGGATAAAATTCGCCTTGACAAGACACAACACAGAGGGAACAAAGCATGAATGTACTCACAACACCAATAATCCCACTGAAAGTGACCACCTGAGAAAAGAGAATTAGGGGAGAGAAAAGACATCACAAATGATTTTGAATAAAGATAAAGAAAGAAAAGAAAAAGGAAGAAAAGTATGGGAGAAAACACCACAGAACCAGTAGATAATCAACAAAAAATACAAACACCAAACACCCAGCAAAGAGGAAGAGGGTGGAAGCAGAATCTGTAGAGGCTGAGCTTATATACAGAAAATAAGGTTAAGAATTGAATGAATATGGGGAGGACCTCAGTTCAGTATAGAGGAAGTAGGATGGGAATGGGTGGATAAGAAGAAAGGGAATGAGAAAATAATAATAATAATAATAATAATAATAATAATAATAATAAATTTACAAAAAAATCGATTTAAAAGTGGTATAAAATAGCAAATAAAAATAAAGTAAAATAGAGTGATGAGAAAATAATTCAAAAAAGAAATAGAAAATAAAGCAACAAACACAAAAAAAAAACTAAGGAAAAAAAGAGAACAAAATAATAATTTAAAAAATAAAAATGAAAAAATTAAGTGTCATTCCTCTGGCTGGCTTAAGATCCCAGTCTTCTGTACTATACTGTTTCTCAGGTTTCTATTGCTGAGACTGAAGGTCTTTCTTTAGGCCAGTCCATTTAGACTCGCAGAGACTATTTAGATTTTTTAAAATTCTTTATACCATTCAGGGTGGAATGTGGGTGTGGCTGTATTGGTTGCCTGGATACTGGAGAAAGGAGCTATCTCTTCAGAACAAAATGGCTGCCCAGGTACTGGGCTCAGGTATGACTCAGTGCCAGACTTGCTACAACTTCTCTTGGATTCCCCTTCTCTCCCCAGATTCCACAAGTCCGCACCTTCTCCTGCATCTCAGCCATGGTTAAGTGTCTGTATCCAAAAGGTACTATGAACCAGGTTCGATAAAGAAAGGCACAGGCCATAGAGAAGGGAAATACAGTGCCTCTGTGCACTCCTCTCCTTCAGGCACTGCACCGTCTGGTGAGCTTCCCAGGGTCCTCTCTCTGGGTTCAGCCTTTCGTGACTGGACCCAGATCTAGAATCTCCTGCAGTCTAGCTGTCCTATTGCTTTTTTTTTTCCCCCACAGTCAGATGCTGTACCTGTCCCCAAAGACATGGCTTGGTGCTGTTTGAATTCCCTCTGACCCTTTGGGCTCAGAGATCTGGCAGATTCTCCTGACCAGTTCCTTGATTTTACCTTTCTCCAGGGATCATCTGCCCTTCCCTGCTGCAAACTGTCTCACCAGCTGAATCTCCTTCGCCAATGTAGGTTGGATGATATTTGGGTAAGCCCCTCATTCTATTTACTCAGGACACGTCCATCTATTCTGCTCCCATTTTGTCTCTCCAACAATTTGTTTTTATTTTTTACATTCAAAATCTTTTCAAATCTCTCCAAAAATATTAATAAAATATATTTTTGTTTGTTCTCTTTTAGTTATTCTGTCCCTTAATCATCTTTTTTCCTTCAGGGCCAATTTTGCTTATTGTTTTTCTTGATATTTCTCTGTTATCCTGTATACCTTCCTCAAATGTTTGGCCTTTTTGTCTTGTCTGATTGCACTTAAGATTGAAGCTTACTGGTTGCTCTGTGTACATGGGCAAGACATCGATGAGCAGACTTTGTTTTAGGATGAAGGGAAGTGTGATGATAGCTTTTGGGGGGACCTCCAAATGTCATAATCAGGAGATTTTTCATGTGGTTTTGAAGCATAGTGGTCCCTCCTTGGAAAAAACTGCTGTTTGAACTACTGTATTATTCTTAAACAGTCTCTTATTCCGTGGGTCAGCTCTGTTATTTTTAGACTGTAAAATAACTTTGTTTTTTGCTTGAATAGAAAAGATAAACTTAATTGTCTGACCTTGCAAGCTAGCCATCTAACTGATATGCTGATATGCCAGATGCCTGTATAGATATGACACTCAAAGTTACAGGTGTCTGTATAGATATGATATGTACTCAAGGTTACACACTGTCTACAAAAATAACTTACACAAATAACGAGAAGGATATAAAAAGGAAATACTTCCTCCTCTGTTCAGAATTTGACAGAGGCAATCTGCTCTGAACCTGTGTGCAATAAAGGTGACTCCTAACTAATTGACTTATTAAGGTGTCTTTTCCAGCTCACTGATTTGTGATACAATATTTGGAGGCTCCAGCAAATATTCTTAGACGCCTGGGATAGATGGCCTCCCCAGCCTGGCTGCCAGACCCTGAGGATCTCTAGGAGAGGTGCCAACTGGTGAAGTTCCAGGGCCCCAGAGATGTTTCTCTGTGGTGTTGACAGCCAGACAAGGGACACCTGACATGCCTCTGCATTTTTTTTTTGAGTTACCAGAAAGAAATCCTCCAGATATGAGTGAATTAAAATTTGATTAAGGCATTTTCAGTTCACTTTGCTGTTTGATGTCTGGGACTAGCCAATTTGCTATGGAGAAGGGGGACTGGATGCAGTCTTAACTCTTTTGGTAGGGTTTCATGGAGATATTAGTCGAGAATTTTGTTCTGGGTGGTGGGTGCCAGGAGTGCACCACATCCATTTAGGGAGTTGGGCAGTGTTTATCTCTCAACTCCCATTCAGGCTAGTCTACTGAGAGAGTGTGAGTATGGATGTTTGTCTGTATTGGCATAATTATCTGTTCATTAACTGGTTTATAAATAAAAGTGTGAGAGCCTGCGTAAAAGTGAAAGCGACTTTGATTTATTCTGCACTTCTGTTGATTCGTCTGGCTAAAATGTTTGATTTATTTAAGGCTGGGTGCTTTGGCGGACTGCAAAACTTCCCAAGCAGCTGCTGGGACTTCCTTTTCCCTAAGGGTTTTTGCTCCCTCTCAGAGAGGGAATCAGCCCACTTAGATTTTTGATTTTACTCTATTAGGTTAAGTTTTTGGAATTCTGGGGTCGATTTAAAGGTATAAATTTATGAAAGGGTTTTGCCTAGAGAAAACAAAGGCTGGCTAGGTTCCAAGATTGCTTGTAAAAAAAGCAAGAGAGAAGTCTTTTCAAATTAACTATTTGCAACAAAGTAGTAAATTTCAAAGAACAAAGAATTTTTTATTTATGGCTTTCTTATCTTTCCTCTGGCTGATGGAGGTTTCCAAGGAAAAAAGTTTGCCTTCAAGCCTAGTAGGGCAGGGCTACTGGGTGCTTCTTGGGCTACTACAGAATGTTCAAGCAGCGAAGTTCAAACAAAGCTAGACCACTACCTTTTTCTCCCCTGCTAAGGCTTGTTGGGTTAAGATGAATAAATTTTCTCATAGCCTGTGTCAGGTGAGAGAGAAAGACTGCCAGATTTCTCATAATTAACTGCTTTGTAGGCTACCTTTCTTCAGCCCTGCTAGCAAACAGAGAATCATGTGGTCCTGAGACCTGTGACCTGCCTGTCCTTCCTGATAGATTTACAGTGAGTCTCTGTTAGAGATAGCACCTGCTCTGAGTAGAGTGGGGGCCATCGGTGGCGGCAAAGATATCTGTGTGGCTCTGGGCATGAAGACAGATTTGGCACCAGCAATCTCCTGGAGGGAGCACTTTAAGGCTAGCTCCAGAGTGGGGGGGAGGGGGGAAAAAGCCGAAGATTGCTCTGGAGTGGGTATGAGATAGGGGTAGTGGTGATGGGATTCACTGGGTAGGGTGGTAGGCTCTCAGCCTGCTGAGATAGAGGAGCCCTGGGCTTGTGGACAGGGGGATGTTCGGAGAGATCAAGAATAGTAAAGGAGGAGGATTTAACATCCACTGGGGCAGTGATTGGCAAACCGTGGCTTGTGAGCCACATGTGGCTTGCGAGCCGCAGTTTGCCTCTCTGTTGACTAATGAGTTTGCCAACCACTGGACTAGACTAAATGTTACCTTATAGTTGGAAGCTATGAGGATTAGGCAATTGTGGCATATTGTCTGGAAAGAGGTAAAGGGTAGTATATGACAGGGTAGTATACCGCGACCCCCCGGTTGAGAACTGGGGCTACCCACAGATTGAGAACCACTAGTAGGGTCACCTAAGACCATTGGAAAACACAGTTATTTACATTATAATTCATAACAGTAGCAAAATTACAGTTATGAAGTAGCAACGAAAATAATTTTATGGTTGGGGATCACCACAACATGAGGAGCTGAATTAAAGGGTCGTGGCATTAGAAAGGTTGATAAGCACTACTCTAGGGGCTTAGAGTAAAGAGACAAAATCTATGAGGGAAAGCAACTGTTAGAGAAAGAAAAAAAGTATTCTTAAATGTTAAGCCTAAATATACAGGATCTCAGACCATTTGCCTTGTTTCAGGGCAGAGTAAGTGGTTAATGCAGAAAGAGGGTATGTATTGGAAGTTAATTATGAAGAAGCTAGAGATAAGTTCTTGTTGATTTTTACTGGCTGCAGACCACTCTGTTGGCATAGGGGTCTGGACCGTAGCCTAACAGGTATCTTATCTGAACTGCACTGGACTCAAGGCTCCAAATTACAAGACACAGTAAATCTTTCTCTGCCCCATTTTGTTCTCTTTAACCCTACCCAAATTAAATAAGACTGATACAATATACTTGAAATTACATAAGGAAAAGTATAGCAGTTTTTAGTAGACAAGTTTTAATTTACCTGCTCTCAGTTTTATCACAGAAGGCCTAGGTATATTTTCTTGAAAAAGTACATTTAAAGTGTGTTCATAAATATTAATCTAAAAATGCTGACTGTTCACTTTTGATAATCACTAATGAATTGACATTTCTAAGAATAAAGAATTCTAGCCGAAACCGGTTTGGCTCAGTGGATAGAGCGTCAACCTGCAGACTGAAGGGTCCCAGGTTCGATTCCAGTCAAGGGCATGTACCTTGGTTGTGGGAACATCCCCAGTAGGGCGCATGCAGGAGGCAGCTGATTGATGTCTCTCTCTCATCAATGTTTCTGACTTTCTATCTCTCTCCCTTCCTCTCTGAAAAAAATCAATAAAATATATTTTAAAAAGTATTCTAATACATTTTAAAGAAAGAAGGTCTACAAGTTGCTGAAAGTGTGACAGAAAATAATATTAAAATACTAGAAAGTTTAAGGCATAATTATACATTTTTGAAGAACATAATAATTTTGAAGGCTAATTTGAAAGTATGAAATGTATAAAGATTATGTATATAATAAAAAGTACAGAGTAAGGTTTTAAGTAGCAAGAAAAACAAAACAAAACACTAAACTCCCAGGAGCCAAACTGAGGAGAAATGGAGCTGAAGTCTGCAGCTGCCCTAGTGATTTAGAGCTGGTAACTAGGCAGACTCAGCTCTCAAGAGCCAGGAGAAGGAAGGCAGGGGAGGCTGGATGCCCTAGACCCCTGCAGCCATGGGAAGAAATAGCAACAGTAGCAGCTTCTGGTATTGCAAGGAATTAACAGGAAAAAAAAATTCCCTGAGTTAAAAGGCTTCCAGTGCCTTGAACGCTCCCAGAGAAGCTAAAAGATTTAACTCCTTAGAATAAGGGGTGGGCCAAGACACCTGGTTAGGGGGGGCCAGATGTCCTGTTCATACTTACAGAGAAGCCTGTGGGAAAAGTCAAGGTCCCTGCCAGGAAAGAGGACAGGTGGGAAGGCAAGGACCTGAGTGCTTTGCTATGTGCAAACTTGTTTCTCCCTGTAGTCCTGGCTATGTTTGGCTCACCACTACGAATCAGGCAGTGATGAAAGACAGGGATGGCAAGGCCCTGTAACTGATAAATAGGGTTAACAGGAGAGGGTAAAGGAAAGACACTTTCAATAGACTGGTGAGCCTTCAAGATTTTCAGACACTCCCAGAGAGGAAGAGTCTGACCGAGGGACTGGCCGAGATTCCATCGGGTTAGGAGTGCCGGAGCCTGCATGTTGAACTTGTAGACTGTAGTTTGCTAGGCGGAGGTGCGGGCCCAGTTGTATAGGGGTTAAGCTTCCTGTGTGCAGCAAAGTAACTTTCTCCCATGCCAGAATGCATTTTAGGAAAATTGGACAGTCTGTGTTTACAGCCAGAAGAACCAGCCGCCACACATAAGCCCTGACAATGGATTGCAGAAAATTGTGCAAGGTGACTCCCCTGTTACACTTCCAGGTGCCGGTTATAGCCAAGAGCATAGATCACCCTACATGACATTAGAGCAATGCCCTACATGATAGACTTGGCTGATGCCTTCTTCTCATGAACATGGCTCCAGAAAGTCAAGGACAATTTTGCCTTGTGTGGGAAGGTCAAAATGGACTTTAGTCACCTCCTTGAAATGTTTGTATAGCCCTATTATGTGTCATCTTTTGTAGCAGAAAATTTAGCTGCCTAAAGTGGTCACAGTGCTAATATTGTTCTTCATTATCGTATCTAATAAAGAGAGAATATGCTAATTGACCCTCATGCTGTCGCAAAGATGGCAGCATCCACAGCCAATAAGGAAGGACTATGCTAATTGACTACCCAACCCTCAAAGATGGTGGCATCCACAGCCAATAAGAAGGGAATATGCTAATTGACTGACACACCCTCAAAGATGGTGGTGTCCACAGCCACAAGATGGTGGTGCCCAGTCCTCTCAGCCTGGGTCCAAAGTCCCCCAGTCCCCTCAGCCCCCCAGCCAATCCAGGGCTGGCCTGATGTTCAGGCAAGCCTCAGATGGTGGCTGCCCAGCCACCCAGGACCGCCTGAAGCTCAGGTAACCAGAGTTGATCGAGGCTTGCACTGCTGGCAGTGACAGCAGCAGAGATGTGATGGGATCATCACCTTCCAGGTCACATCCTGCCTCTGAGGTCTCCTGGACTGTGAGAGGGGGCAGGCTGGGCTGAGGGACCCCCGTCCAGTGCATGAATTTTCATGCACCAGACCTCTAGTGTTAATATGTTATATTAACCTTTGATTCTCTTACAGATTTGAATGCAGCTGCGAGCAATTACTATGGACCTGTGCTAGTCTACGGACCTTGATAGTCTTTGGGAGTAACTGGCAAGTGTCCAGTTTCCCACACTAAACATCATTGCTATGGCTGTATGTTAGCTATACTGGAAGAGGGTTATATAGGGCTAACCCCCCCTCCCCCAAATAAAGGATATCTTGCTGCCAAAAGGGCAGGTGCCCAAATGGGCAAGGAAGATCAGAAAATCTTAAAGCAGGTCAGTATATTTTTATCCTTATACAATTCCTCTGAAATTTGACAATTCTTAATAAATAAATCATGGCAATATATTTCTTTGCATAAATTCACTAAGACTGATTTCCAATAGTGGTTTTATTGACCAAAAACTTTGACTGGAGTATCATCTTTTAAGAGTCCTGACTGAATCCTGAAGATTTGAAGGCAATAAGAGTGCCACGGAGAAAGCCTGGTATCTTGCTTGGTAGACCTAAAAATAGCTGGCACTGGAATGTCAAGCCCATACCCTACCATCACTGGTGGTTGGTTTGAGTAGAAGGGAAGCAATAAGGGTGCCTCTGTGTCCCTGCTGAACACCCACACACTCTGGGCTGCAACGAGTAGGAGGGCTACTGAGATGGGCCTTAAGCCTAGGGCGCAGGCCTGGGTGGAGTCTCTACAGGTGAGGAATTCACGTAATTCAGCAGATGCTGCAGGCAGGCCTAAGGACAGCAGCTGGATGGCTTGGGTTTCTGGCCCTATGGGACACATTAAGATTCAATCATGAAATTCTGGCAAAGGTATTCAGTTACCATTCTTATTATGTTTATGCAAACAATCAGGCCAAATTGAATACAATAGATAAATTGGTCTTGATTTAGCTCTTTTAATAAACAGAATGATAATTTAAGGCGAAAAATTCTGTTTCAATAAGTTATTAGAACTGAAATGTTTTCTTTCCCTTCCACCAGACCATTTGTTGTAACTCTTGCTATTCTAATTGCTCAATAATGCTAAATTTTATAGTACAGTTTGTCTCTACCAGGCCACAAACCCACCTCCTTAGGTGCCCAGGCCTCATTGTCCCTCTGACAGACAGCAAGGGTCTCTTGGCTCTGAAAAGAAAACTCCATCCCTCTTCAGCATAGAAGTAGCCAAAGAATCCCTATCGACATCCATTTTCCTTAAAAGAATTCAGAGCCAGGATCCTTAAGGTAATATATTAGACAGTAAGATGGACATGAGCAGAGCAAGGATGATTGCCCAACTGGCACTACCACTAAGTCTTTTCACCTCTATGTATCCCATCTAATAAAAGGGTAATATGCAAATTAACCATCACTCCTTAACAAAGATGGTGGCTCCCATAGCCACAAGATGGTGGTGTCCAGTCCCCTCAACCCCGCCAGAGTCCCCCAGTCCTGGTTGGGGGGGTGGCTGCTGAGCATGGGCAGAGTAAGCAGGTGGAATGCTTGCTTCATCACCAAAGTGATGAGGCAAGCATCCTGCTCTGGCCATGGGGGGCCTCTGGGCCGCAGATAACTTCTGAGTAGGCCCTGAAAAGAGCAGAAAACCATGGGGAGTGGGCCTAAGCCATCATGGCTCCTGGATTGGAGAGAGCTCCTTAATTGGAGAGCGTGCAGGTTGGGCTGAGGGGCCCACCCCCCATTGCATGAATTTCATGCACCAGGCCTCTAGAATGAGATAAGGAGCTTAGACCAAACCATCTGGTCTCAGACACTCACCCATGGGATGTCAGCACTGAAGGCTGAATTAATTGCCCTTACCCATGCTCTCAGGTGAGCAAAAGACAAATAGTAACAATTTATACTGATAGTAAGTATGTGTTTGCAATGGCTCACGTACACAGTGCTATTTACAAGAAACAGAGGACTTTTAACTTCAACTTAGGACATCAAAAATAAAAAAAATAGCCAAGACCAGTTTGGCTCAGTGGATGGAGCGTCAGCCTGCAGACTTAAGGGTCCCAGGTTCGGTTCTGGTTGGGGGCATGTGCCTTGCTTGTGGGCACAGCTCCAGTGGGGGGTGTGCAGGAGGTGGCTGATCGATGTTTCTGACTTTCTATCCCTCTCCCTTCCTCTCTGTAAAAAATCAATAAAATATAAAAAAATAAAAAAATATTCTGGCCCTACTAGAAGCCATCTAGCTAACTAAGATAATGGCATTGGTCCACTGTGAGGGGCACCAGAAAGTGAACTCCCCAGAAGCAAGAGGTAACCAAGCCACAGACGAAGCAGCCTGGAGGCTGTCCTAAAAACTAGTGGGGCCTCTACAAATTCTAGTGACTCTTCCAGACCCTGACCTACCAGACTAAGACAGATACAGCCACCATAGTAGCTAAGAAGTTACTCCATGAAATAGTCCCCAGATTAAGAAAAAAAATAATAAAAGCTAAAATCAATAACCAATCTTTACTCAAGTCCTTATAGGCTTTACAGTCCACCCAGAAAACAATCCAGAAACACGTCTGAGACACTCTGCCTGTACCAACTTCTAATCTGGTTCATCCCTTCTGCCCTGGTGACTGTTTGGATGAATAAATTTACCACCCAAGAACTGACTCCCACCTAAAAAGAACCACCCCCATGGAAGTCAAGGTTGACAGAATCCCGACGTGGATTCATCACACCCGGCTTAAAGAAGCCCGAGCAGAATAGAGAATCTAAGACTGCACCAAACCCACTAAAGCTGAGGCTCTTGCATGTCCTCCTGGCCCTCATTCTGGGCCCCTGTCTTATAAACTGGTTTACTAATTTTATTCAACAAAGAATTAATTCCATCAAGCTTATGGTCCTCAGGAGCTGGTATAACCCCTCCCCAACAATGATCCACAAGAGTCAATGATTTGACTCATTTCCATAAAACCAATGTAGCATAATACTAATCCCTCCTTTCTGAAAACTGCTGTTTGAAAATGCTGTTTTTAAGTTCTCTATTTCTTGCTAGTATAAGTCAACTCTCTTATTTTTAGATGGTCTCTTATTCTGTAAAAATAACTTTGCTTTTTTAGCTTAAATAATAGAAAAGATAAACTTAACACTCTGACCTTGCAAGCTGGCCATCTAAAGGGGCTGATACACTGATACTGATAATATTCTCATGCCAGGTGTTTGTTAGATATGATATATAGTCAAGGTTTCAAGTTGTCTGTATAGATATGACATGTGTTTGTTAGATATGATATACTATACTCAAGGTTACAAACTGCAAAAATAGCTTACACAAAGACCTAGAAAGATATAAAAAGAGGATACTCCTTCCTTTGTTCAGAATTTCACAGCGATATTCTGCTCTGAACCAACACTTAATAAAGATCACTTCTAACTAATTGGCTCTTTAAGGCGTCTCATATCTAGCTGATTTACAAAATACTTTGCCATCTTGCCTTAACCAGTTTGGCTCAGTGGATAGAGCATTAGCCTGTGGACTGAAGGGTCTCAGGTTCGATTCCGGTCAAGGGCATGTATCCTGATTGCGGGCACATCCCCAGTGGGGGGTGTACAGGAGGCGGCTGATCGATGTTTCTCTCTCATTGCTGTTTCTAATTCTCTATCCCTCTCCCTTCCTCTCTGTAAAAAAATCAATAAAATATATTTTAAAAAATACTTTGCCATCTCAAGATATTGAGCCTAACTCAAGACAACTCTGAAGGGCTATTCTATCTCTAGACTGTCCTGTGTGGTTCACCAAGTCCTATATCATAGCTTGTCTGACCAATCTGTCCAATCTTGTTCCCTTCTCAAGCTTTCTATGGATGTTTCTCCCAGAGGCACTTCCTAATGAACACCCTCCTGCACACTTAACTCTGTTTTAGTGTCATCTTTCTGATGAATCTAATTCATAAGACAATAAATGCTTTTATCTGCTTCATTGACTTGAACTAGAAGTGGAACTAGTCATTATTTATTTAATTTTCCAGAAATGTATTTAATATTTGTTTTTGTTTATATAGCAAGACTGGGACTGTTCGTTTTTGATGCCCCTCTTAAATCTCATGTAGGCTCTGAGCTACAGAGCAGTGCCAATCTTGAGATATCAGAGGCCTTATTTTATGATACTCTCAGCCAAATATTTTAATTTTTAGTGAAATTAAGTTACTCCCTTAAAAACTGTTTAATAACCTGAAAGTACTGTACTGTGTGACCGTACCTGATATTCAGGAAGGTGTTTCACCTTCTGGTCATTTGGGATGTTTAAGTACTTTGAAAAATGTCATCTTTGAAATTTCAGTAGTAGGAATTAGTCAGATCCTCAAATCTAGGGTGTCTATAGCAATCATGATTGTGTGTGTTCCTTAAATTGTATTATGTATCCAAAAAGTCTGTCTTCAGCTTTCACTTTCACTTCTCCTGCAGCATCATGTTCTTCTACTTCTGCATTTCATCTTTTAAGCCCTCTAATGCCCTAAAAGTTCAAGATCAGCTGTGTCTGTGGCTTCTTGGGCTTTGTTTGAAACTTGAAGACATTTCCTTTTCTCTCAACCTTTTCTTTGATTATGGCCATCTGAGGACAGAGATGCCATCTTTTGTCTCCAAAATTATGTAGCCATCACATGCCCTGGGGAGCTTGTCTTAATGCGTACAGTTTTTGTGGAACAATATGGCTTGCATGAATTCTTTTATGGCTTTAAGAACTCTAAGAAGCCACTTTCATGTCTACTTGAGTTTTGTTGGTTCACCCTAGGAAGTGATCTGACCTTGGGGTCAAATATCTGTTCATATTATTAATTAGTAATATTGTTGGTGCTCACTTTCGATTGTTGTGTAAGAAGTTACTACACATTTAGCAGCTTAAAAGACCACACATTAAAAAAATACACATTTGTTAGTTCACAATTTTGTGGGCCAGAAATCCAGGCACAGCTTAGCTGGATCCTTCACTCGGGGTCTCACTAGGCTGCAGTTTCAGTGTTGACCAGGCTTCATTCTTCTAAACAATATGTATTTTTATTGATTTCAGAGAGGAAAGGAGAGAGAGAGAGTGAGATAGAAACATTAATGATGAGAGATAATCTTTGATTGGCTGCCTCTTGCACTCCCCTTACTGGGGATCGAGCCCGCAAGCTGAGCATGTGCACTTGACTGGAATACCCTTTAGAGGTATTCTAGGCTGTCAGTTTCATCAGTCTTTTTTTTTAAAAAATATTTTATTTTTAATTTATCTTTATTGTTGAAATTATTACAGATGTCCCCCCTTCAGTTCACAGGACAACGCTCGATCCACTGAGCCAAACTGGTTAGGGCCAGGCTGCATTCTTTCCTGGAGTGTGAAGTCCTCTGCCAAGGTCACATGGTTGTTGGCTGAATACATTTCCTTATGGTTCTAGGACCAGTTCATGTCTTCTTACTGGCTCTTTTCCAGAGGCTGCCTTCATGTCCTTAAGGTCACTTACAGTTCCCTGCCATGTGGCTCTCTCTATGAAGTTACAATATGGCTTTTCAAGTTCAGCAAGAGGATCTCCCTAGTGCTTTCTAGCGTAATGGACTCCTATCTTCATCATAATGTAGTCACAGGTGTGACATCTTGTGTAACCATCATATTTTATTGGTTATAAGCACATATTACACCCCACATTCAAATGGAAGGAATATGTATGGGCATGACTCATTGGGGTAGACTTAGGGTGTGTCCACTACAGCTGTCAATGAATACTGGCTATTCACCTTTATTCAAATCTGAAAACTCTTCCATAAAGATACAGATAAGATTCCATGTCTTGTCTGTCATCTCTCATATCTATCCTTAGAGGCCTGGCTATTGTTCAGAATAGGCTTTCCACCTGACTCTTCTTGGTGGACTGCAACACCTCAGCAATATGTCAGAGGTGCCTGAATCAGTGTTAGATTAAGTGAATTTGTCTTCATATCCATTATTTCCTCTGGGGAAACTCATCTTTTTGACAAGTCAAAAGTCCACCTGTGTTATAATGATCAAGTTATACTTCCGCCTGCCCTTCCCACAGATAGTACACTCCTGAGGGAGGGTAGCAGGCAAAGAACAATCTGCCTCCTTAATTCTCATGTAGTACCCTCTCCATGGGCCTAGATAAGATGGGATTCAGTGCACAAAAGAACCACAGACATTTTTAGAGTCAGGAACAGTGTGTGATTTTGCCTCATTCTTCACATTGGTCAACCATGGCGTATACTGAATTATTTTTTCTTAATGGCTTTTTGGTAAGGATGAGAATGTAATTAGGTCCTTGGTTTACACGCTCATAGGAGGCACTATTGCTATGAGAAAGTATTACAGATCCCAAGGAAATAGGAAATAAAAGTAGGAACAACTTTCTGAACATCCACTGGAGTATTTATTGACATTGGGCTCAGACTTTCCTGAGACATTAGGCCATAATTTTGGCAAGACCCTGAGCAGCCACCAATACAAGGGAAAGGTCAGGATGAAGAGGGACAGCTGAGGGGCCACCTGAAGCCAGGCAGCTTGGGCCCTGGGCTGGGGCTGACCCACCCTGAGGGGCTCAGTGTGTTCTGGCCTGGGGATAGCAGACAAAGACTGGCCCTTCCCAGTGGGACACAAGCCAGACCTCAGTGTGAATAGCTGCTCATTGCTGGGGCCTGAAGAAATAGCAAAGCAGGTGCAGCAGCAGTGGTGGCAGGCCACAGGCAATGAACATGTTCTGCCTATCGCCTGAGGAGGCACACCTTTCTTTGAGAGCCACCTTGCTTTTCTACTTCCTGGCTGTGTGTGATTGGCCAAGTGATTCAGCCTCTTTGAGTTTAATTTTAGGGTATGTAAAATGGGAATGATAGCAGCATCTACTTCATAGCATTGCTGTGAGGAGAAAATTAGCATATTGCCTGGGTCATAGGAAGCCCTCAATAACAACATTAATATTTATATATTTCTTCACACAAAAAATACCTCTAATCTACCTGACATCATATTAGGTTATTTCACTGGGGAGTTGTGGTGGGTCAGAGGGAGCATGAGGACTGTGATATCTTTCCCAACCTTCAGTCCCAGGGAGACAGTGAATGATTCTTGTCACGGAGTTATGATCCTCACTCCTCCCGCCTCCTGTTACCAGCCTCTGTCATGAAGCATTTCCCACACACTGGCTGCTCCCTCTGCCTGGACCACCCTTCTTGCAAATATCTATGTAGCTTGTACCCTCATCACCTTGGGACTTTGGTTAAAATGTCACTTTATTAGCTACTCTCACAGAAAATAACAAGCAAACCTCCCCTCCAGACCATACAAGCCACTGCCACTCTGTGCTTATTTGCTTATTTATTGTCTGCAAGCCCCATAAGGGCAGGGACTTAAAAACTTCCAACCACCAATAGTGTTTGGTATACATATCTGCTTTACTTCGTATTTGTTGAACAGACGACTAGGGAAGGGAGTCGGAAATGCTGGTTCTCAAAGGTTCTCACTGAAGGAGAATGGCATTTGGGATGGTCTGTAAGGAAAAGTGACTTCTATAGAGAGAAGAGGGAAGGGAAAGGCTGCAGGTCCAAAGCACAGTAGGAGTAAGGGCAAAGAAGCAGAAAACTGCTTTTTAAAAACAGTGGTTGCATCTCAAATCTTTGGAAACACCTTGAAAGACTCAGTGCAGCAGCTCTCTAAAGAGGATCAGAAACAAGAACCGGTCTCTCCACCAGGCCCCGCCCCCAGCGAGGCTAGGAACAGGCGCGCAGGCGCGCAGGCGCACTAGCGCCGTGGCACTCAGGCCTTTGGTCCCAGAGTCCCTGTCGGCATAGTCCGCGGCGGTGGCGGAGCTGGCTGTACCCCTCCCTCCCGCCGCGACTTTTCACCTTCGCCCTGGAGCAGTCGCACTGAGTCTGGAATGTCGCTGTCGGACCAGGCCCTGCTCTTGCTAGGCCTGGTCCTGGGCTCCTTCTGCACCCCTCTAGGATCCGTGGCGCCAGGCAAGAATTCCAAAGGTGATGCCTGTACCCCTGCCCTGATTGTGGGGCTCTCTTCATCCCTCCCAGCTCCCCTCCATTCTTCCCTCCCTACATTCATCCTTTAGTCTCTCGCTCCCTCTCTTCCTCATAGTTTTCCTTCCTTTCCTTTCCTCCTTCCCTCCCTGCTTCTCTCCTTCCTTGCTTCTATCCATCCTTACATTCATCCTTTCTTCCTTCCCTTCCATTCACTGTCTTTTCTTCCCTCTCTCCATACTTCCCTCCTTCCCCAAATTCTTCTTTCTGTTCTTTTAATTTTTTTAAAAATTAAAAATATATTTTATTGATTTTTACCGAAAGGAGAGGAGAGGGATAGAGAGTTAGAAACATGGATTAGCTGCCTCCTGCACTCCCCCTACTGGGGATGTGCTGGCAACCAAGGTACATGCCCTTGACTGGAATCAAACCCGGGACCCTTCAGTCTGCAGGCTAACGCTCTATCCACTAAGCCGAACCGGTCAGGGCTTCTTTCAGTTCTTTGTTTTATTTTTGTATTTTATTGATTTTCCACAGAGAGGAAGGGAGAAGGATAGAGAGCTAGAAACATGGATGAGAGAGAAACATCGATCAGCTGCCTCTTGCACACCTCCTACTAGGAATGTGCCCACAACCAAGATACACGCCCTTGACCGGAATCGAACCTGGGCCCTTTCAGTCCACTGAGCCAAACTGATTTCGGCCTTTCTGTTCTTTTAACAACCTTTCCTCCCTCACCCTATTTCTCCCTTGGTCTGTTCCTCTCTCTCTCCCTCATCCAGGAATGAGGCCATATAGCCAAAGCCTAATTCTACTATCCAGGACTGAGGCTTCCTCTGTGCACTGACTCCCACCATCTCTGGCTTGATTAACTGGCTTGTTAAGGTGCAGGGTGCAGTTTGGGACTTTCAGTACCCTGCACCTACCATGATCTGGGTTCAGTGTCTGTGCAGGTCATTTCACTGAAGCCGCACCCTCCCGTGCAGATGCTCTGAATGTCCTTCTAATCATTGTGGATGATCTGCGTCTCTCCCTGGGATGTTATGGGGACAGGCTCATAAGGTCTCCAAACATTGACCAACTGGCATCCCACAGTCTCGTCTTCCAGAATGCCTTTGCCCAGGTATGTCTGGGGTCCCTAGGTATACATGTGTGCCTTGTGCACTGAGGGTTGGAGAGGGGGATCACCTTAGCAGTTGTTAGATGGCCCTGATTGTGCCAGGCATCTCTTTATTAGAGGGAAGCATCATCTGGAAAATGGCATGTGATAACCTGGTTGTCCACTAACAAGGAAGATTGTACTTTCAAGATTCCCCTCCTCCTTGGGGTCCAAGTAATACCCTGGCCCTAACAGGCTCAGGATGGTTCTGACCAGCCTTCTTCCCCATAGAGGGGGTTGCCTGATGCTGAGAAGAAAGGGGTGCTATAGAATGGCACCCTCAGACCTGCTGGCTAGCTTCGAGTGAGTGCCAGCCAGCTTGCCATGGTTACACTTCATCTCATTATTGAGGGCATCCCCAGGACTCTTGCCTGCTGTGTGCACCTGTAAGATACTGTTGTGTAGATGGACATAATCATCTGCTGGTTTGAGGGGCTGAGTCCTTCCCTCCCTCTTTCCTGGGAAACATTTGGTGACTGGATGAAACCCAAATCCCACTGGTTGGCTTTGAGATTTGCATGACTCAGCTGCCAAGCTGTTTGCTGAGGACTTGGTAGGTTGCTTGGTTACATTTTAGCTCCCGGACTGTTTTTTTCTGATGATGTTTCCCTCTGCTTCTACTCCTTAACAGCAAGCAGTGTGTGCTCCGAGCCGAGTTTCCTTCCTCACAGGGAGGAGACCTGACACCACCCGCCTGTATGACTTCAACTCCTACTGGAGAGTTCAGGCTGGAAATTTCTCCACCATCCCCCAGTACTTCAAGGAGAATGGCTACGTGACTATGTCAGTTGGAAAAGTCTTTCACCCAGGTACTGCTTGCTGTCAAAACTCTGTTTGTTTGTTTGTTTGTTTGTTTGTTTGTTTCATGTCCAAGCACTGGGGATTCTGAGCTGGGATTGGGGCTGTCTTTGAAGAAACCTCTTGGGATCAGATAGAAACCTCTGTGGACACTTTATTATTCTCTACTGAATTTTTATAAAATCTTCTCAACCTGGCAGGGGGAGTGAAAGGGGGTAAAAAGGGTAGAAGTAACAAAGGGTTGGAGGAGTTTTTCTTCCTTACAGAAACTGGTCATGGTGTGGTTTGATTCCTTCAGCTCATGTGGAGGAAGGATGGCACTGGATTGGAGGAGATTCTAGCTTTGTGCCTGACCCTCTGTACTTCAAAGTCCTTGTCAGTAAGTTAGGGATTAAGGATTAGAACATCTGTAGATGCCCCATGTAGCCAGAACTGTTGTTGTTGTCTTGCCTAAAGAAGAGGCTGCTGCTTAGGTCTGTGAATTAGGTCAGCAAAAGTAGTGTAAGCTGGTACCGAGAACTTATGGAGTGTCAGGGGCTGCTAGTCCTGACCTTTAACACTGCTTGATAAACTGACTCTCTTTAATGCCAAAATGAGAATGCTGAAGCACAGACAAACTTTAAGACTTTTTTTTTAACTTAAAGAAGAATTGCATGATTATTGGACAAAAGAAAGTATAAACTAAATGTAAAACACTTGTAATCACAGAACCCTGCGGGGGAGCTGTATTTTGATATCCACCCTATTTTAGGCACATTATTTTTCTTATTGGAGATTATTCTGTAAATATAATTTTATATCATAATTTTTAACATCAAAATTTCCCATATAGTTAGTTTTCATGCAATTTTTTAAAATGGCATCCCAGTAGTCTAATATATAGATATACTATACTTTAGTCCAAGTTGTTTTCAGATCTTTGCTGTCCCACATACAGCTGAGATGAAACATCTCTGGAGGCAGAGTGAACTACTAATGGGCAGTGCTGCCAGGAATACAGGCCCCTGGGTTTCAGTCCCAGCTCTGCCATTTCTTAGCTGTGCAATTGAACTTGAGCAAATCATTCACCTTCTGAGCCTCAGATTCTTCTATGGGAAGCTGAAGTCATAACTACTTTAATTACCTACCAGGGGAGCATTCCAGTGCAGGTTCAGGAGTGTGAAAGTGCATTGAAAAACCCAATCCCTGTATAGAACACAGTGATTATCATTAGAGGCTATTACTTGAAAATTTGCAGTAATTTTCCTTTTGTTCACTGCTTCCATCAGCAAGATCAGCAGCCTTCTTCTGGAACCCAGCTGGCCAGTCCAGGCTAAGTTGGGCCTAGTTTTGTAGGTGAATATGTCAAGAATATTTTGTGCAACCAAAAGCCACTATCAACAGAACTTTCTGTAGTCAGTACTCATATTATGATACTCCCTTTGTGAGTACAGCTGGAGGGAAGAGAGAGTTTTGGGGAGAGGAGGAAATAAAGCAGATGGGAGATTGTGTTTCCGGAAGGGAGGCCACATAGGGTCTGAGTGGTGGTGTTGGGCTTCCTTCCTCCTGATGGTTAGATTTTGGGATCAGGCTCGAAGCAGAGTGTTAGCCAGAGAACAAAAGTGTTGCCTGCAGTCCTTGTGGAAATACATTTTTCAACTTATGCTTTGTTCTCAAGACCTAGTTCTGTCAGGGAAGAATCTGTCAAGGATGATAGCAGTCACCTTTAATTCAATGCTAGCTATGTACCAGTTACTGTGCTGGCTGCTCCATTAATCCTTTCCTCAACAGCAAACAAGGTGGGTTTTTGTCATAGTCATCATTTCCTGAGGAATACATTGAGGCTTATTGGAGGTCAAGTCGCTTGCCCAAGGTTACATAAATACTAAGAAGCAGTGCCAGGATTTGAATCCCAGCCTGTCAGCACTATCCACTATGCTTATTGTGCTGATGAGCCCCCACCCACTGCCCCCCCAAATATTTCACTGTGTTGGTAATACTCTTTCTCCTGGGGTTCTGACTGCACTACTCTCTCTGCTCCTCCTGGATAATCCCCTCAAATCTAATTGGTAGCACTTCCCCTAAGACTCCTTGGAAACCTCACTGGCTAAAAAGCCTTCACTGCGAACCATCACCAGACCCACATCACCTCTGGGCCTGGGGCCTCTCCCACTTAACACAGTACTTCTGCTCTAGATAGCTGGCACTGATTCCTTGGTTTCACATATTGTTATTTTGTCTTCCCAAACAGGCTGTTAACTACTGATCTTAGGATGGGTTTATGCTTCATGAATGATCACTGAGCCTGGAGTTCTAAGACTTGAGTTGGAGTCCTAGCTCAATCATGTAATAACTGGTTGGCATCAGGCACAGCACCAACCTTCTCTGAGCCTCCTCTTCCTCATCTAGCCAATGGTGGTGTATGTGCCTTTGCCACCTTCTTCATAGGGCAGGTGAGAGGCTCCAGTGAGGGCTGCAGGGTTCTGTTGCTGTAACAGATTGGCTTATCTCACCCTTTTAGGTTTCTTCCTAAGAGCCTAACATGAGTCACAAAGGCTTTATAGACCGGAAGGTTAGATGCTTAGTGCTCAAATAGAACCTAGAGAGAGTTGGCTTTAGGGGGATTTATCATCATGTGACCTAAGCTCTTGATTTTATAGATTAAAAAACTGAGGCCCAAATGTTTACAAAGTTTTAACTTAGGGTGGGGAGGGCATTGACAAACCCTTCATGTTTTATTTAGTGACTTTCTTTCTCCCCCACTCAAGGAATATCTTCTAATCATAGTGATGATTCTCCATATAGCTGGTCGGTTCTACCTTATCATCCCTCCTCTGAAAAGTATGAAAATACTAAGGTAAGGAGGTGAACAGGGTATGGTTCCAAAGAGGAACCACTTTTATTTTGTCTAGTAATTTAAAGTTAACTATTGTGTATGCTATACCTTCTTTCAAGCTGGTTATCCATTGAGGTTTGTGCGTTTTGTGTGTGATTATGACTTGACAGAGACAAGTGTTGAGATCTTTGGCATTAGGTCCAGTGGGAGAGGTGGCTTTGTTTTAGAAGTGAGTGGGCATGCCTTGTTCTAGTGTGTAAGACTCTTTTAATGTCTTCTTGGTGCTCATTCTGGATAAGGCTCTGTGCTGAGTGTTATAGGAGATCTGAAACATGGAAGGGAGGAAAGGAGGGAGGAAGGGAGGGTGAGAGAGGGAGAGGGAGAGGGAGAGGGAGAGGGAGAGGGAGAGGGAGAGAGAGAGACCTGTGCTTTAGGACCAGGACCCTCAAACCAGATTATCTATCTGTCTATCTTAGGCCTAATGGGTATGTTCAGGTGCTGAGATCTTTGATAGGAGTTTTAAAATTTTAGAGCATTATGGAATAAAAGGAATATACAAAGTAATTTAATCTTGGTTCAAATGAATCCCCAATATATAAATGAAACTGAAACCCATATTTAAGAAATTTAGAAGACCAGCTGCAGGACTGAGAAATGACATGCTCCTTGGAGGCTTTTAGATACATCATATGGAGAAGGGTGTGGATTTGTGGGAATTGGTGGCAACCAGGCCTGCGGGGGAAGATAGTTGGGGTGACTAGGCTGGCCAGGAGGGCAGTTGGGAGGGACAGAATTTTGACAACTTTCCATTTTATATAGAGTGAAAACTATGGGCTCTGGCCTTTGGTTTATGGCTTGAGTATTAATGGAATGATATTGGAAGACCCACATCTCATTCCCTACATTCCCTGAAACCATCTTGCTACTTTAAAAAATATATATACATACATATATATATATATTAATACATCTTTTTATTGATTTCAGAGAAGAAGGGAGAGAGAGAGATAGAAACATCAGTGATGAGAGAGAATCATTGATTGACTGCCTCCTGCATGCCCCACACTAGGGATCGAGCCCACAACCTGAGCATGCACCCTGACTGGGAATCAAACTCAACCACTGAGCCATGCTACCCAGGCTATTTTGCTACTTTTTGTGACCGCTCAGATGCCAGGCCCATGTCCCCCACTCTGCATTTGTTCTCAAAGTGGTGGGTCTGACTGTGCAAATCCCCTGTGAGTGCTGGAGATCATATAGAGGGGAGCAGATGCTGGGAGTCAGGTGGTGAGCTCTCCAGCCTGGGGCTGGGTTTACAAGGCAGCCTGTGGAAAGACGCTCCTTTTGACATGGAGCAGCAGCTGCCACTGCCCCTGGGTCTTTGTAAGGTAGAAATCATGGTCAAAATTAACTTTGGCCTTTGTCCAACATGGCTACTTTGGGGAATGAAGCAGTGGGTTAAATTCTGTGCATGGTGTGGTTGAGGATCTGGCAATTCCATAGACTATCACCTTAATCTGTCTTTGAAATTGAAGATAATCTTTTTTTAAAATTTTTGAGATATAATTTTAATACCATAAAAATCACCCTGTAATGTGTACAATTCAATGATTTTTAGTATAACCACAGAGTTGTGCAACCATCACCAAAATCAATTTAAAACCATTTTGTTACCCCAAAAAGTAGCATTATATGCATTATCATTCATTAACCATTTCCTCTCAATCCCCAGCCTATGGCAAAAACTGATCTTTCTCTTTGATTTGCCACTTCTGGACATTTTGTATAAATGGAATCATACAGTATGTCCTTTTATGTCTGGTTATTTTCACTTAGTATAATGTTTTTGAGTTTCCTCCATTTTGTAGCATGGATCAGAACTTCATTATTCTTAAAGTCAGAGAGTATTCCATTTTATTTATCCATTTATCAGTTAGTGGACATTTGTGTTATGTCCATTTTTTAGCGGCTATAAACATTCATGCGCAGGTTTTTGTATGGACCCACGCTTTAACTTCTCTTGGGTAGAATCGCTAGGTCAAGTGTTTGTGTGGACTTAGGTTTTTACTTTTTGTTATACACCAGATGTGGAATTTTTGGGTCATATGATAACTACTAGAGGCCCAATGCACTAAATTCATGCATGGTGTGTGTGTGTGTCCTTAAGCCCAGCCTGTACCCTCTCCAATCTAGGACCCCTTTCACAATCCAAGACTGTTGGCTCCCAACTCACCTACCTGCCTGCCTGATTGCCCCTAACCACTTCTGCCTGCCAGACTGATTACCCCCTAACCATTGCCCTGCCAGCCTGATCAATGCCTAACTGCTCCACTGCAGGCCTAGTCACTCCTAACTGTCCTCCCTTGCCAGCCTGGCTGACCCCAGCTCTCCTCTCCTACAAGCCTGGTCCCCCACAACTGCCCTCCACTGCAGGCCTTGTCCCTCCCAACTGTCCTCCCCTGGTCACCCCCAACTATCCTCCCCTGCAGGCCTTGTCCCTCCCCTGCCAGCATGGTCACTCCCAACTATCCTTCTCTGCAGTCCTGGTTGCCCCCATCTGCACTCCCCTGCTGGATGATCTCCTCTAACTGCCCTCCCCTGTTGGCCCAATTGCCCCTAATTGCCCTCCCCTGCTGGCCTGGTCACCCTCAACTGCCCTCCTCTGCAGACCTGGGTCCCCTCCAACTGTATTCCTCTGTTGGCCTGATTGTTCCATCTGCCCTCCCCTGCCAGCCTGGTCACCCCTAACTGCCCTCCTCTGCAGGCCTGGGTCCCCCCCCCAACTTTCCTCCTCTGCCTGCCCAGTCACCCCCAGCTGCCCTCCTCTGCTGGCCCGATTACCCCTAACTGCCCTCTCCTGCCAGCCTGGTTGCCTCCAATTTCCCTCAGCTGCTGGCCTGGTTGCCCCTAACTGTCCTCCCCTATAGTCCTGGTCACCTATAACTGCCCTCCCCTGCTGGTCTGATTGCCCCCAATTGCCCTCCTCTGCTGGTCTGATCGCCCACAACTGCCCTCCCCTGTTGGCCATCTTGTGGTGGCCATCTTTTGACCAAATGGAGGTGGCCATCTTATGTGTTGTAGTGACGGTCAATTTGCATATTACTCTTTTATTAGTTAGGATGATTAACTTTTTGTAGGACTGTTGGAGTGTCTTTCAAAGTAGTTGCATCATTTCACATTCCCACCAACAATGTATGAGAATTCCAATTTCTCTACATCCTTGCCAACACTTGTTATTTTCCATTTTTAAACATTATAGCCACCCTAGTGGTTTTGATTTACATTTCCATGATGACTAAAGATTTTAAGCATTATTATGTGTGCTTATTGATCATTTGTATATTTTCTTTGGAGAAATATCTATTCAAATCCTTTGACCATTTTTAAATGGGCTTATTTCTTTATTGAGTTGGAGACAGATTTTTTTTGGATCATTAGTTTACTTGGGTTTTCTTTAATTATGATATATAGACAGAGGATTAACAGCAGGGAGGTAGGTGCTATTGGATTTCTGGCCCCTTTCTGGAAAAGCAGAAACAGTTCTCTGTTTAAGTTCTACTTCCTGTGTCTCTGTCCTGAATGACTAATACTTAATGGGCTAGGTTGCTGATATGAATGTTAAATACATTGTGTGTGTAAAATCCATGACTTCTATTTCTTGCACTTAACAAGCTGACTTTATATATTTTGTTTTGAAAGACATGTAGAGGGCCAGATGGAGAACTCCATGCCAACCTGATTTGTCCTGTGGATGTGGCAGATATACCCGAGGGTACCTTGCCTGATAAACAGAGCACCAAGAAAGCCATACGATTGTTGGAAAAAATGAAAACGTCTTCCAGTCCTTTCTTCCTGGCCGTTGGGTATCACAAGCCGCACATCCCCTTCAGATACCCTAAGGTGAAGAGCTGGTTGAGGGCTGATCCAACATAGTTATGACAGCTGTGCTGTTTGTTAAAGACGGGGTTTGTGTAGTGAAGGTGGCTATATCCTGCCATCCCTGATTACTAGGGGTGCCTGAAGACACTAGTATACTCAGTGATGTGAAGATGGGATTCAGAGGTCAAGGCTAAGTAGTAGACTTAGTACATACAGTGGTACCTCGAGATACGAGTTTAATTCGTTCCATAACCTTGAGGCGTGGGAAACTATGAGACGCTCGAGTCGCGGTAAACTGGTGGGTCGTGTGCAGCCAGCCGATCCACGCGATTACTCCTATCTCAAATGTTGCTTGTATTTCAAAGCAAAAATCGCTCGCTCAACGGCTCATATCTCAAAAATCTCGTATGTTAGAGCACTCGTATCTCGAGGTACCACTGTATAAGAATCTTGTTGGAAATGCTTGGCTTTCTACTTTCCTCCATTGAAGGGTTTTATTTCCTTTCTTTGAACTCAGTGAGCAAATGTTGAGTTGGTTGGTGAGATCATCATGGAGAAGTGAGTCAGAGCTGCTAAGGCCTGCAATAGGGGATGGTCCTTGGGATACAATTCCAGGGAATGTGAATCCCCTTCAGTAATTCCCTTTCTCCCAGAGCCTGTCAGCTCAGACTACTTATACACACAGCACTGCATTTCTTGTTGGAACCTCAAATCCTGTGCTTGCATGTATATCATTTAGAGTTTGTAATATATTTTTAAAAAAATGTTTTCCCTATCATTGTTATTTTTTCTTTATTATGTTTTCCCTGGGCCTGAACAGCCTATTTTTTAATGCCTCATCCCTTGCTCATGAGGAGAGTTGAGACTAGAAGGCACATTCTTTGATGTTGCTGGTCTCTTGCTTAGATTGGCCCAGGGGATCTCACCTTCCTAGCAGGAGCTGTCAGGTCCCTTGATGGAGTGAGTCTCACATATTTTGCTTTTTGTGCAGAAGAATTAACCTTGCAGGCCTCACTATCATCCTTTGGAAATTCTGCTTATGAGATTAACACTAGCTGGGAACTTGAATCTCTGGAGTGTTCCTACCATTCCAAGAACTGATGAGTGGCTCACTATACCTGTACTCTTTATGCAAACCTTTACCTTCCTGCATGACATCTGGAAATTTGGTATGTGTAGGCAGAGGATGCCAGGGTGACCAGTCCTAGTAAAAACCTTGGATTCTAAGGCTTTAATGAGCTTCCCTGGTGGCAGCATTTCATACATGTTATCACACAACTTGTTGCTGGGGGAATTAAGCACATTCTGTGTGACTTCTCCGGGAGAGGATTCTGGAAGCTTGTGCCTGGTTTTCCCCAGACTTCATCCATGTGGTTTTCCGCTTTGCTGAATATGTTTGGTCTCCTTTTACTGTAATCAATCATAGCCATGAGTATGATTGTGTGCTGAGTTCCAGTGAATTACAAGCCTGAGGGTGGTTTGGGGAACTGATAGTACCTTTCTACACCTTTACTAGTTGCAATCGAGGGAGGATAGAAACAGGAGTGCATGATTTGTATGAGGGAAGAGAGCTGTCACCACTCTGTCGAAAACAAGTCACAGTATTTCATGACCATTGGCATTTGTGGGAGTGACTTAAGGTCCGATTTTCAGGTGGGGAAATGTCTGAGCAGTGTTAGTCACCATATAAATGTATCACAGGCTTAGAAAAAAGGCCACATAAATACTGATAGAGTCTCAGCCCTGTGCCTTTGCTAAAAGAGTGACAATCTGGTGGCTTTATGTGATTTTCCTCAAGGAGTTTCAGAAATTGTATCCTTTGGAGAACATCACCCTGGCTCCTGATCCCCAGGTCCCTTCTGGCCTCCCTCCTGTAGCCTATAACCCCTGGATGGACATCAGACAGCGGGAGGACGTCGAAGCTCTAAATCTCAGTGTGCCCTATGGCTCAATTCCTGTGGACTTTCAGGTACCAAGAACATATTTTGGGGAAGTATTGGACACTTATGGCATGATGTCACTTTTCTCTGTAGATACTAGGTACTAAGAACTTTCTCTGTGCAAAACATCTTACAAATTGCTGGGGTTAAGGGTGGTCTGGGGCATTTATGACATGGGAAGTGCTGGATGGTTAAAGTGTCTCCCAGCTACTTCCAAAGAAAGAGGCATATGGAGATTTGGTAACTCACTGGATGTGGGCACAGGGATGAGGAAGAGGCCTGGATGATCATCAGTAACTCATGGAGAATGCTATTTAATCTAAATGATAGTTCATCAGTTACAGCGTGGTGGGCAACTACTTTGATCTCCAGAACACTCATTTTGCTGGTACTAGTGAGTTTCCTCTGAGGAAAATGCAACACATCACTCTCAGGGGGTACCTTGGTGAGCAGGGTCTTAGAGCAGAGAGAGCTGGGCCACCAACATGGCCAGTGCCATCCAGCTGCAATGTCTGGTTTCATCAGCTGAAGTAGAAATCTAGAGTCACCTTTGGAGTCCTCGTCTTCTTCCCTTGCATGTTCCCTCCCCTCTCCCACTCTTATATATTCTCCCTAATCCCTCTCAAATCTGTACTGGCTTCTTGCTCTTCACATCTTTTCCAACCACTGCAGTGGGTCTGGATGCATTTTGTTTATTTAACAAGTATCTATTGAGCCCTTCCTGTGTGCCCAGCACTAATATACTATCATTTTTCTTGAGCCCCTGGAATCTGCTCTGGGCTGTTGCCTGAGGAATCATGCTGACCTGCAGCCCAGAATGCATCAACTCCTCACCCTGAACATCCTCAGTGCCTCCTTTTGCCTCCAGTGAGGGACCTCCATTCCTTGGATGGACTCACCAGGTCTGGATCATCTGACCTGCCTTTCAGCATTTTCCCCCACCCCCTTGGTCCTCTTATTTTATTTTTCAGACACAGCAGCCAGCTGACTGGCCCCCAATACACCCTGCTCTGGTGACTCTGCTCCATCCTGTGCTCTGTAGCCTCTGTTTAGTGTGTTTTATCCCAAATTGTCTGACTTCCAGTATCTTTTCTCAAATGCTAACTCTTCTGTGAGATCTTTCCTGATTTCCCCAGGCTGACTTGAGGGCTTATTCTCCCATGTCATTCCTGGGCCCCAATAGTAATGTGCACTTTCTTGTCTCCAAGCCTGTGTTCTCACTGGACAGGTGACTCATTAAGGGTAAGGACCACATTTGTTTCTTTCCCTATTTCCAACAGCTAGCATAGGAAGGCAGACATAGTCTTGAATAGGACACAGCCATCCTGACAGGTGTCTTTGATCCCCAGGCTGATCAGAGTTCCCCAAGCTATAGTCTGAAGGGTTTTATCTAGTAGAAAGTTGAAGTAGGCCAAGGTTCAGCATAATCCTCTTAGAAGGTTGTTAGATGGATATCAGCCATTTTTTTACTGCAGAGGGAGAACAGGTGAGTCTCATGATTGCCCTCACCTGGCAGTGAGAAAAAAAAATACGCCAGAAGGTCCCTCCGATAAAATGGGTGGGCATATGGTGGAAGCTGTGGCTGCTAATAGGTCAGTGGCCCGCTTATTTGTCATCCTTGGTGGGGGTTCATCTTTTTCTTTAATATTTCTGAACAAGGCTGGGAGGGGAGTCCTCCAAGAAGGGGCCATGACACTTTTATGTCAGTGCTTGGCCTGGCTGCTCCAGAAGTCCCTCTTGGGTTTAAGGAGCAGGGAGGGTGTGATGCTCTCTTGTCCCACCATTGCTCTCTGGATGGTGGGGGTTTGTTAGAAATGAGCCTCACATGCCAGCCATGGGTAATGAAGAAAAGAGTTGCCAGTCTTCTGCTGGGTTAGAAAGTAGTCAGAGGTAAGGCCCATCCACTCCTGTTGTTATAAATTGAATTGTGTTCCTCAAAAAGGTATGTTGAAGTCTTGACCCCCAATAGCTCAGAATGTAACCTTATTTGGAGTTAGGGTCCTTGCAGATGTAACAAGTTAAAATGACTCGTCCTACTGGTGTAGGGTTGTCCCTCACTCAATCTGACTGGGAAGAGGAGAGAGATACATGGGGAAAAATTCCATGGGAAGACAGAGTCAGAGATGTGTTACAGCTGCAAGGCAAGGAATGCCAAGGACTGCTGCCACTACCAGAAGCTGGAAGAGGCAAGACCCTCTTCTCAAGCCTTCAGAGATAGAATAATCCTGTGGATACCCTGATTTCAGACTTCTGGATTTCAGAACTGGGACACAATACATTTGTGTTGTTTTAAGCCCTCCACTTTGTCATCCTTTGTTACAGCAGCAATAGGAAATGGATACAGCTTTATAGTATCTTTGGAGTGACCCTCTGCAGAGTTTGGAGGGACTGAGGGATCAGTTTCTGTGTACATGGTCATCTCCTGGGACCTGTAAGAGTATGTGAAGGAGACAGAAAAGAACAGTAAGTGGCACATCAATCTGCTGTGCCCTAAGTGAAAGCTGATCCCCTTAAAAAAGAATCTTATAGACGTGCATAATTGCTGTGACTTATGGGGAAAGGAGATGTAGATAGTATAAAAATGAATTATATGTTTTGACTGAGAAAATCAAGGGCATCAGCACAGGGGTGGTGTTCGGGAGGAATGTTCAGGTGAACACTGTCTATGCTACAGCAATTTAAATCACAGTCACATTATTACTATTATTTTTTAAATTTGTAGAGAAAAATACGTCAGAGCTACTTTGCCTCTGTTTCCTACATGGATACACAGGTTGGCCACCTTTTGAGTGCTTTGGATGACTTTCAGCTGGCCAACAGCACTATTGTTGCATTTACCTCAGATCATGGTAAGCATTTTAAAATGCTCTGTTGAATCACTTACTTGGGGTGCTTGTATGACTCCCTTGTTAGTCCTGTGACCTCTCTCTATGTCTCCGTGGCTTAGAGGAGCATGTTGGATGCTGGGATGGTAGAGATGGGTGAGTGGGGGGAATCTGAGGCAACCTTTTATTTTTTTTGCTTGATAAAGTCAGCAGGAACCCTCCATTTGTGTGGGAAGCCTTTTTATCCCTCATTAACATAGAGGGTTTGTCTTAGGAGGATCCAGACCATTCCTGATAGAACTCAACAAGGCCTTCAGATTTGCCTCTACTCCTCCACTCCATTCTTTTTTGCCATGAGCCTGGGGTTAATAATTATCTCTTCTAAGGCCATTTCCCACTTTTTTAAAAAATGGAAACATATTTTTTTTTAAATTCTTTTTAATTTGCAAAATGTTAAGTATTCCCAAGAGGAAAGGATAATCAACAACTCCTTGGTTTCCATCCATCTTCCTGCTACTCACTCATGGCAGTCTTGTTCATCTCAGCCTTCCCCACACCCCACCTCTGAATTATTTTGAAGCAAATCCCAGGTTGTTCAGTTTTATGAATAGTATCTGTAAAAAATTTTGGCTTTTTTGAAATATAACTACATTACCATTACATATCTAGAACCAAGAAAACAATAATTTAATATCATTCTATCTAATAAAAGGGTAATATGCAAATTGACCATCACTTCAACATACAAGATGTCCCTTCCCTTGTTGTCAAAGATGGCTGCCCCATGTACACACAAGATGGCCACCAAAAGATGGCAGCAGGGGAGAACAGTTGTGGCTGATCAGGCCTGCAGGGGAGGGCAGTTGGGGAGGACCAGGTCTGCAAGGGAAGGCAATGGGAGACAATCAGGCCTGCAGGGGAAGGCAGTTGGGGGGACCCAGGCCTTCTGGGGAGGGAAGTTGGGGGAACTAGGCCTGCAGGGGAGGGCAGTTGGTGGGATCAGACCTGTAGGGGAGGGCAGTTAGGGGCCATCGGGCCAGCAGGGGAGCAGTTAGGCATCAATCAGACTGCCAGGGGAGTGACTAGGGGGTGGTCAGGCTGGCAGGCAGAAACAGTTAGGGGCAGTCAGGCTGGTTGGCAGGCAAGCAGTTGGGAGGCAGCAGTCCTGGATTTTGAGAGGGATGTCTGACTGCCCATTGGGATCAGGCCTAAACGGACAGTCGGGCATTCCTTGAGGGGTCCCAGATTGGAGATGGTGAAGGCTGAGTTGAGGGATATCTCCCCCACCCCATGCACGAATTTCATGCACTGGTCCTCTAGTCTATTATGAACTGGGCTTCTAGTCCAACATGAAACACAACAATATTAGAATATAATATGTATTCATTGTAAAAAGGAAAAAACATGATTATGGAGCATATATATAGGGCCAGAGCATCCTACCCTGAGCTAACTGTCACTGACAGATGGGGGAGCATTTGCAGTCTTTTGATGTGCATATGCATGTGGCTATGGGTTATGTGTGTGCATTTATGTAATATATTAGTAATGCAAAACATGGTTGATTGTGCTATGTGTGCTATTTTGTTCCCTGTCTTTTTTATTACTTAATAATGTCATAGAGAGTTTTATGTGTCATTTTTTACAGACTTAGCTTATGCCTTTTAAAGGCCTGTATTCATTATATATGGAAGTATTGTAATTTTTTGCTATTTCCCTAATGAACTGCCATCCACTTCCGATCTCTCTTCTCAGTGCCAGGTTTCCTCTTGCAGTGCTAACACAGTCTTTTGTACCCCATGATGACAAGGCCCACTTGGAAGCACTCTTTGCTCTGAAGAAGCTTCAGTTGATTACAAATTGCTCTTCTTAAAGGGCTCTTCCAGGACTTCCTACATCTGAACTCCTAAAGTCTTCTCAAAGCCATGCATGGCAACTCTTTGTGGCTTTATTTTGTAACATAAAATACTCAATGTACAATCTCTGTCTTTTATGTGTTTTTATATAAAAAATAATACTCAAATTTAAAAAGATTGGAAATTTCCAACTTGGAGTATTTAAATTACCTTTTTAACAAATGTTTTAAATTGGAATTAAGGGTGGTTTTTAATCAAGGTTAAAGATTTGGAATCAAAGTTATATTTTTTGATCTATGTTATGTTCTGAAAGTTGCACAAGTGTCCTTGTCTTTTTTTTTTTTAATTTGATTGATTGTGCTGTAGTTTCACAGCTTATTTTTTTGGTGGTATATACCCAAATGTAAAATTAGAGGTTTGAAACTTGAGTCAAGATAGGTAGGCATAGGATAAGGCAGTGCTGAACTACAGCTGTCGGAGTCCCTGCCCAGTCAAGAATGAGCCCATCTTAGCAGGGGAGGTGGGTTTGGGGGGTGGGCACTGATCCATTGAGTCCAACCTGAGTGCATATTGCTAGTTGCTTACTAAAAAGAAGATATTTTAGTTTGAGAATTTAATATTTTTTTTTCTTTTTAAAGGTTTCCTCATTCAAGATAAATGTGGTACATCAAATAAGTAATATTCAGGTGAAATAACCCTTATTCTGGTAATTTTAGAGGAATTTTTTGATAGTTTATGAGTGTTTGCTTCCTCTAGTTTTCAATAACAGGAAATGAAATGGTATCTAAAATGAACAAGCTGTAATGTGATTATTTCATTTTCTGTCATGCTGTGCTTTTTTATGAACCAGGGTGGGCTCTAGGCGAACATGGAGAATGGGCCAAATACAGCAATTTTGATGTCACTACTCATGTTCCCCTGATGTTCTATGTTCCCGGAAGGACAGCTCCGCTTCCAGAGGCAGGCGAGAAGCTTTTCCGTTTCATCGACCCTTTTGATTCCATCTCAGAATTAATGGAGCCAGGTATATAATATGCTAAAGTGGTATAGCTTGACAGTAATAGCTTCTTTAGTTTGTATAAACCACTTTCACCAAATCATAGGCTAGGGGCTTACCCAGTCTACCTTCTTGTCCAGTGTTGGCATTTCTACACATGTTTCCTGGGTATTTTCCATGCTTTGGGTAAGGGAGGACTGACAGGGCCAGAGATGACAAGTATGGCTCCTGTCCACAAGGAGCCATGAATGACAGGTGTGGGGGTGGGGGGCAGGAGGTTGGAGACAAAGGACCAAAAGCATCCTAAGGATGGGGAAGGCTATCTTAGAGGTGACAGAGAGCAGCAGCCTACTTCAAGAGCTCAGAGGAAATGGATAGCAGATTCAGCTAGGGCAGGGGCTGTCCTAATACAGATGAGCAAAACTCCATTACCTACACATGTCTGGCAGAGAGAGAGACATTTGCCATTTAGGTTTTCGGCAACTTATAAATTCATAAAACTGCCCTGTAATCTAGTTTATTTCCAAATCTTATCTCTAGCCTTTATCTCTTTCCTGAACTTTGGACTTGGATTTCCAACAGCCTGTCCTACCTAGACAATCTCACGTGCTCAGAGCTACACTTCTGACCTTTTATCTCAAGTGTTCCTTTGACACTCTTCCATATACGATATGCAGTGTATCAGCAAGCCCGTCACTCCCCATTCAGAATCAGTCCATTGCATTTGTCACCACTTCACTTCCATCACCATGGACCACACTGCCACCATTTCTTGCTGGATTACTGGAATAACTTTCTAAGTTCACCTGGGTGTGCCCTTGATCCCCTAGAGTTTTTCTTCCTCATAGTAGCCAAAGTGATCCTGTTAAAACCCAAGTAAATTTGAATTATAGCCCTGCTCTAGAGCCTCCTATGCTTTCTTATCTTACTTTGAGCAAAATGTCCTTACAATGGCTAACAAAGTCTGATGTGATCTGAGTCCTCATTATCTTTCTAACCTCATCTTTCTACAAGCTGTCTTATGCAACGGCCCTGTTTTCTCATGATGAGATTCAGGGTAAACCTTTTTAACATGTACATTACATGTGAGTTTATATGCTCTCATTGTATCACATTCGAGCACTTCTTGGAAGCTTGTGCCATTATTAGTGATGCCAGGTTTGATCACCTGGTTAAGGGAGTCATGGTAGCTGGGTCATGCCATTGTAAAGGTTATCTGCAGTCTGTGCCTTAACAGACATTTACTAGGTGATTTGGGCCTCCATTGATGATCCTTTTTTAAAAAATATATTCTTTTTAGCAGTTCCTAATTGACTTTATTTTTATTTTTTAAAAAATTTATTTTGTTTAAAGTATTACATAGAGCAGTATATATATATCTCCTTTTATCCCCATATAACTGCCCCCAGATTCCCCTAATCCCTGTCACATGCCCTCATTCCACCCACCAATGTCTTGTATACATTGGTTGTACTTATATGCATGCATATAAGTCTTTGGTTCATCTCCTTCCCCCCTCTCCAACACTCACCAGCCTTCACGTGTAATTCATCAGTCTGTTCAGTGCTTGACTGTTTCTGTGTCTATCTTTTTGTTCTTCAGGTTATAATGTTCTTTATTATCCATAAATGAGTGAGATCATGTGGTATTTTTCTTTCATTGCCTGGCTTAACATAATGCTCTCTAGGTCCATCCATGCTGTTGCAAATGGTAAAAATTCCTTCTTTTTTATAGCAGCGTAGTATTCCATTGTGTAGATGTACCATAGTTTTTTAATCCACTCATCTGCTGATGAGCGTTTAGGCTGTTTCCAAATCTTAGCTATGATGAATTGTGCTGCTATGAACATAGGGGTGCATATATTCTTTCTGATTGATGTTTCTGTGTTCTTGGGATAAATTCCAAAAGTGGAATTACTGGGTCAAATGGGAGCTCCATTTTTAGTTTTTTGAGGAAACTCCATATTGTTCTCCACCGTGGATGCACCAGTCTGCATTTCCACCAGCATTGCATGAAGGTTCCTTTTTCTCTGCATCCTCACCAGCACTTGTTCTTTGTTGATTTGTTGATGAAAGCCATTCTGATAGGTGTGAGATGGTATTGCATTGTCATTTTGATTTGTATCTCTCGGTTAATTTGTGACTCTGAGCATGTTTTCATGTGTCTCTTGGCCTTCTGTCTTCTTTTGAAAAGATCCTATTTAGGTTCATTGCCCCCCTTTTTTTTATTGGATCGTTTATCTTCCTTTTATTAAGTTGTATAAGTTCCCTGTAAATGTTGGAGATTAAACCTTTATCAGTGATAACATTTGCAAATATATTCTCCCATACAGTGAACTTTTTTGTTGTTTTCTTGATGGTTTCTTTTGTTATGCAAAAGCTTTTTATTTTGATGTAGTCCCATTTGTTTATTTTCTCTTTAGTTTCCATTGCCCTTGGAGCAGTATCAGTGAAGAAATTGCTTAGGCATATGTCTGAGATTGTGCTGCCTGTGGATTCCTCTAGTATTTTTATGGTTTCCTATCTTATGTTTAATTCCTTTGTCCATTTTGAGTTTATTTTTGTGTATGGGGTAAGTTAGTGCTCTAGTTTCATTTTTTTTTTGCATGTATCTGTCCAATGTCCTCAACACTATTTATTGAAGAGACTGTCTTGACTCCATTGTATGTTCATGCCTGCTTTTGTCAGATGTTAATTGAGCATAGTGGTTTGGGTCAATATCTGGATTCTTTATTCTATTCCATTGTTCTATATGTCTGTTCTTGTGCCAGTTGCAGACTGTTTTGAGAACAGTGGCTTTGTAATACAGCTTGAAATATGGTATTGAGATCCCACCTACTTTATTCTTCTTTCTCAGGATTGCTGTGGCTATTTGGGGTCTTTTTTAATTCCAGACTAATTTTTGGAGAGTTCTTTCTAGGTCTGTAAAATATGCTATTGGTATTTTAATGGGGAGTGCATTGAATCTATAGATTGCTTTGGGTAATATGGGCATTTTAATGATGTTTATTCAACCAATCCATGAACATGGTATGTTCTTCCATCTGTTTATGTCTTCCTCTATTTTTTTTCCGTGTCCTGTAGTTTTTTATTTTTAATATTTTATTGATTTTTTACAGAGAGGAAGGGAAAGGGATAGACAGAAACATTGATGAGCAAGAGACATCGATCAGCCGCCTCCTGTACTCCCCCTGCTGGGGATGTGCCCGCAACCAAGGTACATGCCCTCATCCGGAATCGAATCTGGGACTCTTCAGTCCACAGGCCGATGCTCTATCCACTGAGCCAAACCGGTTTCAGCCTGTAGTTTTCTGAGTATAGGTTTTTTACCTCCTTAGTTAAGTTTATTCCTTCGATTGATGATCCTTGCTTGAATTAAGTATAAACTGGTGGTTCCAAAATTCCAATAGTTTTTAAAAGCACCAAGAGGGTTGAGGGCACCTTCATTTTGCATCTTGCTGTTGGGTGAGGTGCTGAGTTGGTATTGTTTTTACAACATAGATATTATTAAAAACACACAAAACTTGTGGAGTCCAGATGGGCTCCTTTACTTATTCTGCTTTGCTGTGGCAGGATTCTATAATGTAACCCATTCTGCTGGGTCTTTTTCTCCTTCAGGACGGCAAGTCAAGGACCTCGTGGAACTTGTCTCTCTCTTTCCCACACTCGCAGGACTTGCAGGATTGCATGTTCCACCTCGCTGTCCCATCCCCTCATTTCATGTGGAACTGTGTCGAGAAGGCCAGAGCCTTCTGAAGTATTTTCGATTTCATGACTTAGAAGAGGATCTGACTCTTCATGGTAATCCCCGTGAATCTATTGCCTATAGCCAGTACCCCCGGCCTGCAGACTATCCTCAGTGGAATTCTGACAAGCCAAGTTTAAAAGATATAAGAGTCATGGGATATTCCATACGCACAATAGACTACAGGTATACTGTGTGGGTTACCTTTAATCCCCATGAATTTTTGGCTAATTTTTCTGATGTCCATGCAGGGGAACTGTACTTTGTAGATTCTGACCCTTTGCAGGATCATAACATGTATAATGATACCCAAGGTGGAGATCTTTTCCAATCATTGACACCTTGAGTTGTACCAACCACAGATGGCATACATATATAATGTGCTCCCTTCTGGCTGGCAACAGAAAGAGTTAGAGCTGGTTATTTTGTGATTACCCTTAATATTGGAAGAAGTAACAAGGGGTATGCAATGAAAATATGCATGAATAATTTGGCCTAAATTACATAGTAGCCAAACATTTTTATTTGGTCTTTATTAATTTCTAATTGTTAATTAAACTGGGGGTTGGCTGATCCCTTTCTTTCCTTTTTTCGAACAGTCATAGCTTATTTATTGAATGAATATATACATAATGAGCAAACTAAAATTATTATACCTTTAAATATCAAGAACATAATAACCAAATGTAGCATTATATTCAAGAAATATTTTGTGGAATTTAGTACATTTCAAAAAATAAGCATATATCAAATTAGGTTTAACACTAAGTTCCTGGTTCTCTTGTTTCTAATTTAACTAGAAGCCTAGTGCATGAAATTCATGCGTGGGGAAGGGTGGTGTGTCCCTCAGCCCAGGCTACACCTTCTTCAATCTGGGACCCTGTGAGGGATGTCCGACTGCTCGTTTAGGCCCAATCCATGGGACTGCTGGCTACCAACTGCTCACCTGCCTGCCAGCCCGATTGCCCCCAACTGCCCTCCCCTGCTGGCCCAATCACACCCACTGCCCTCCCCTGCCATCACAGTTGCCCCTAACTGTCCTCCCCTGAAGACCTGGTCACCCCCAACTATCCTCCCCTGCAGGCCTGGTCACCCTTCCCTGCTGGCCTGGTCACCTCTAACTTCCCTCCTTTGTCAACCTGGTCATCCCTACCTGTCCTCCACTATCAGCCCAATTGCCCCTAACTGCCCTCCCCTGCCTGCCTAGTCACACCTAACTGCCCTCCCCTGCTGACCTGGTCACCCCCAACTGCCCTCCCTTGCAGGCCTGGTCCCTCCCAACTGTCCTCCCCTGCTGGCCTGATCGCCCACAACTGCCCTCCCCTGCTGGCCATCTTGTGTCCACATGGGGGCAGCCATCTTGTGTGTTGGAGTGATGGTCCATTTGCATATTACCTCTAATTTTATAGGATAATTTGTCTTAGTTAGCCCAATATAAAAAGCATTATATCAATATGTAATCCAAGCTTCTTTTTAAAATGTAAAGTTAAGTAATGATGTTAGATGCCAAGGTCTTAAAATCTTATCTTAAATTTTTGTTTCTAAGAACACAAAATTTCAAAATCCAAAGATAAAATATATATAAAGTGATTAATGTGGAATTTCTACATCAAATCATAAATAATACTCAGTAAACTAGAGGTATGAGATGTATGAGAAATTCAGTTAAATTTTTTTAGAGACTTTCTGACCCAAATAATAATTTGTTAGTAAATAATATGACCCATGAACCCAAAGGGCGTCTATTAAAATACTGTTATATACAATGGGCAACATTTAAAGGCATAACTAAACATGAATTGCATCTCTCAAACCCTATTAGTGTTCTTCTTCAAGGGTGTTTTGTTGCAGGCATCCATTTATCCAGGAGGTAAGAAATATTCTATTTTTAATTACTGATTAAAGAAAATATTAACTTTATTAAATTCTAAATTATTTTGAGAATTGTGAAAACTTTTTATTAGTATAATATTAGGTAATTTCTAATCCCCAAGAATGTAGTTCTGTATTCCCTAAATATGAAAGTAACCAAAAACACGGGTGGTAGTGATAAACTTAGTCTATATCATTTTAAAAAGGATGCAATATTGAAAACTCATATTTATAACAGATTGAAGCTAGTTATCATTAGTCATAACAAGAGTCAACCATTTTCTAAATAAACATCTAATGTTGCCCTGTGTAAAAGTGAGTAATTTTTAGTATTTCTGTCTGTACAAGTGCAGCATTGTTTAAAGGTAAATGCTTATGAAACAAAGTACAGCAAATTAGGTAAGTTACTATAGTGTAAATGGTAACCAAAAAAGGCAAGATATTAAAAGATTACTTCAAATCAGTAAAATTTCAGTTTTATGATTCTTTTTTTCAAATATATTTTATTGATTTTTCACAGAGAGGAAAGGAAAGGAATAGAAAGCCAGAAACATCGATGAGAGACATCGATCAGCCGCCTCCTGCACGCCCCCTACTGGGGATGTGCCCGCAACCAATGTACATGCCCTAGACCGGAATCGAACCTGGGACCTTTCAGTCCCCAGGCCGACGCTCTATCCACTGAGCCAAACCGGTTTTAGCTATGATTATTTTTTTACTAAATAGCGTACAATAGAGGTATATATGGTAACACGATGATCTTCTAAGCGATGAAGTGACTTAGTGTTCTGGCAACAATAATTTCTACTTGAGTGAAGGCCTTATTCATCTCCCTAATCCTGAAGCACTTCTCTCTTGTAGAAGTCTCAGCTTCACATGTAGATGGTTTCCCTCAGCCTTTTCTTTTTATGCTTCATCCACTTTATAGATCTTATCACTTCCACTTCGATTTTTACAATCCAGTCTGTAAATTTCTCGTGACATATTTTCAGTGTACTTAGTTTTATTTCCTACTCTACAGTAAGTTTTAATGCAGTTTTATTTCACATTCATTTGTTGCTCCTGTTGACTATAATACGCACACTCATCACTTTTTCTCACTTTATTTCTTGAAGCACAGTTTTATTATCAAAAAATCTCCAAATTCTGCTTTTTTTTTTTTTTTGAAATCCTAAGCTGAACTATGCCATCTTGTCAGTAATTTACCTGTATTACGAAAGAAACATCTGGATCTTGCATGTTGATCTGTCTCTACTGGAAGTGCTTCTGTCTTATCTTTGCTGCATGAAGGTGTAGCCTCAGAATGCTTCAGCTCTCCTTAGGTTGTAGTTTTACTTGGCCTCCCTTTATAAATCTCTCCTTTTAGAAGTTCTGCATTTCACATTCAGTGCCATACTCTTCTAAAACATCTAACAAGTATGGTTGCTTTTTGTTTATTTGTGATACTGAACCCAATTTAGAGCCACTTTTGTTTCCTTTTGTATATCTCCAACATACAGTGGGATGGGCAGCCACTTCTAAAGTTTTTAGATATCAAAGTAAACATTGTTCCTTATCTTGACTTAGTTTAGATAAATCACATCTTTGTTGTCTCACAATCTAACTGATCATTACATATTTTATTAATGGTTCTCCACTCACTTTGTAGAAAGTCCCATTTCACTTGACCAGGGGTTCTTTTATACAGCTCAGTGAAACTAGAACAAGTGATCTTAGAAATTTTGAATGGTCCTAATTCAGTGGCTCACAAATATGAGGGCACATCAGAGAAACACCTGAAGGGGTTGTTAAAATCCAGTATGTTAGGCCTTGCTTGTAAAGGTTCTGATTCAGTACATTTGGATGAGGCCTGATAATTTGTATTTCTTACAAATCACTCTGCTCCTCTAAAGACCACACTTTGAGAACCACTACCCCAGTGTGTGTGCTGTCCAATAGCCACTAGGTACGTGTGACTATTAATTTTAAATTAGTTAAAATGAAATAAACATTTCAAAAGCAGAATCTTAATTGCACTTGCCATATTTCAAGTGCTCAGTAGCCACATGTGGTTGTTTAGTGGTTACCATGTTGGACAACACAGATCTAGAACCTTTTTGTCATGACAGAAAGTAGTTTGAATGGAGCTGCTCTCTATTAACTCTGAATTTGAGCTGGATCCACGTGGCTGGTAGCAAGTTCCTTGTCTGCGCTTATTCCATACCCTGGGTTTGCCTGTGAAGCCATTTCCAGGAGTGAAGTATGTTTGGTTTAAGCATAGCATAGGGAGTTCACTCTGGCAATCAGCCTCTTTTTCTCCATTATTACCATGGCCATCCTCTCAGCCCTTCTCACCTCCTTCCCAAGTAGTTTCCCTGACCCTCTTCTTTCCTCCCTCAGTTCCTAAAGAATCCATGTGTCTTCCTGAAATCCTTATTTGATCCTGCCCTTTGAGAACACCGTTAGTGCCTACTACTGGGTCTACAAAGACCTCCGCTGAGCAGTCAGAGTCTTCCCTGACTCCACAAAGCCCCTTTCCTCGGTTGACCAGTTTGTATACTGGTCCCTCACTCTCCTTTGGCAATCCCTGCCTCCCCATCCACCTCTAGATTGTTTTCCTTCTCCTTTGACCATCGATTCATGATCATTCTTCATACCCTATTCCCATGCTCCCACCTACAAGAGGGTGAGGGTTTGTGACTCTCTAGACTACATCTTGGGATGAAATGAACGTTGCTAAAGAATCTTGTGGTCCCCTTACTTAAAAAAAAAGTTATTTTCTTGATTACAAATTTGTGGTAATTAATATAAAAATTGGGCAACAGAAATAGAGTAAAAGATTTAAAAAAAATACATCGGTATTTTACCCCAAGATAGTCACTTAATATCTTGTCTTTTTTGGGGTGTGAATTTTTACTAGTATATGTTTGTCATCATACCATGTGCTTTATTGTACAATTTTGTCTTCTTGGTCTTTTTCCCCACTGAGTATTATATGTGGTTATTATAGATTTTTATAAAGATGCTTTATACTGGTGGGAATATATTTTATTGTGTAGTTTTTATCAATGTACACAACCTTCTTTCAGTTATTCAACATTTAGGTTATTTCCAAAATTTTAGTATTGCAAATAATGCTGTGATTAACAACTTTTTGAATAAATTTTTTATGTATTTCTAATTACTCTCTTAGGGTATTCTTTCAGTGCCACATTGTCAAAAGTTTCTCTGTTTTGCTATTCTTCCCACTCTTCTGTTACTTTAGGGCAGTGAAACTAAAAATAAAGCAAATAAAAATCATGAAATTAACAAAACCCCCAAATACCCACCCCTAATAATAGATAAAAGTGGTACTTTATTTTACCTTCTAATTCTTTTCTCATTAAAGTCTTGGGTCATGTTCTCTCTGTATGATTGTTGGACATATGTATTTCTAGTATGTGAAGTTGCCTTTTAAATTTGGTTTTGGGTTTCACTTTTTAAGTAATTAAACTAATTGTTATTTTTCTATGTGATTTTTTCTGTTAAACCTGGAGACCTCTTTCATTCTGGAGATTGAATAAATATTCATATTCCTTTGATTTTTTGTGGTTTGGTTTTATACTTGATTTATCCTGTTTTTTCATCCCATTATCAAAGAAACACATGCTCATTGTGGAAAAGGTATGATGAAATGATGCTCACCTTCCAGAATATAGCCACTGTTGACATGTGCATTTCTTTCCTTTCTTTTTCCACATACGTATGTACAGATATGGTCATTTTTATCTTTACATGGCTGAAATTTACTACATATAATCCTGTATCCTGCTTTTTAATCTAAATAACATTAACATGGTTTTTTATGTCATTTACAATTCTTGGTTAGCAGTTGTAATGAGTACACCATCCTTCCTATACTAATCTTTCAACAGAAATTCTCAAATTTTTGTATGCATTTTTAAAAGTGGTAAATATAACATAAAATTTACCATCTTAAACATTATTAAATGTGAAGTTCTGTGGCAATATGTACACTCACATTATTGTGCTACAGTCACCTCCATCCATCCACAGAACTCTTTTTTTAAATATATATTTTATTGATTTTTTACAGAGAGGAAGGGAGAGAGATAGAAAGTCAGAAACATTGATGAGACAGAGACATCGATCAGCTTCCTCCTGCACGCCCCACAGGTGGAGATGTGCCCGCAAGCAAGGTACATGCCTCTGACTGGAATCGAACCTGGGACCTTTCAGTCCGCAAGCCGACACTCTATCCACTGAGCCAAACCGGTCTCGGGCCATCCACAGAACTCTTATCCTCTTGCCAAATGGAAATTCTGTTCCCATTAAACACTAACTTTCCATTCTTCTCCTCCCTCAAATGCTTGACTCCCACCATTCTAATTTCTGCCCCAATGAATTTCATCACCATATGAACCTCATAAAAGTGGAATCATGCAGTATTTGTCCTTTTTTGCCTGGCTTATTTCACTTAGAATAATATTTTAAAGTTCATTCATGTTGTAGCATATTGCAGAATTTCCTTCTTTTTAAAGGTTGATACTGCATTGTATGGATAGGCCATATTTTTTTTTAATCACTTGATGGACACTTAATTTGTTTCTACCTTTTGGCTATTGCAAATATTGTTGCTATGATCATGGCTATACAGCTATCTGAGTCTGCTTTTACTTCTTTTGAGTATATACCCAACCTATGTTCATCTTTAATCACTTAAAAATGTTGGGTGTGTGCTTAGTGATGAGCAAGGTGACTCAGAAGGAGCCCCTCCCAGTCTACAAAGGGCACGATTTCTCTGAAAGATGACAAGGGCTGGCTCTTACCCCTGCTAGGGCCAATCTCACTGATGCTGGCTAGGTTCCCAACTTATCCTGTGAGGGGCTTTGGTAATAAATTCACAAATTGGGCTCTGCCCCTTCTCCTTGCCCAAGTCCAAAATGAAGTTATAGCTCCTCTGAGGAGTCTCTTGAATTCTGACCTTGGGTCTAGTGTTGAAGTAGAACCCAGCCACCCTCTTTGACCTCCACCCATTTTCTCTTTTGGCTTTAGGTGTAGGCTGTTGTGGTTAAAACTGCTGTCAGCCTTGTCTCTCCTTATCCCAATGCACTTGGTGTCCCCTTGGAACTTCTGGGCAGGCTCTCTTCTCATGAGAACTTGAAGCTAAGAGAAATGTCACTAATTGGTGCCCTTAGATTGTCCATAGTGTTGCTATGATGGGTAAGAGCCCTTTCTGCTCTCAGGATTTACCTTACCCATGCTATGGAAGCTCCTGTTGACATCCCTGTCCATTTGCCCACCTGGTGGGGTATGTGCCACTGTCCTCTCAAGTGTTTGCTGAAACATTGGCAGTCTGATGTGGGGAGTCCACTTTCAAGGGCTTTTCTTTGTGTGTGTGTGTGTGTGTGTGTGTGTGTGTGTGTGTATAATTGATTTTCCACAGAGAGGAAGGGAGAAGGATAGAGAGCTAGAAACATCAATGAGAGAGAAACATCCATCATCTGCCTCCTGCACGCAACCAAGGTACATGCCCTTGACCAGAATTGAACCTTCGACCTTTCAGTCCACAGGCCAACGCTCTATCTACTGAGCCACACCAGTTTCGGCAAGGGCTTTTCTTTATAACAGAGTTTTCTGGCTGTTATTCCATGTCCCAGTCAAGATCACTGGCAGGCAATGGTGCTAGTCTTAGAAATATGCCCTTGTTTGACTCTGGATTCCTAGGTCTCTGAGGGAGGTGTGACCAGGCTGGAGAAAACAAACATTTCTTGGACTGACTCTGGATGAGGTGTCTGGAAACCACTTGCAGGTGCCTTCACAGAATCACGTGGCAAAGCCCAAGCAAGAGGAACAGTGCCCCACTGCCAGCAGGGTAAAAGGCTCTAGGTCTAGTGTATTTGTCACCTACTAGGAAGCCAAAGTTAGTATGTGGGCAAAGAGAGGAGCAAAGGCCATTGGTCAACTGATTTTGTTTTATTGTATCTGTAAAAGTCAAGAATCATTGATTTATGTTGGTAAGATGGTTAGAGCAGGATTGAAGCTGACCTTTACACGGCTTTTGCCTTAAATTATTGAAATTTTGTGTGTTTTAGAAAGAAACTTTTGCAGGTGATTTGTATTCAAAACTAATTATCTACTTACTAGATTTTATGAATTTTATTTCCTCCAGGCTATTAAAAGGGTTCCCTTGTATTGGTATTAATGGCAGCACGAGTTACTGTATAATTAAATCATAGTAAATTTGCCATTGTCATTGTGTGTGCAATTCTTGCTACTCTTTTGGGACTGCTTAATGCTGCCTTAAAATAAGTGAAGCCATTTAACAAATCTTGATACCGCAGTACAGGTTTGTTCCCTTCCAGTACTCAAAATATTTCCACAAATGTGAGGACAGGGCAAGTGTGGTGTGGGTTTTGTGAGGGAGTCAAATTCTTTCTTGATGGTAAGGGGTGAGCTGCTCTTGAGTGTAGCAGTGATTCTTTGGTCAGTGATATTTCTCCCAGATTGCCCTGAAGTTAGAAACTCCCCAGAAAGAAGGAAATGGGGTGTTCAATCAGGTGGGCTTTTGTTTAAGGGAACTAGATATGCAATAGCAACCACTTAAAAGAGGGCTTACTTGTCTTCTTGAAGGAAATGTGTGAGTTCCTGGTGTTCCAACTGGAAAAGTCACTTCTTGGTGTCTTGACTTAAATATGCTTTGATGAACCTTGACTTATCTTTTGCCACATTTTCTCATGGATTACTTTGAGTGAATACATCATAAATTACCAAATGGGTCAGGGCAGGCTAGAGGGATTGGATGAATCAAAGCAGGTGAAACATATCCAATATATTTATTTGCTGGCTTATTTATTGTCTCTAGATAATATATTCACACAGTACAAAGTTTGAAAGGCACACACATGTCCCCAGCTACCCTGCTGTCTTCAGAGGCATGCACAGTTACCAGTTTCATGTGAATGGGAGAAGTTTGAAAAAGATAGATGAAGGCCAAACAAGTAAGCCTCAGAACCAAGGAGTTAGGAAGGGTGACCCAAGGGATCAGTGTCATACATGCAAACCTTTAGCATTTTGGTCAGTAGCTTAGTATGGAGACCTGGTGTGACATGGTGCCAGGAAGGAATTTCAGGCTACATAAATGGGTATTCAGGAGGAGAGAGGTGGTCAGCTGTTCTTCCCACACAGTTAGCCAGCACTTGGAGAATTGTGTTTAGCTAAGGACCCAGAGTTGTCATAGAAATGTGGACAAACAAGAGACACAACATGACATGTGAGGAACAGCCTAAGGATGAATGTTGAACTTGGGAAGAAAAACGAGAGCATGTGGGGGGATGATGGAAGGCAGAGCATGGTGCTATCTTGAAATCTCTGCAGAACCATCATAGGCAAGAGAGATTGGCCATGATCTCTAATGGCCCCTAGGAAAGAACCAGCACGAGAGACTGAAGGAGACAGATGGCAGCTGAGTAAAAGTTTGAGCTTTAATAGCAGCTCATGGTTGGTAGAGTTTGTTCCTAGTTGTGGTGAGCTCTTTGTCACCTGAGGTATGTAAATAACTACTAGGCTGGTGATTTTCAACAAGGGCAGTGTCTCAACTTCGTTTTAGCTGTCACAACTGGGGACAGTGCTACTGGCATTGAGCGGGAGAGAGGCCAAGGGTAATCAAAAGCATACACAGCATAGTCCCCACAACAAAAACTATTTGGCCCAAATGGCAATAGAGCCTATGTTGAGAAACTGACACAGGCAATCATTTGACAGAGTAGGACTAATTACTAAAACCTCTTCTATCTCTGAGACTCATGATTTGGGGAATACACACTCAATTACTAAAATAATTGTTGACTATGTAAAATGAGTGTTCTTTAAGGAGGACAAGGAGCTTTCAAATAAAGATAAAGATTTTTAAAACAATAAAAAAAGTTTCCATTGTAGTAGTTGATTGGATTTTTCCTTCTTTCCTATGCAGAGAGAATCTCCCATAGAAGTTTCTTCCCTATAGAAAAGGAGTTATGTATACTCAGTAATTTCTTTTAAAATATAATATTGGATTATATTATGTATACTCAGTAATTTCTTTTAAAATATAATATTGGATTCCTCACTTAATTGAAATAGTATTTACATATTCGTCACAGAAAAATATTAGAAAACAAAGACAATAATCTAACACCACTGTTAACCTGGCATAGCTTTCCTTTGTGTGTACAATTTTACATTCTGTCAGTTTTTCTTTTTTTTTTTAAATTTACCATGTTAACAATTTTTTAAATATATATTTTATTGATTTTTTACAGAGAGGAAGGGAGAGGGATAGAAAGTCAGAAACATCCATGAGAGAGACATCTATCTGCTGCCTCTTGCACGCCCCCTACTGGGGATGTGCCCACAATCAAGGTACATGCCCTTGACCAGAATCGAACCTGGGACCTTTCAGTCTGCAGGCCTACGCTCTATCCACTGAGCCAAGCCGATTTCAGCTGTCAGTTTTTCTACATTCTATTTTACAATCTACTTTTCATGCTGCACAATTTCTAAGGGGTTCTCAACCTTGACTTTCTATGACATGCAAATATGAAGCATTTGCACGTGAGTATGTGATACTATTTTCTGGAGGACAAAACTGGTTTCCTTCCTGTCCCATGAGAACTTACAAATGTGAATATTTTTTATAAAATTTAACACCAAGATTGCTGCATAGCCTTGACCTTTATGGCTCTGATAGCTGCAGGCCTGGAAAGCCCTGCAACCCCCTGAGGTGTAGACATCCACCACAGGACGATGTGGATTTCGCCTCCTTCAGTATATCCTGAACCCATCCAGGCATCTATTTCTCTCCATATCATTCCATGCCACCATCTCCTATTGCTTGGACACCTGATCATTTCCTAAGGGGTCTTTCGCTCCTGCTGCATTGCAGTCTAGGTCACACAGCTCTGAAGATGATCTTTGCAAAATGCAAATTAATCATACATGCCCTACCCCCAAATACAGTGTTCAATGGCTTCCAATTGAAATGACAACAAGCAGAAAACACTTTAATCTTCATGATTTGGCCCCTATTGACCTGCCACACTTCCTTGACTCTCCCTTCCCAAGAGCATCCTCCCCTAATTCCTTTTACTAGATTAGGTTGAAGCATACATACCACTTTTTCTTAGCCCTCAGCTCAATTGTACTTTCATGCTCATTTACGTAATTACTTCCTTTGTATGTGTTTTCCCACAGTAAGCTCCCTGGGGTCATAGAGTGCTGTTTTTTGCACTATTATCTCTCAGTAACTAGCACATGGTAACCCCACAACATTACTGGAATGTGTGGGTATTAACTCTAAAGGATTAAATTATAAAAATGGCCCACCTGGTGTGACTCAGTGGTTGAGCATCCACCTGTAAATGAAGAGGTAACTGGTGAGATTTCTGGTGTACATGCCTGGGTTGCAGACTTGATCCCCAGTAGGGGATGTGCAGCTGATCAATGATTCTATTTGTCATTGATGTTTCTATCTCTCTTTCTTCCCTTATTCTCTGAAATAAATAAAAATGTATATTAAAATTTTATTAAAAATTGTAGAAATGGAATATCCAGGTCAAAGACTTATATAGAGGACATTTGTCATGATTTTTGGCCACCAGCATCATAAATGTCTTTTTCTGCTGGGGAAATTCCCCATGCTATTATTTTGGGTGGGAAGCAGAGCCCAGTTGACACTATTAAGGCACACAATGCCAGGTGACCAGTTTTCCTGTGGCTCCCTTCTGGCTAGAGAGTAGGTATGTGTTCCTGACCCAGCTAAGCAAATATGCTCTTTCCTGATTTGTGAGGTAGGAACTATGGTGACTCCATCTTTGTGGTAGGAAGCAGTGGTGCCATGGCACAATACACAGGCTCTGCAGCAATAGTAGGTGAGCAGTGACCACCAGTGTCCAGCGGTGGCAATGGCAGTGTCAGTGTCAAACTGTTTTTGTGGTGTGATTTCAGCTGTGGTTGTGGCAGCTGCCTTGCCTGGTATGCCCCTACCTGAGTCTGATACTGCAGTCTTCCCTCATCGTCTGTGTTACTCAATAGACTTAAAAAAAATACACCCATAAATTCACATCCTTTTCTGCTTAACTGGAGTCAGTCAAGCAAATAGAGCTGCTGACTAATGTAGTATGTACATTGGATAATCTGGAAGCTGGTGCTAAACTGGCCTCCAAAGGGGTTGCACAAGTTGACAGCCCCATCAGCAGGGCTCCCAACATTTGTGTTTGAGTGTATCTAGTATGTACTTCTTTTGTTGCATTGCAATGATCTACTTTTAAGGAAGGGGCATTCCTTATTCATCCTCTATGATAAGTCTCTAACCCAGTGTCTGGCATATTTTAGGTACTTATATATTTAGTGAATGAATGAACAATTTTTTTTTTTGAAAAAGAGTTTGAGGAAGTCCAAACTAGAATAAGAGACTGAGAGTTGGGTGGATATCCATGTAGTTCCTTATCCCATGAGGGGAGCTGAAACTCAGAGGAGGGAAGCCACTTAGCCAAGGATTTGCATCTAGCCAAGTGACAGCAGAGCTCAGACCCAAGTCCACCAAGTCTATTCTATGGCCACCTGCAAGTTCAGTTCTCTGTGGCAGTTTCTGCAAAGGCTGAAGCTTGGGCAACTTTCCTCTTCTTGGGTTCCCCAACAAAGGAGGTAGGTTTCAGCTGAAATTATGAGCAAATAAGCTAACTGAAAGCTGTGGAGCTGCCAGAAAATCAACTTTTGAAAGAAGAAAGGCTGGTGACCACCCATTTAGAAGACCGTCTTTTTATGTAAATGTAAGGCTCAAGTGTGTATGTGTGTGTATATAAGGATCAAACTTGAGCCCCTTTTTGGCAATAGTTTTATAATTTCCATTCATTCTTTGTATTGCTTTCAAATCAAAGGGAAGTTGTGGCAAAGAATTTCTTGCCCCAAGCTACCTATATAAAAATGAACAAGATTATGTGAGTACTGTATTTTCAATAACAAATTCATGGTCCCTCCCTTTGTCCAAAATGAAGGGAAATAGCTGCTAGGTTGGAGGTAAGAGGCAGTGGGTGGGGATAGGGGTCCTAATTCAATGGTTTTACCTTTCTCACATCCCCCAACTGTCCATTTAAGCATAACCAATGGGTAGAAGAATAAATTTTGAGTCCAATCATCTCTCATTCTAGTAAAGCATTTGTGTGTGTGTGTGTGTGTGTGTGTGTGTGTGTTGTTGTTGTTGTTGTTGTTAATCCTCATCCGAGGATATTTCCCCATTCATTTTTTAGGGGGAGAGGCAGAGTGGAAGACAGAGGGAAAGACAGAAATATCAATGTGAGAGAAGCACATTGATTGATTGCCTCCTGCACAAGCCCTGACCAGGGCCCAGGCCAGGGAGGAGCCTGCAACCATAGTATGTGCCCTTAACCGGAATTGAACCCTGAGTCCTCTGGTCTGCAGGCTGACTTCTCTATCCACTGAACCAAACCAGCGAGGGCAAGGGTTGTTGTTTTTTTGACGTTTCCACCAGCACAGCTTGATATTTGAAGGAAAATATTCACAAAACCGAGTCTGTTTTAAAGAGAGTATCTCTAAAATTGGGTCAGCAGATACGTTACACATTGGCAGGCAAGAGGAAATACAGCTCTGATCTGGTCGGAGTTTCACAGTGGCAGGGAAGAGCTTGGTTTTCGCACAATGCACTTGAACTTGTGCCTTCTGGCTGTGATCCTTGTACACCTCCCAGGCCCTTGGAGAGGTGTGGGGCGCCAGTACTAGCTAAATGAGCAGGCAGTTGTAGCCTGAGGTTGAGACAGCATGCGGTTCCCCAAGAGGCCAGTGGAGGCCGCTGTGGCACCAAGAACGCGAGGTGGGTGACCAGCTGGCCTCAGCGGCGTCTCCTAGGAGTAATGACTGTCACATTTACACACGGTGACTGTTCTCCAATTCTAGTCCAGAATTTTAAAAACACTATTATGAATTAACGAGGATAAAAGACTCGGCAGATGAAACACGGATCTCGGATCCCCTGAGGTTGTTTTCTAACTGCCTTTCTCACTCATTTTTCCCTCTCTAGGACTGGGTCTCATTTGCATCCTCCAGATGCACACTTTATATATGGTGAAGAGAATCCTCCAAAAATGGTAGGAGAGGAAAAAGTGTCGCGGCTGTAGGCTGTCGAATTAATGCCCAAGTACTTTTGCAAAACAGGATATTACACTGTTTTCTCCATTAACAAGTACTGGTGGCAGATGCAAAGCATCAACTGGGCTTCAGAAATAGGGCTGTGGGATAAAATCTGGATGCATAGATAAATACAAATTTTAGATGAACAATGAAAAATTGATTACTCTAAGTAATTATTTGTTGTTCACTGGAAATTCCAATTTAACTGGATGTCCTGTGTTTTGATTTACAAACTCTGGACACCCTACACAGGAGAAGTGACTCTGATCAGGTAGCATTGAGCTGCCCCAAGGGAACTTGTGGGCTCTAGGTGATCAGGGCTGAAGCCAGGCAGAGAGTTATAATTCCAGGTGAGTGACAATAAATGCCACATGTTCAGATAGAGAATGAATGGGCTCAAAGACCTGCCTAGTGGTAAGGGGCCTCAGAGGAAGATGTTTGCTCACTGAGAAGTAGCAAATAGAGTTAATATTCTATTTTTCTCTTTTTGGTTACCACCCTTCCCCAACACCTGCACAGACATACCAACTTCGGAGGACTTGATTCCCATACTCACTGAGTTCAATTGATGGTCACATGTGTCCTGGCTATGGGAGACTCTGTGCATATACATTGTACGGATAAAGGCTTTGCCCTTGGTATGGTCACCACAGGCCCCACAGTGGGACTGGGGCTGCAGGTAGGACACTAGTAGATTTAACTCTGGGTAGCCAGAAAAAGAGGTAAACCCAGCAAAACTATTTTGCATTGTATTCTAGACTAGAGGTCTAGTGCGTAGCATTTCTGCACCAGGGAGTGGAGGGGGGGGGGTCCCTCAGCCCAGCCTGAGCCCTCTTGCAGTCGGGACCTCTAGGGATATATCTGCCTCCCAGTCCAGGCCTGATCCCTGGGAGATCAGGCCTAAGCCAGCCGTCAGACACCCCTCTCACAGTCCAGGACTCTTGCAGTTTGGGATTCCTAGATTTTTACCAGCCGTCTGCAGTGGGGCAGGAGAGTCTCCCACCACTGCTGTTGCACTCACCAGCCACAAGCCCAGCTTCTGGCTGAGCAGCACTCCCCCTGTGGGAGCGCATTGACCACCAGGGGGCAGCTCCTGCATTGAATGTTTGCCCTGTGGTGGTCAGTGCACATCATAGCGACCTGTTGTTCCTCTGTTCAGTCAATTTGCATATTAGGGTTTTATTATATAGGATGACACAGTAAGCATTTTGAATGTGGGCTTCTGAAGTCCCTGAGGATCCAACATATAAATGCTCACCTCCTCTGACTCTTTACAAAGCTCTCCCATCTGTTTGGAGATCACAAGGACTCAGTGGGGATGTGTAGCCCTGGAATTTCCATTTTCTGGTTTGGTAAATAAAGCATGTTTCCTGAGGAGCCCCCAATCTCTGGTCTACTCTTATGGCCAAAGAGAAATCCTGGAGGGTGATCTGGAAGAGTGCACACAGACCGAGGTTGATCCCATTCTGCCACTTGAGAGTTGGATGACTTTGTACAAACCATTTCCCCTCTCTGTTTGCTTGAGCGAGTGTTGAGAACATGCCAGAGCTGGAGAGGCAATTTCTGATTAGGGGATCTTCTGGAAGCAAAAGCAGTTTTTTAATAGAATTGTTACTTTGCAAGTGTCAAAGTCAATAGCAATTATTTGAAACATTTCTTTATTGTATGCCTAGGCTCTGAGGACCTGGAAGTTAGGGAATATGTTCTCATCTCTGTCCTCCCAGTACTGAGATTCAAGCCATGACATTGACCCTGGCCCTGACTGTTATCCATGGACTGACCTGGGACAAATCTCAATGGTCCTGTGTCTCCCCTTCTAAGACCTATCCTTTCCTGCTGTCATATTCTAGAGTCCTGTGAAAGGCCAGTTCTTTGCATGGAAGCTATATTCATTGTAAGTAGCAATATATAACCATAAACTTCTTTCTTGTTCTTCCTAAAACTAGACTTGGATGAGTTTAACTTAAAATATAACTCATGCATTTCCTGAGTTCCTTGGGCTGGCAGGGTCCCAGACTGGCATGATACTGGGCCAGACTGTAGCTTGAAGGCCACTCCCAGAGTAGGGGGGGGGGGTGGAAGGGCTAGGCTCTACAACAGTGGTTCTCAACCTGTGGGTCGCCTAAGACTATCAGAAAACACAGATATTTACATTATGATTCATAACAGTAGCAAAGTTACAGTTATGAAGTAGCAATGAAAATAATTTTATGGTTGAGGGTCACCACAACATGAGGAACTGTATTAAAGGGTCGTGGCATTATAAAGGTTGAGAACCACTGATCTAAACCAAGAGCATTAGAATGGTAGGCTACTGCAACATCACCCTACATTTGGACAGCCTTTGATCTTGGGGGTCAGTGAGGAAGCTGACATTAGGACCCTATTCTCCTAATCTCTGTTCCAGATGGCTTTAGGTTTCTTGTTCACAGCTTCATCAAAGTGACCTTAGAGGATTATGTACTTATATAGAAGAAAAGCTTGCCTGGGAATTAAGAACCTTGGATTCTCTATTTCCCAGCAGCCACACTTTCCTAGCTGGCCATTGCAGTTAACTTCTGAAAGAAAGCTGGAGGTGAGCACGAAAGGCTGGACCTTCTTTGCTAAAGCATTTCTTCTGTGGAAGGCTCTGGTTGTCTCTGTCATGGTTTCCCAACCTGAAGCCTAGAGCTCTTTCCTTTTCTTTCTTTTATCTTGATGTGCTGCAGCTGTGTACAATGTTGACTCCCCTCCCCCCAGCCAGGATGGGGGAGGGCCTAGCTCTTTCCATGGTTGAAAGCAGACCTTTTCCCATTCTCCTTCTTGTAAGAGTTGCCCAGACCAATGTAAACAGGTCTGTACTCCATAGTTAGAGGATTCCTGTATCAGTTCTCCTTTGCCACTGTTAACCTGCTAGGACTTGCCATCTCTGCTGAGTTTATCTTGCAAATGAACTTTCCCAGATACATGACCTTAGATTCATAACAAGAGAAGCTGCAGCATCTGTGAACACTTTGGCAAATATCTGAATGAGATCTAGGCTCATGTGTGGGTATTCAAGAATAATAGGATCGGCTTTGTGACTCCTGTTTTATTATTTTCTTAGTTCCCCTAAAGGCCACTGGAATGAAAGACTTTGAAATAATTGTACCTAGAGGTGCTCATTCACTTATGTGGCCCTTTTCTCAGGCCATTAACACAGACTTACTCTTGGGCAGGCACATGCTAGATTCAGCTGTGGATGGGCCATCAGATCCAGCCTCTGGGAGTGACACTAAGTTCAAGTTCCAGTTCCTTGGGTGTAGTTTTTTTGAAGGGAGAGGTGATCGCTGAAGCATCTGTCAGAAAATTGAATAGGCTTGAATCAGCACTGTGTGGTGAAGGTGGTAAGGTGGGGTGGGGCTAGAAGGCACACTTGACTATAGCTTCAAGGACCTAATAAGGCAGCAGAGGTAGGAAAATGAGATAGGCACTGCCAGCCACTGTCAAAGTCATGGTGAGGCATTTCAGAAAGGTTTGGAATATAGTCCAGAACAAGGACAATAAACAGGTTGTTTTTTTTTCTTACATGCAAGGGCCTATTGATTGCAAAAGACTGCCTGGAGTGTGCCTGGAGAAAGTTCCTAAGGATGTGACTAGGCCCAGAGGAGATCAACCCATGATGTCCACCATGAACGCAGGAAGGGGGGTACTAGGCAAATGCTTACCAAATCTTCATAGGTGGAATCTGTGCCAGTGAGGAGATAGAGCTTCTAGTCTGAGCTCTACAGCTAAATAGTTTTGTGATTTCAGCAAGTCCCTAGGTATATATGTGTTTATATGTGCATCTCTCTATTACCTATACATATACATACAAATATATATTAAAATATATTTCTTTTGTTTTAGGGGACCTGAGTCTTTTCTCAAATGATTGGATAATATCCAACCACATATGGAGAGTTTTACTCAGTTTACTGATTTAAACGTTAATCACATCTAAAAAATAACTTTATAGAACAAATAGACTGATGCTTGACCAAATAGCTGGGCATCATGGCCTAGGCAAATTGACACATAAAATTAACCATCACAGTGGTGATCTCAGGAAACACCTGCAAAGGAATGAAGAAATGATACAGGAAAGGGAAGAAGCTAAAAAGAGGTGTGTTATCCAAGTAAGCTACCAAAGTGGACAGCAGAAGCTTACTCCTTCTGGGGATCTCTAGATACCAGAAGAGAATACATGCTTCTAAGTTGTCATGCCCAAGGGGTGAAGAATCTGGGTCATTCATGCAGTAAAGTTCAGAGTTACTTTCAGTGTAGGGAATAATTTCTCATCCTTCAGGGCTTCAACATGGGCAAGTTGAGCAGACATCAGCAGTGAGAGCCAGCACTCAGGCAAAGAGACTCAAGTACTGACAGATAGAAGTTGGATCAGGGTGCATGAAAATGGTATGGGCTAAGGGACATGGTGGGACACAGAAAAATGTCTACAAACACAAGGAGAATAATACATTCTCAATCTTCCTCCTTGAGAGTTTGTAACAGTACAATAAGAAAATGAGTATGAAAGTACTGGTAGTCTTTATAAATGAGGTATAATTAATTATTTAATTAAAAAGTTAGAACTTTTAATTAATCTAAATACCCTATTTCTTGAATATTCCATTTAATGAAGATTGGACTGACAGATGACATGTCAGGCCAATCTTTGTATATATTTCCATTCTCAGTGAGAATGTTATATTTTCCAGGAGGCCTTTACTATCCCCTTTGGATAGGTCAGGTCCCATGTTATATACGCTCAAAAATCCCTGTTCTTTTTCTTCAGAATATTTTCCAGATCCCTGAAGAAAGAAACAATATTTTTCTGGTTTACTATTGATGCCCCAATACATAGCACAGTACATGAAACACAACAGGTGCTTAATAAATATTTGACAAAAATTAAGATGTGGCAGAAAAATTTACTGAAACTTATTGAAAATTGATGAATGCTATAAATAAATTCATATGACTCACCCTAGGACCAGAAAATATCTTTGGGAACCTGCTTTAACAAATAGACAATAATGATATTTACGAACATGGCAATTGTTGGTAAGTAAATAGGTGTTCTTACAGTACTTGAGGAAAATTTCTTTTTGAATATTATGCAATGGCTCTTCAAGCTTCCACAAAAAGTGACATGGTCATACATCTGATAAAGGGTTAATATCTAAATACATATATAAACAACTCATACAACTCCATAGCAAATCCACAAATAACCTGACTAAAAATAGGCAATGACCTGAATAGAAATTTTACCAAAGGCATACAAATGGCCAACAGTTATATGGAAAGGTGCTCACCATCACTAATTATCAGGGGAATGCAAATCAAAACTTCAATAAGATATCATCTCATTTAAATGGCTATTTATAAAAAAAATAATAGATACCAATTTCTGGGGAGAATGTGGAGAAAAATAAATCATTTTATACTGTTGGTTGCAATGTAAATTCGTACAGCCACTATGGTAAGCATTATGGAGGTTCCTCAAAAAATTAAAAATAGAACTAACATATGATTCAGCAATCCTACTTCTGAGTATTTATCTGAAGGAAGTGAAATCATGATCTTAAAGAGATATCTGTACCTTCATGTTCATTGCAACATTATTTACAATAGCCAAGGTATAAAAACAACTCAATGTCAATGGATAAATGGATAAAGATATGTTATATGTATATGTAATGGAATGTAATTCAGCCTTAAGAAACAACTGAATTCTGCCATTTATGATGACATGGATGAATCTGGAGGGCATTATGCTAAGTAAAATAAGACTGAGAAAGACAAATATTGCATGATCTCACTTATATGTACAATTTTAAAAAAGACAAACTCATAGTAATAGAGACTAGAATGGTGGCTACCAGAGGCTAGAACATGAGGAGAAAGAGGAGAGTAAAAAATAAATTAAAATGAAGTAGAATGGTGTTTTCCAGGAGTTGAGGGGAGAGGGTCATGGGGAGCTAGTTTTTAATTGGTACAGAGTTTCAGTTTTGCAAAATAAAAAGAGTTTTGGAGATATATGGTGGTGATGATTGCATAAAAATATGAGTATAATTAATATCACTGAAGAGTACATTTAAAATGAGTGAGATAATAAATTATATATGATATGTACTTTTGGAAAAATAGATGAAAAACATTTCCCAGAGGAAATGTTTATTTTAAAATAAAAAAACAACATTGTATTTCTTTTACTATGAAAATGAAACCAATGATGACAGAAATAAGATGAGTTGTACAAGTATATATGTGTCTATATTTGAAAATTTGGCTACAATCAGAAAAATTTATGTTGCATTAGGTTCCAATTATATATAATATTAAAATATTGGAAACAAATTAAATCCTCTTGTTTTTATAAGTTAAAGTCCAAAATTGAAATTTCTTCTCCTTATAAATGAAGTCCAAAGTTTAGGATTCTTCACTCCAAAGAAATTTAAGTCCAAATTTTATTCTAATTTTTTATTCTGCTCAGTCTCAGCTATAGGTATCCTCAATGTCTGGGTATAATAGGACTTTCTTTAGCAGCAGCTGCCTAAGCTACCTTCCCATGGAATAGGCATTGCTCCAGGCTAGGGAGTTGAATTAGCCTCACTTGTGCCCTGCTTTTAAGAGTCTCATGATTGTGGCCAGCCATACTCATCTTCTACTTTTCTACAACTCAGACTCATCATACATCTTTAATCTGCCACATCATGGTAAGGAGTTTGGTCTTTTCCCCCATGTGTGATGGATTTAAAAAGATGCTTTTAAAAAGAAGGGTGCCATGATGATCAGATAGAATTTTTTTTAATAGATTCCATTGACAGAAGAGTCGAAAATAGCTGGAAGGGTAATATAGATAGGTGGAACTTAGGAGACTGAATAGACCAGGCTACTGGGTTGATGACGGGTGGTGGCAGTGGTGACAGAGAGAAATGGAGGAATGGCTTTAAAGATGTTAGAAGGTAAAATCAGAGATATTGATTTGATGTGGAGGATGAGTGAAAGTTCCTTCTTTTCACGCAATGCCTATATAGTGCTTTTCCTTTTTTCCTTCTCCTTCCTTCCTTCCTTCTTTTTTCCCTTCCTTACTTTGTTGGAACTGTGCTTTAAGCAGTGAGAGAAGCCAAGAGGTAATTGCTTTCAGGGAACTCAGTCCAGTGATAGAACTTGGGCACAGTTTCAAACAACTATGTGATAATAACAGTATCTTTCATGTGTTGACCCCTCTGTATTTTGCCAGACACGTTACACATGTAGTCCTTTTGTCTTTGTGTGTGCATTTATTATATTTTTCCAGTAATCATTTTACACATTGGAGAAACTGGAAGGTTAGTGTGTGAGGAATCTAGGCTAGCACCCAGCATCCTCATCTTTCCATGCATTTGCTTATTTTTACCCATAACAGTACATAGAAAAGCTCTAATTAAGGGTCCATAAGTACCCATTAAATTTCCTGATGATACTTCTTTTTGTGAGGATCTATGTGATGAAGTCCTCTAAATTCTAAATCAATGATTTCAAGTATTCAGAGAGTCAGAGGAATCCATCTTCACCTCCAAATTTCCATTCTTACCAAGTGAGAGACCAGGGCCCTGAAAAGGCTCTAGTGCAGGGCATGAGTGTGATTCACTGGGCAGTAGGAGATGACACCATTCTTTTTTATCCCAATAACACCCTTCAGATACTTCAGTGCTTGAAAAAAAATGGCATTTATTCCCACAAACTCCTTGTGTATTTGAGACCAGTGTTCTGGGCCTCCCAGAAATAATGGTCTTTTTCTTTGGGGCCCGGATCCCAATTGACACAGCTGCTGAGAATTCTGGTCATCCCATCTTTCTCCCTGCCTCCTCTCAACACCGCTTTCTCCCCTCTTCTCTTAATGACCTGAAGCTCCGATATTTACAAGGTAAGTTTTACTAATGAGGTTTGGTAACAACCAGCCTGAGGTGGAATCAACCCAGTAACCTTGAGGGGAAAGAATTTTTTCTAAATGGCTTTTTTCTTTTAGGTTTTCAAAGGAACTGGTACTGTGCGATTCATTTTACACATCACAAATTTTGATCTTCAAAAGCTGGAAAGCATCAACATCTCAGGAAAATATAGTGTAATGTATGTGGGCATCTGCTCACCTGGAGCAGCAGTAATCACAGAGAATATTGTAATCTCCTAGGCTGGCCACCATTATTAGGCTTTAGTGCCTACCATCGACTTTGGGCCATCTTCAACCTTATTAGAGTCATATAACATAAAAGCCCAGACAGCATATTTGCTGGATTAGGCTGCTAGTAAAACCAAAAACTTATTTCCACAGAAAGGCAACAATAAAGCGGTTGTGTTTCACTGGAATGAGACATGCTTGGAGGAGCTCAGCTTTCCACTGTGGTATAACACCTTCAATGGGGCCTTCCTTTCCAGCCCAGGCCCACTGAGATGGGAGTCAGCAATTCGCAGGTATTTCCTGAGGGCCCCTCTCACAGTTCCCTCTCAACGTGTGCATTCATGGCCAGGTCATTTATCCTGCCTGCCACGTTGGGCTGATGAAAATGTTACTTTGACTCATGACTTGAGCACTTCCTCAGAAAGTTGGGGATCCCAAGTGAGTCTCACTCCTAACTTTCTTCATGGAAAGGTTTTCATTGTTTATAGTCTGTGAATTTTGGATAGCAGCCAAATGCTGAAGTCAAGAGGAAGGTTTTCTCTGTGGGATTTTGCCTGAATCTGCCACTATGATAAATATGTGATGTTGTTTTCCGTGTATTTGACTTTATGCAATAAATGCTTTCTTTGTCTGAGAGGACTTCTGTGTAGTTTTCAAGTTCATACATCGTCCTTTGCTGTTAATTGGCAGTCATGTTTTCAGTTAATTATTATGAGATTAATGTAACCTCTTTTATTTGTATTTATTTTTTATATCTTTATTGTTCAGATTATTACAGATGTTCCTCTTTTTCCCCCCCTATCTCTCCTCTACCCCACCCCACCCCACCCCAGGCCTTCCCCTCCTCGACTGACCTTGGTCATAGGTATAAGCATTTTGTCTAGTCTCTTCCTAAACCCCCACAACCCCTTCCCCCTGAGAATTGTCAGTCTGCTCCCTTTGCATGCCCCTGATTCCATTACATTCACCAGTCTGTTCTGTTCATCAGGTTTTTTATTCATTTGATTTTTAGGTTCACTTGTTGATAGATACGTATTTGTTGTCACTTTGTTGTTCATAATCTTCATCTTTTTCTTCTTCTTCCTCTTATAGAATACCCTTCAGCATTTCATATAATACTGATTTGGTAGTGATGAACTCCTTTAGCTTTTTCTTGTCTATGAAGCTCAGTATTTATTAATTTAAGTTCTTTATTGTTTAAAGTATTACATATATCTCCTTTCCCCCCATTGACCTCTCCCCAGGCACTCCCACTTCCCACCACATGCCTTCACCCCTGTACTGTCTCTGTCCATTGGTTATGCTTATATGCATGCATACATGTCCTTTGGTTAATCTCTTACCCCACCCCACCCCACCTCACCCCCCGCACCTTCCCTCATATGTTAGTCTGTTTGATGCTTCTATGCCTCTAGATCTATTTTTGTTCATCAGCTTATGTTGTCCATTATATTTCATAAATGAGTGAGATCATGTGATACCTATCTTTCTCCAACTGGCTTATTTCACTTAGTGTAATGCTCTCCAGTTCCATCCATGATATTTCAAATGGTAAGAGTTCCTTCTTTTTATAGCAGCATAACATTCCATTGTGTAGATGTACCACTGTTTTGTTAATCCACCCGTTTGCTGATGTACACATAGGCTGTTTCTAAATCTTAGCTATTGTAAATTGTGCTGCTATGAAGATAGGGGTGCATATATCCTTTCTGATCAGTGTTTCTGGTTTCTTAGGATATAGTCCTAGAAGTGAGATTACTGGTTCAAATGCAAGTTTCATTTTTAATTTTTTGAGGAAATTCCATACTGTTTTCCACAGTGGCTGCAACAGTTCTTTATCTGACCTTCAATTCTAAATGATAACTTTGCTGGGTAGAATAATCTTGGTTGAAGATTCTTTCTATTTATCACTTTGTATATTTCTTGCCACTCCCTTCTGACCTGCATAGTTTCTGTTGAGAAATCAGCTGACAGTCATATGGGTAGTCCCTTGTAGGAAAATAACTGTTTTTCTCTTGCTGCTTTTAAGATTCTCTTTTTGTCTTTTGCCCTTGGCATTTTAATTATGATGTGTCCTGGTGTGGTCCTCTTTGGATTCCTTTTGTTTGGGGTTCTCTGTGCTTCCTGGACTTGTAAGTCTATTTCTTTCACCAGGTAAGGAAAATTTTTGTCATTATTTCTTCAAATAGGTTTTCAATATCTTGCTCTCTCTCTTCTTCTGGCACCCCCATAATGCTGATGTTGGTACGCTTGAAGTTGTCCCAGAGGATCCTTACGCTATCTTCATATTTTTGGATTCTTTTTGTTTTTGCTTTTCTGGTTGAGTGTTTCTTGCTTCTTCGTATTTCAAATCTTTGACTTGATTCTTGGAATCCTCTAGTGTGCTGTTGAATCTCTGTATATTATTCTTTATGTTAGTCAGTGTATGCTTAATTTCTGATTGGTCCTTTTTCATATCCTTGAGGGTCTCACTAAGTTCCTCAGAGGTTTCTAGAAGATTCTCTAGTAACCTTATAACCATGGTTTTAAACTCTATATCCAGTATTTTGCTTTCATCCATTTCTTTCATTTGTGACTTGTTTCTTTGTCTCTGCATTTTGGCTGCTTCCATGTGTTTGTTTCTATGTATTGGGTAGCTGGTAAGTCTCCTTGAGGTGATAGAGTGGTTTTGTGTGTTAGTGTCCTATAGGGCCCAGTGGCTCAGCATTCCCAGTTACCTGAGATGGACACTCTTGGTGAACCCCTTTGTGGGCTGTTTGCACAGTCTTGTTGTAGTTAACCCTTGATTGATGTTGGTATCACTGGGAGGAATTGACCTCCAGCTAGTTGGCTGTGAGGACCAGCTGTGTCTACACTGGAAGATCTGTTGTGCAGTATATACCCTTACAGGGCAGGACTTGCTTCAGTGGGGCTTTGGTGCTCACTGAGTCTTCCCCCTGAGTGTGTCCCTTATGGATCTGAGGATTTGTCATCTGGATGGTCCTACTCAGACCCCTGGATACAGTGGCTCTTGGATCTCCAAGTAAGTGCAAGGCCAGCCACTGTCTGGGGCCACCCAGCAGGAGCTACAGAGATATCTACAGATTCTTCCTCTTTGGAGTTTGGAAGTGGCCAAATGAGGCCCATCTGTGAAGCAAGGAAGGCTGCTGCTGCTGGGCCTTGGGCCTTCTTTTGGAAGCTCTGGGGCTCTCTTACCCAGCTCCTCTGACAGGTTTTAGGTGGAGAAAGACAGGCCATTCATATGCAAAAGCTGATGTGCACAGTTTGGGTGGGATTGTAAATTGGGGGTGGGGGCGGGGGCTCAGGGAATCACCAGAGCAGAGCAAACAGCAATGGCTGCCAGTGAGCCCTGACTGGAGTGGTCCCTGGGTCTCTGCATCCTGCACCTCCCTGCAGGAACAATGATTACAGTGAGCACCTCTGAAAGAAAGCTGTCCTCGTGTTCCTGTCCCAGTGCCAGACAGTTTAGTTTCTCTCCAGATGTGTCTGTGTCCCCCAGAGTCTCACCTGGAACTGGAGTTCAGAGCAAGCAGGAGCTTGTATCTCCCTCCCAATTAAAAGAGCAGCACATCCACGTGCCAGCATTTTCCATGTCTTCGCACCTCTTACCAGTCTCAATGTGCTTTCTTCACCTCTCTAGTTGTGGAACTTCCACTCAGCCAGCATTCCCACAGTTCTGGGCGGTAATTGTTCTGCCTTTTAGTTGTGATTTTGATGTGGTTGTGAGAGGCAGCAGGTATAGGTATTTACCTATTGCCACCATCTTGGTTCTCTCCAATGTAATCTCTTTTAGATCTCTAATATATCACATGATAAAGAAAACCCAGATATTTTGGGATTGAGAAAAACAGCCTTCCACCAGGTCCCAGTGCTAATTCCTGGAAGATGAGCTAATCATACAAAGATTTAGTAGTATAAAAAAGACAAATTTATCTGTGAAATGAGGAATTGGTAGCAAATAATAAAATAAATATTTTACTCTGAGGATAATTGTCATTTTGGATTATAACTGAGAAAAGTGATAAAATATTTTCTGACAATCTTCAGGAATAATAGAAATGGTTATGCCTGGTATGGTTTAAGCATTGCATTGTTGTAACTTTAGGGGATACAATAATGCTTAGGTACCTACGTGCTATCTAGGGGTGATGGTTAGTGGTGGGTATGGTTTATTAAGAACACCTTCTTAGTTGGGTCACCACATTCTAGAAAAGTAGTTTTTAAAAAACGTATTACTATTAATTTATTATAAAGGTGCATCTCAGAAACAACCAAATGGAAGAGAAACATAGGAAAATATTTTTTTGTGTGTATGGGCAAGAGTAGCACAGAGCTTCCATGCCTTCTTCAGGCACACCACCCTCCCAGCACCTGAATGTGTTCACTAACCATGAAGCTAGAAAAGTGATTTTAGCATATCCTAAAGGACCATGGAAGCCAGGTTAAAAAAAATCCAGTTTTGCAGTCTTGTTCTGAATCTTGGACTGTGTCAGGGTGCCAGAAATAAATATAGACTCATGTTAACTGAAATACTACATAGTTGACTTAAAAAGCAAAAAGTCAAAGAATTTATAACAGGGCTTCCTTCTTTCCAGTAGCAAGAATGCTTTTATGTCTTTTCTTATCCAGAGACCTGGGAAGCAGAATCATGCAGCCAAATATTGCTTGGAGGTGGATGGCCTGTAGTGGACTTTTAAACTCCAGCACTGAGAAACTCTATCTGTCCCTGTCCCAGAACAAATATCATCTTCTTAGTGACCTTAGATCCAGGATTCTTCTCTCTATATAATGCTGTATATACATGACAGCTTGTACTTCTTTGAATTTGGTTTCCCATGCTTTGCAGCACTCTTGGTTGATGCATTCTTTCTTTAGATTGTACCTGTTTTCTGAAGCCCTGTAGCCTTATCTGTCTCCTCCAATTATAGAAAGGACACATCTTAGCTTATACTCCATGTATATGAAGGGTCTGTGAAAACAAGGGATGGATCAAATCCCTGCCCTGGTTTTCACTGCTTCAAACTATCCTAGCAGCTCACAGGAAAACTGGAAGTACCTTTGGAAATCTGATATGGTTTGTGGCTGTCATGTTTCCTTTGTGTCTGCCTCAGCTCTTCATTAAAGTTGCACTTGAGACAGGAGAGGACAGCATCCTTGTGTAGTCAAGGAGGTTATAATTCACCCTTTGTCCAAAATGACTGGTTCAGAGAGTATAAATGTATATTTTAATGTTGTATGCTCATATTTCAGATCATACAAGGTGGACAAAAGTATGTCTACAGTTGTGAGTATACAAAACATGGATTTTATTCTTGTATTATTTTAAATTAATTATTGCATTATTTTTATACGAACAACAACTGTAAACCTACTTTTGCCCACCCTGTATTTCTAGGCACTTTCCAAAAATCCACCTTTGCAATGTACTCTATTGGCATCCATATTTGAAGATCCAAAGTGGTTTACAGAATGGAATAGTTGAGTGCCAACTTAGGGGGAATCCATGGCCTATTGAAACATTGATATTGGGCATTCTCTGGTATCCAAAAAACCCTCGTTGGCATGTAACCTAAGATGGTACAAGTACACCTTCTTACCCAATATGAAGGCTCTGTTGGCCTTTTCTGAACCTTACTTGGGCAGGGTTGTTTGGAATTGCAAAGGCACCTAGGATAATTTGTATAGCAGTGATGGAACCCCCAGCTCAGGCTTTTATTCAGCAGTAGGTGAGTTGGGCATCTGGAAAGATAATAAGTATCTTAGAACAGTTATTACCTCCCTGTCAAAAGTTTGACAGTTGAGCTGAGGCCAAATATTTATAACAGTAAGAGGAAAATGCTGCAAACTAATGACTGGTCCCAGAGAGAAAAGAGTGTCCATGGCACAGAGCACTTATCCCTTGGGCACTATGTTGTATTTTCATTCTTTAAACTAGACTTACACCTCATAAATCGGTCAGTTGTTTCAAATAAAATTTGTTTGTGTTGGGTAAACCATTTCCAGAATTTTACATAAACTATCTGGCAAGCTAGTGAGACAATGAAGACTGTATTCCACATTGAAATAAGGAGAGAAAAATCAACTGATAATTTCTTTGCTACCTCTAATGCTGTATACCTATTAAAAAGCTAGTGTCACATTTCCTTCAGTTTGGAGAATTTAAGTTTAATCTTCTCATTTGGGTTGCCATCTGGTGTGCTACTAACAGTCTCAGAAAGAAAGAGGCCATCTGTTAATACTTTTTCCAGGAAGCTTTTTATAGAGCACTGAAGTGGCAACTCTCAAAAACACATTGTAATGACTTACCCAATCTTAGGTAATAGGTACAAGTTGGGGCTGATATTTCATTTTTATTAACAGTACTTTCTTCCATTGAAGAGAGAACAATCAATATGGTATATTTGCATAGCAAAAACACTTATCTCTAATATGTGGGGAGCCATAAGGTTAACAAGTTATTGATTCTGTGGTATTTCGCAAAGAAAATTGTTAATACATACTAAGAAGTAATAATGGTGATGATGTTGACAGTAATTTATTGAATACTTGCCATATTCCAACCACTCTGCCAAGTGCTTTATGTCCATTATCTTCTCTTTACAATAACCCTGCAAAATTATTGCTGTTATTATGCAACCTACAGATGAAAAATAATAGGTTCTCAGAGATTGGACCAAGCTAGGACTTGAAAACTATTTTCTTTTCTCTTTTCAGACTCCATGCCTGTGCTATTAATTATGGACTATTTTTTCTTACTGTTCTGTGAAAGTTAGAATATTCTACTTTTGTAAGTAGCTGGATACTAGTAAATAAACTTTTTATTACTAGAAATAAAAGTTTAGATAGATTTGATTCAGGAAAGTTAATGATCTGAATAACAGTATGAGTTAGCATGAGTTAGGTTTTGATATAATCTTATCTAATAAAGAGGGAATATGCTAATTGACCATCACACCATCACAAAGATGGCTGCACCCACAGTGGAGGCCAAGTTCCCTTAAGGAGCCTTAAAAAGCAATCAGCAGGGACTTGAGGCTATGCCCTTCCCTTGCCTCCATGAAGCTTGACAGGGGACCTCAGGCCATAGCCCCTGCCCTGACATCAGATTGGGGGACCTCAGGCCATGCCCCCAACCTGGCAGGGCTTGTCAGGGATCTCAGGCCTTGCTCCCCTGCCCAGGCACCAGGCTGGGGAACCTCAGGCCATGACCCCTGCCTGAGCACCAGGCCAAGGGACCTTAGGCTACACTGCCCCCACCTGGCAGGGTTTGACATGGGACCTCAAAGTGAGCTTCCCATCCTGGAGCTGGGCTAGGGGACCTCAGGCTGCTCCCCCAGCCCCAGTGCCAGGCTGAAGGACCTCATGCTGCACCCTTCACTCCAACATCAGGCCAAGGGACCTGAGGCTGTGACTCCCTGCCTGGTGGGGCTTGACAAAGAACCTCAGGCTGTGCTCCCCACCCAGCAGGGCTTGACAGGGGGCCTCAAGGTCCACCCCAGTGCTGGGTTGGGGGAACTCAGGCCACTCCCCCTGCCCAGTGGGGCTCAATGGGGACCTGAGGCTGCACCCTCCATCCAGTGCCAGGCCAGGGAACCTGAGGCTACAACCCCCACTTGGCGGAGCTTGACGGAGGACTTCAGGCTATGACCCCCACCCAGTGGGGCTTGACAGGGGATCTCAGGCCATGTCTCCCACCTGGGAAGGCTTGATGGGGGACCTCAAGGCATGCCCCTACCTCATCTGAGGGATCTCAGGCCATGCCCCACATCCTGACGCTGGGCCAGGGGACCTGAGGCTACGCCCCTGGCCAGTGGGGCTTGGCAAGAGTGGGACTGGCCAGGTCTGGATCTAGCCCAATGGTGGGGAGAGATAGCCAGGTCTGAGTCTCACATGATTTTGAGGTGCATGTGGATGGACAGGGACTTGACTCTTGGTCCTTCTCTTAATGTGCACAAATTTCATGCACTGGGCCACTAATTATAAATAACCCACATATTTCAGTATTTTAGCATAAAAACATACTTATTGCCCATGCTATATGCCCAACAGTTTACTGGAACTATGCTCATTATGATCACTCACACTGCTGGAGCCGCCATCTGTAGGCTTATATAATCACAGTGGCACTAACCCCTCCTTATTTCCTTATACATTTAATTGGCCAAAGCAAAGACTTGGCTACCCAAAATGTGAAGATACAAGTTATATTCGCCAAATGTGTTGAGAAATTTCCATCCTAGCATGTGTGTGTCCAGAAGAAGAATAATAAGAATATTTAGAACTAGCTCTAGTTACCACCAAAGCAACTTTATAGCAGTTGATTGAAAAACACCTGATTTTTGGCCCTTTGCATTTCTTAATTTGAGATTAAGATAATAGTCCTAAAGCATACCTTCGCATTGAATGGACCATGGTATGTTTCCTTTTTTTTTTTGTTTGTTTGTTCTGATATCATTAAATGTTCTTTAGGGATCATACCTTGTCTGAATTGGCCTCCTTTCTATCCAGTGTCTATCAGATTTCTCTTTGAATCTACATCCTATAAATGTCAGAGAATACTGCTATACACAAATCATCCCAGCATGTTTTCCTTTTTTTAAATTAAATCTTTATTATTCAGATTATTACATTTGTTTCTCATTTTTTCCCTCCATAGCACCTCTCCACCCAGTTCCCACATTTCCCTCTGCCCTTACCTCTCTCCCGTTGACCTCATCCATAGGTATATGATTTTTGTCCAGTCTTTCCCTGTACAACCCTCACACCTTTCCCCCTGAGAATTATCAGTCCACTCCCTTTCTGTGCTCCTGATTCTATTATATTCACCAGTTTATTCTGTTGATCAAATTTTTAATTCACTTAATTTTTAGATTCACTTGTTGATAGATATGTATTTGTTGTTCATAATCTTTTGGCTTTTACCTTTTTCTTCTTCCTCTTCTAAAAGAGTACCTTTCAGCATTTCATATAATACTAGTTTGGAGTTGATGAACTCCTTTAGCTTTTTCTTCTCTGTGAAGCTCTTTATCTGCCCTTCAATTCTGAAGGATAGCTTTGCTGGATAGATTATTCTGGGTTGTAGATTCTTGCTATTCATCACGTTGAATATTTCTTGCCACTCCCATCTGGCCTGCATCGTTTCTTTTGAGAAATCAGCTGACAGTCGTATGGGTGCTCTCTTGTAGGTAATGAACTGTTTTTCTCTTACTGCTTTTAATATTCTCTCTTCGTCTTTTGCTCTTGGTATTTTAATTATGATGTGTCTTGGTGTGGTCCTCTTTGGATTCCTTTTATATGGGGTTCTGTGTGCTTCCTGGACTTGTAAGTCTATTTCTTTTACCAGATGTGGGAAGTTTTCAGTCATTATTTCTTTAAATAGGTTTTCAGTATCTTGCTCTCTCTCTTCCTCCGGCACCCCCACAATTCTGATGTTGGTACGCTTGAAGCTGTCCCAGAGGCTCCTGACATTATCTTCACATTTTTGGATTATTTTCTCTTCTTGCTTTTCCAGTTGAATGTTTTCTGCTTCTTTATATTTCAAATTTTTTACTTGATTCTTGCCTTTCTCTAGTCTGCTGTTAGGACTCTATATAATATTTTTTATTTCAGTCAGTGAATGTTCAATTTCTAGTTGTTTGTTTTTCATCTCTAGTTGGACCTTTTCCATCTCTAGTTGGATCTTTTCCATCTCTAGTTGGATCTTTTGCATCTCTAGTTGGTTCTTTTTCATCTCCTCTTGGCTCTTGCTAACTTTATCCAACTTTTCTAGGATATTCTTGAAAAACCTTATGAGCGTGGTTTTGAACTTTATATGCAGTCGTTTTTTTTCCCTCCATTTCTTTTGTTTGTGATCCCTTCCCC
>JAAGEH010000015.1:2490115-2575852 GCA_011751065.1 Lasiurus cinereus
TTTTCTCTTGCTGCTTTTAATATTCTCTCTTTGTCTTTTGCTCTTGGTATTTTAATTATGATGTGTCTTGGTGTGGTCCTCTTTGGATTCCTTTTATATGGGGTTCTGTGTGCTTCCTGGACTTATAAGTCTATTTCTTTTACCAGATGTGGGAAGTTTTCAGTCATTATTTCTTTAAATAGGTTTTCAGTATCTTGCTCTCTCTCTTCTTCTGGCACCCCCACAATTCTGATGTTGGTACGCTTGAAGCTGTCCCAGAGGCTCCTGACATTATCGTCACATTTTTGGATTCTTTTCTCTTCTTGCTTTTCCAGTTGAATGTTTTCTGCTTCTTTATATTTCAAATTTTTTACTTGATCCTTGCCTTTCTCTACTCTGCTGTTAGGACTCTATATAATATTTTTTATTTCAGTCAGTGAATGTTCAATTTCTAGTTGTTCGTTTTTCATCTCTAGTTGGACCTTTTCCATCTCTAGTTGGATCTTTTCCATCTCTAGTTGGATCTTTTGCATCTCTAGTTGGTTCTTTTTCATCTCCTCTTGGCTCTCGCTAACTTTATCCAACTTTTCTAGGATATTCTTGAAAAACCTTATAAGCATGGTTTTGAACTTTATATGCAGTCGTTTTTTTTTTCCCTCCATTTCTTTTGTTTGTGATCCCTTCCCCTGTCTCAGCATTTTCACTATGCCAGGAGAACTTCTGTGTTGGATTCAGCCTTATGATACCAGACTTGCAAAACTGCAGAAGCCTCTCTTCAGTTTGGGATGGGTGGAGTCTCAGGGCTTAAGGGACCACCTTATCTTCCAGTTGGCCCTGCCGTCCACGGCCCCTGAGTCTCATGTGACTGGGTAATCACTGGAGCAGTCCTTGTGCACGTGCACCAGCAGTGCCTCTAGACTGCTGCCTTTCAGGCTCTCCTGTGCTCCAGGACCACACGAGTCTAGGTCACCAGGGTTTCACCTGAAACAGGGGCTTAGTGGAGTCAGAAGTGGCACAGTTGGGAGGGTCTGTCTCCCGCCCACTCGCGAAAGCCAGTGGCACAATCAGCAGTCTGTCCTCTGTGTAGCGCCGTGAGCGCCACTTGACCTCTGATCTTTTGCAACTCCCCTAAATTTCCATGCACCTCTCCCTTTTCACAGTCCAAACTCCCCCCGTATGAGTTTCGGCTGGATCTGGGTTTAGTGTCATAAGATAAGGGGTTCAATGCCTTTGAGAGTCTCCATTTCCCTCTGCCAGATAAAACCAGCCATTTATTCCGGCACCTGCTCTCTCTATGTGCGCGTCTCTGTACCTCAGCTTTTTGCAGCTCCTCTGGGTCTCCATGAGCCCCTCTCCTTCCCTCTAGCTGTAGAACTTCCACTTAGCCAGCTTTCCTGTGGTTCTGGATGATGTCCGTTCTGTCTTTTAGTTGTAGTTTTGAAATTGTTGTGCGAGGCAGCAGTGTAGGTGTTTACCTATGCCACATCTTGGATTCTCCCAGCATGTTTTTCATCCAAAGGGAGTTTACTACCAAGACGATTTCAAATCATATGATTGAATTTCCTCTTTTTTGTTACTATTACAGTATTTCAGTATCAATTATGTTAGAAAATTTTTGCTTTTATAAGGTTCCCCTCCCACTATGTAATTTTCTTTTGTATTTGGTGTAAGCCAATGGTGGAAATATTTATGTCATGACAAAGTTTAAAAGATGACTTGAAGTCTACTGCTTAGGTGTCTCTTTGTGTTAATCTGGCCACAGAGGTGAAATGTACACAGGGACTTTTTCTATCCCTTGTTGTTGGACAGTGTGACTTTTAGAGAACTGGCAAACTACACAATAATATTTAAATATATATATTTTATTTTATGTTTTTCTTTTGCCCTGTTGGTGTGACTCAGTGGTTGAGCACTGACCCATGAACCAGGAGGTCATGGTTCAATTCCTGGTCTGGGCATATACCTGGGTTGCAATGTTTCTCTCATTGGTGTTTCTATCTTTGTCTCCCTTGTAGGTATTTCTCTCTTTTTGTGTGTAGCGTGGCTAGAGAGCAGGTCCAGTTCCTGAGTAGGAATGGCTGGGTATTGAGAAATAAGAGAGACAAGACACAGAGATAGAAGGAAAAAGCTGGAACCAAGTGGGACCACCATCCTCTTCTGATGGAGAGACAGGGACCCAGAGCCAATCCAACAGGTTTATTTTAGATCCCAAATACCAGGAAGTTTCACCAAAAGGCCAAGACAAAAGGAGATTACTTGCATTTTTGAGTAGGCCATGAGCATTCCTGGTGCTAGGCTGAATTTAGATATCAAAACCACTTCCCCACACCAGGGGCTGAAATGAAGGTCAAGATGACAACACCCTTGCCCTTTTGGTAAGGTATGTTCCCAGGGCGTGGCTTTGCCGTCACCACTGGGTTCAGCTGACAATAATTAAGGAATGCCCATGTGCCTTCCCAGGCACTCTCTACATCCCTCTGCCTTCCCCTCTAAAATCAATAAAACTATGTTTAAAAAAATATATATATTCTCTTTAATAATAATAAAAAACACACACAAAACTTTGTACCCTTTTCCCAGTTTCCTCCTCCCCATAGCCTCTGGCAAACACCATCTTACCCTCTGCTCCTATGAGTTTGACTACTTTAGATTCCTCATTATAAATATGAACATGAAGTACTTGTCACACTGTGCCTGGCTTATTTCACTTAACATAATGTTCTCCAGGCTCAGCCATGTTGTTACAAATGGCAGGCTTTTCTTATTTTTAAAGTCTGAATAATATTCTATGATATATCTCTATATCTTTATATATCACTGTCATGAACCAAAGATCTGTATGCCCACAAAATTTAAATGTTGAAATCCCAAACCACCAATGTGAAGTATTAGGTGGTGGGTGCTTTTGGGAGATAATTGGTTCATGAGAGTGATGCCCTCATGAACGAGACTAGTGCTCTTATAAACATGAGCCCAGTGAGCTCTCTTGCTCTTTCTCTGTCATGTGAGGATATAAGGAGAAGTTGACTGTCTGAAACCAAGAAGAAGCCTCTCATTACTATCCAACCATTTTGGACTCTGATCTTGAATTCCTAGCTTCCAGAATAGTTGCTTATGCCACCCAGTCTATGGAACTCTGTCATAGCATCCCAAACTGACTAAGATAACCACGTTTTCTTTATCCATTCATCCAATGATGGACATTTAGCTTGCTTTCATATCTTGGTTATTGTAAATAATGCTGCAATGAACACAGGTGTACAGATGTCTCTTTGAGATCCTAATTTTAATTCCTTTGTATATATACCTAGAGGTAGAAAGCTGGAACATATTGTAGTTCTATTTCATTTTTGGGGGAAACTCCATAAATACAAATAGCTACACCAACTTACATTCCCATCAATAGTAATATAAGGTTCCCTTTTCACATCTTTGAAAAAACTTTTTTTTTTATAATAGCCATCCTAACAGATGTGAGATGATAGCTCACTGTTGTTTTGACTTGCATTTCCCTGATTATTAGTGATGCTCAACATACTTGTTAACTATTTGTATGTCTTTTTTGGAGAAATGCCTATTTAAGTCCTCTGCCCAGTATTTTTTTTTTTAAGAGGGAAAGAGAAAGGGAGAGGGAAGAGAGAGAGAGAGAGAGAGAGAGAGAGAGAGAGAGAGAGAGAGAGGCATCTATATGAGAGAGAAACACTAAAATACTGATTGGCTGCCTCCTGTATGGGCCCTGATCAGGGATTGAACTCACAGCCTAGGCATTTACTTACCCTAACTGGGAATCAAACCCACAACCTTTTGCTGTGATAATGTTGCCATAACCTGAACTACCCAATTAGAGCTCTGTGCTCATTTTTTAAAATCAAAATATTAGTTTGCTAATGAGTTTTAAGAGTTCCTTATATACTTGGATATTAACTGCTTATCTGATATATAGTTTGCAAACATGTTCTCCAACCCTGTAGATTGTCTTCTCATTTTGTTGATTATTTTCCTTGCTGAGCAGAAGTTTTTTAGTTTGATGTAATTCCATATATTTATTTTTGCTTTTGTTGCCTGTGTTTTTTGTGTCATAGCTGAGATCATTGTTGAAACCAATGTCAAGAAGCTCCTTCCCAGTTTTCTTCTAGGAATTTTCTGTTTCAGATCTTACATTTAAGTTTTTAAATGAGTTTCCTGTTTATGGTATAAGATATGAGGCTAATTTCATTCTTTTGCATGTTGATATCCAGTATTCCCAGCACCATTTATTGAAGAAATGATTCTTTCCCTGTTGTGCTGGCACTCTGTGGAAGATGAGTTGATTTTTGTATATGTGTAGGTTTGTTTCTGGGCTCTCTAATCTGTTTCATTGGTTTATATATTTGTTTTAATGTCAGTTATCATACTGTACCTTATAATATATTATAAAATTAAGACATGTGATGCCTCCAGCTTTGTTCTTATTGCTCAAAATTGTTTTGTCAATGTGGAGTTTTTGTGGTTTCATTACTGAATTTTGGGATTGTTTATTTCTATTTCTGTAAAAAAATACTATTGGAATTTATATGCATATTGCATTGACTCTGTATACTGCTTTGGGTAGTATAGCAATTTTAACAATATTAATTCTTCTAATTCATGAACATGAGACATCTTCCATTTATTTGTATCTGCTTTAATTTCTGTCATCAGTGTTTTATAGTTTTCAGTGTATAAGTATCTCATCTTTTTGATTAAATGTATTCCAAAGAATTTTATTCTTTTTATTATAAAACTAATATATGTTCATTGCTGAAATTTATAAAAATTTGGCCAAAGTGATAAACAGGAAAGATCACTAATAATTACTACTGATTTAATAAAACTAATGTTTAACATTTGCAAAACAACTTTTAGGTGCTCTGCATACCCTCTATACTCCACCCCTCCTAACAAATAAAACCCTTTTTATATACTATAGCACTAACCTGTAATATTTCTTCAAAGCACTTGAAATTTATAGTTATATGTTTATTTGTATATTTATATATTGAATACATCTGCTGCACTAGAGTGTAAATGCTATGAGGACAGGTTTGTGTTCTTGTTCACTATTGTGTGCCCAGAACCTACTAGTTAGTGCTTTCATCTAATCGGTGCTTCATAAATATTAATGAAATGCATAAATTACATATATCACTTAAATAATATAATTGAATTTTATTTTATTAAAATATCACTTATTTCAATTTCAAGTATTTTTTGCTATCATATTCCTAATATATTCAAAACATACTTTCTTGTTACATTTGAAGATTATATTTTAGTACTATTTTATAGTATGACTTTAATTACTACCTTGTATTTTATATAACAATGTATTGTATTTCAGAAGTATTTTTTATAATTCTGATATTTTTGTCAAATCATTTTTGGTGGCTGTGTGGTATATTATCTTATATATAAATGGGCCAGGATTTATTGAATAATTTCTTTAGCATTGTTTACTTATATTATCTTCAATATTTCACTTCTATAAGTGCTACTGTATATCATACATATTTTCTTGGCAACGCTTTTTTTAAATTTAATTTTATTGTTTAAAGTATAACACTCAGTAGTACATACATTTCTTTTCCCCCTGATATTGACCTTCCCTAGGCCTCCTCTACTCCCTGTCACATGCCCTCATCCCACCACCCCCAGTGTCTAGTGTTCATTGGTTATGTTTATATGCATGCATACAAGTCCTTTAGTTGATCTCTTCCCCCTACTCCCCAATACTCCCCAACCTTCTTGCTGTAGTTTGTCAGTCTGTTCAATGCTTACTGCCTCTGTACCTATCTTTTTATTCATCAGGTTAAAATATTTGGATGCCTCTTGCACGCCCCCTACTGGGGATGTCTAATTGTAATGGATAATACTTCCAGTACTATGTCAAACAGGAGTGGTGAGAGTGGGCATCCCTGTCTTATTCCTGTTCTTAGGGGAAATGGTTTCAGTTTTTGCCCATTGAGTATGATGTTAGCTGTGGGTTTATCATATATGGCTTTTATGATGTTGAGGTATGGACCTTCTGTTCCTACCTTGCTGAGAGTTTTTATCAAGAAAGTGTCTTTGATTTTGTCAAAGGCTTTTTCTGCATTAATTGATATGACTATTTGATTTTTATCTCTCAATTTGTTTATGTGATGTATCATGTTTATTGATTTGCATATATTGTACCATCTTCTTGGGTATTTTTTCCTACCTTGTCTTCTAGCTCACTGATGCAGTCTTTTTCTTTTTATAATCTACTTTTGATGCTTTCTATTAAGTTCTTTATAACAGCAATGTCATTTTTTATTTTTTCTTGATTCTTTTTCATTACCTCTTGGTTCTTATCATATTGTTGAATTTGTCTTCCATTCTTTTCAGCCACCTTATGAGCATTTCTCTGAATTCTTTCTCTGGCAGGTTGCTTGCCTCCATATTGTTTACTTCCTTTTCTGGTAATGCCTGCTTTTCTTTCATATGCCGGCTGTTTTTTGTCTCCCCATGGACTCTCTTCTCAGGGTGTCTGGTTATGTAGTTCTCTCTCTCCTTATCCCGGATGAAATCTGACTTTTCCATGTGGTATATAGAGCTCCTCTGAATTAGAGTGTTTGCGCCAATTAGGGAACGGCATTCTGGGGTTTGCAGCTATTTAGTGAGTGCCTGAACTGTAGCTTTTCAGGCTTCTGTAAACATCCACTTTCTCCTTCAAGATGGTGTGGTCTCCACGTAAGCACTGTTGTCTCTGGGAGAAAAAACCCCGTGGCAGTGGGTCTGCCTGGTCAAGGGAGCCCTGTTCAGCATCCCCCTACCTTCTCCTGGAGGGTAAGTGTCCCTTATCTCTCCAACAAACAATCCCAGTGTGACCCTCAGCTGTTCTCTCTGTTTGCTCAGCGACAAGGCTCCGGACACGTCTGTCTATTCTGCTGCCATTTTTCCTTTTACTGTCAAGGTTTTATTATAAAATCTTGCTTATTCAGCAAATTATTGAATCAAATATTTTTTTCTCCTAAGTTCTATATATTGAGTTCATGTTTTATGTTATACTGTCCACAAAATTTTGGGGTGACCTACAAAACTGCCATTTGAATGTTCTCTGAGCCTTGTCCTTCTGGGTTTTGGCAGAGGTTCATCTGGTAGTCATTGCAGTCTTTTTCTTTATAGACTCTACCTCTTACTGGCAAAATGGCACAAGGTGTTACTGACTGAGATGGACATCAGTTCTGCAACCTTGGTTCTTGAGTTGGCAATTAAAATAATTCAGAACTAAGGAACTCAAATCAAAACAGAAAGATTACTTAGAATGTCACAGAAATAGAAGAAGTTAGCTGTAAGAGAAGTGGGCTCAGGAAACAAGTTACAATGGAAAAAGAATTGCCCTTGGAACTTAAGCAAAAAAAGTGCAAGGATTTATGAACCTGGGGAAGTAGAGGGGAAAAGCTTGGGCATGTTCCAGGGAGAGTGTGCCTGAGCCTGAGAAAGGGATGCAGAAAGGTATGGGTGTGTTCAAGAGAGGAGGAAAGAGAGGGAACTCACTGGGTCCTTCGTGTTTTGTCTGGAGTTCACAGGGGCGTATCTCAGTAGAATATTCATCAGCTTTAGGTGTATCTCCCCAGGGTCATTGTCTCTACTGCTTGGTAGGTATCAGGGCAGGGGATCATTAGTCATTAGGGCTGGTCCTAAAGTCAGCAATGGCATAATACCACCTGGCTTTGCTGTTTTTCTGGGCCTGGAGTCGAAACACAACTGAGGCCTAAATATCTCTAGTTTGACCAAAACTCTGCCTTTGTAGTCAACAGACCCAAAGTTTTGTTCCTAAGATTATTTTACTTGGGTTAGAACCTCATTGTCCTAAGGGCACAATGCTTAAGTGAGTGATCTTGCAAAGCCTTGTATGGGAGTCATATGAGGCTATTTTCAAGCTCCCTTGTTCCTCCTCTAAAGGGATCTGCCACATTACTAGTGACATACTAGCGAGGAAAGGTCAGTGGAGGGTCTGAACTGCATGAACAGTGATATGAAAAGTCAGAGCATCAAAACTGCATGACCAACAATATACTAGAAAAGGTCACCCTGGGGGTGGCGTATCACCCTAGTTTTGCTGATAGCTAGGTACCTGAGTCTGTCCACCCTGATGACCCTCAGTACCTGGCCTATGGTTCCTACTCTGCTTATGCCAGTCTAACTGCATACTACTTGTGCTTAAAGAACTATTCCTTCTCCTAAGTTTAAATATCTACCTTAATGATGTCTGTCTAGTTTACTTTCCCCTAGTGATTAAAAATGTTCACATTTCACTATTTAATTCATAGGATATTTATAATATTGTACTGGAGGAAAAGTAATTTACCCATTACCCATCTAGGCTAGGTTCTTGATTAGGACCATCCTGTAATAAAAGACAAATTAGCAGAAAAACATTTTATTTAAAAAAATATGTTTTATTGTTTTTTTATGAGAGGAAGGGAGAGAGTTAGAGAGTTAGAAACATCGATGAGAGAGAGACATCGATCAGCCACCTTCTGCACGTCCCCAACTTGACCAGAATTGAACCTGGGACTTTTCAGTCCGCAGGCCAATGCTCTAACCACTGAGTGAAACCAGTTTCGGGCAGAAAAATATTTTAATTATGTTCCTAAGTACATATGGGAGTCCCAGGAAGATATGAGACTAAAAATATGACAAGACCATTGAGTTTTATCCTGAGCTATAAAAGGAATGGAGGCCTGGAGTTTCAAAGGGCAGGGAAGCAATTCACAGCAAGGTGAGAAGAGGAAATGTTTGGTAATCAAATATTTGTCCTGCTTTGCAGATAAGTCTTTTTCGTGAAAAAGTGATCTCTGGTAATAGCTCTCTTTCTGGTACAGATCTCCTTTCTAATGTAAATCCCCCTTATAAAAGAGTAAACTCTATTTTCAGAACTTCCGTGTCTGCAATTTCTCAAATTAATTAGCTCAAAATAGTCTTTATGGCAAAGAGACATATTTTGGATGGCACATTCTGTTACTCTTCAATGGCATAGTCACTTTATTTTATCCCCAAATTTAACCAACTGTACCAGTCTATCCAAACTGCTTACTAGCTTGAATTTCAAATCTCTCTTACTAAAATAGAAGTTTATTCCTAGTATTCTAAAGGTTTTATTTGTGAATGGGATTGATGGGGGAAAGGGGTTATAATCTGATGAGTACCTGAATTGATCTGAAAAATAATAATATTATTTTAAATCTTATAATGCATATACTTACGTGAATAGGGAGTTAAGTTTCTCATATGTGAATAGGAGGTTAAGTTTTTTTTAAGTTTTTTTTCAAGGACTGTGTGAAGCCATTAAGAAGACGACTCAGCTGTGAATCCAGCAAGTAGAACCAATAAGCATGGTCAGACCTACCCACCAGGAGCCAAGACATCATCTCATCAACATCATCTCATCACCTGATGACTAAGGATAATAAAGTGATGTCTGCAGGCTTCCAAGACTGTACATAGCTGCATTTCATTACAAGCCTCATCCTAGCCCCTTCCCCTTTATAATCCTGTCCTATGCACCATGTTCAAAGACAGGATTTAAATGCTTGTAAGCACCCTGTCTTCTTGATTGGTTAGCCTTTTCAATAAACGCCTTATATAATACAATCTTGCCTTCCTTATTGGACAAAGTGACAGGTAGCCCTAGCCGACCGGGGATTGCCCAGTAACTGGATTTTCTTTTAAAACTGTATTTTCTAACTTGTTATTGCTGACATATACAATACTGTACATTTTATACATTTATTCTGTAACCACCTAACTGATTTTTTTTAGTAGTTTTTCAGTTGATACTCTTGATTCCTACATAAAATGTAATAACATCTAGAAATATATTTTTTCTTATATTTCTAAAATTATCTTTACATTTCTTGCTTTGGTATGCATGTATCTATGAATAAATATACACAATTGGGATCATACATAGCATAACATTTACATATATATCTCCCTGTAACATAGTGTGAGCATTACTTCATTGACACTATCTATCCTATGTAATAAAAGAGTAATATGCAAATTGACTGTACCTCCACTATACCCACAAGCCATGCTCACCAGACACACTGACCAGCCAATCAGAGCATGCATGCAAATTAACCCAACTAAGATGGCTACAGCCACAGAGAGAGCAGGAGGGAGGCTTGGGTTGCACCTGGCGATGGAGGAAGCCAAGCTTTCTGCAAGCCCTGGCTGGACCAGGCCTCTCCTTAAGACAACAAAGTTTCAATAGCTATGCAAGCAGAAGGCTTGGCTCCAATCCAGGCTACAAAATTTTAATTGTAGAAGATAAATAAATCCCAGATAAAAGGGCCTCTTGGGTTGCCAGGGAGTGTGGCCAGCCTGCAAACCACCATAGGCCCCTAGGCCAGACCACCCCATGCCCTTAGGGAACTCCCACCCTGATTCAGGACACCCTTCAGGGCAAACCAGCTGGCCTCCATCCATGCACCAGGCCTCTATCCTATCTAATAAAAGAGTAATATGCAAATTGACCATCATTCCAACACATAAGATGATTGTCCCCATGTGGTCAAAAGATCCTGCCCCCATGTGGACACAAGATGGCCACCACAAGGCCAGCAGGGAAGGGCATTTGGGAGGGACCAGGCCTGCAAAGGAGGGCAATTGGGGGTGATCAAGTCTGCAGGGGAGGGCAGTTAGGGGTGACCAGGACAGCAGAGGAGGGAAGTTGGAGATGACCGGGCCTGCATGGAACAGCAGTTAGGGGTGACCAGGCCCACAGGGGAGGGCAATTATGGGCAAACAGGCTGGCAGGGGAGCAGTTAGGCATCAATCAGGCTGGCAGGGCAGTGGTTAGGGGGTTATCAGTCTGGCAGGCACAAGTGGTTAGGGGCAATCAGGAAGGCAGGCAGATAAGCATTTGGGAGCCAGCAGTACTGGATTGTGAGAGGGATGTCTGACTGCCTGTTTAGGTCTGATCCTACCTAGATCAGGCCTAAATGGGCAGTGGGACATCCCACAAGGGGTCCAGATTGGAGAGGCAGTAGGCTGGGCTGAAGGACACCTCCCCAACCCTCCATGCACAAATTTTGTGCACTGGGCGTCTACTATATATAAAATAGAGAAATATGCACATTAGGCCAGGATGCTATAACAAGTAATGACCAGACAGGAGGATGTTGTGCATGAGGGTTCCTTTTTCTCCACATCCTCCTCAGCACTTGTTCTTTGTTAGTTTGTTGATGATTGCCATTCTAACAGGTGGGATATGGTACTGCATTGTTGTTTTGATTTGCATCTCTCAGATAATTAGTGACTTTGAGCATGTTTTCATGTGTCTTTTGGCTTTCCTCCTGTCTTCTTTTGAAAAGATTCTATTTAGGTCTGTTGCCATCTTTTATTGGATCATTTATTTTCCTTTTATTAAGTTGTAAGGTTCACTATAGATGTTGGACATTAAACCTTTATCAGTGATAACAATTGCAAATATGTTCTTCCATACAGTGGGCTCTCTTGTTGTTTTGATGATGGTTTCTTTTGCTGTGCAAAAGCTTTTTTATTTTGATGTAGTCCCATTTGTTTATTTTCTATTTAGCTTCCATTGCCCAAGGAGCAGGATCGGTGAAGAAATTGCTTTGTCATATGTCTGAGATTTATCTGCCTGTGTGTTCCTCTAGTATTTTTATGGTTTCCTGTCTTATGTTTAAGTCCTGTATCCACTTTGAGTTTATTTTTCTGTATGGTGTAAGTTGGTGGTCTAGTTTCAATTTTGCATGTATCTGTCCAATTTTCCCAACACCATTTATTGAAGAGACTGTCTTGATTCCATTGTATATTCATGCTTCCTTTGTCAAATATTAATTGAGCATAGTGGTTAGGGTCGATATCTGGATTCTCTATTCTATTCCATTGGTCTATATGTCTCTTCTTGTGCCAGTAACAGGCTATTTAACAAAGCTTGTGGCTTGAAGTCTGGTATTGAGAGTCCACCCATTTTGTTCTTCTTTCTCAGGATTACTGTGGCTTTTTAGTTTTTTTTTTTTAATTGGAGATGAATTTTTGGAGAATTCTTTCTAGGTCTTCGAAATATACCGTAGGTATTTTAATGGGGCGTGCATTGAGTCTATAGGTTGCTTTGGATAGTAGGGACATTTTAATGATGTTGATTCTACCAATCCATGAACATGGTATGTTCTTCCATCTGTTTATGTCTTCCTCTATCTCTTTTTTTAGTGTCATGTAGTTTTCTGCATATAGTTTTTTTACCGCCTTAATTAAGTTTATTCCTAGGTATCTTACACTTTTGGGTGCAATGTAAACGGGATTGCTGTTCTAGTCTCTCTTTCTGTAAGTTCACTATTGGTGTATAGAAATGCCATAGATTTCTTGGCTTTAATTTTTTATCCTATAATGTCCTGAATTCATTTACTAAGTATATTAGTTTTTGATGGAATCTTTTGGGATTTTTTACGTATAATATCATGTCATCTGCAAAGAAGGACAGCTTTACCTCTTCTTTTCCAATTTGGATGCCTTTTATTTCTTCTTAATGTCTAATTGCAATGGCTAATACTTCCAATACTATGTCGAAGAAGAGTGGTGACAGTGGGCATCCCTGTCTTGTTCCTGTTCTTAGCGGAAATGGTTTTAGATTTACCCATTGAGTATGATGTTAGCTGTGGATTTATCGTATATAACTTTTATTATGTTGAGGTATGATCCTTCTATTCACACCTTGCTGAGAGTTTTTATCAAGAGAGGGTGTTGGATTTTGTCAAATGCTTTTTCTGCATCAATTGATATGACTTGTAATTTTTATCTCTCAATTTGTTTATGTGATGTATCACATTTTTTGATTTGCAGATATTGTACCATCCTTGCATCACTGGGATAAATCCTACTTGGTCATAGTGTATGATCTTTCTGATGTATTACTGGATCCGATTTGCTAAAATTGTGTTGATGATTTTGGCATCTATGTTCATGAGGGATATTATCTTGTAATTCTCTTTCATTGTGTTGTCATTATCTGGTTTTGGTATTAGGGTGATGCTGGCTTCAAAGAAGAAGCTTGGAAGTGTTCCTTCTTGAATTTTTTGGAATAGTCTCTGGAAGATAAGTTTTAGTTCTTCTTTGTATGTTTGGTAAAACTTCCCTGTGAAGTTATCTGGCCCTGGGCTTTTGTTTACTGGAAGCTTTTTGATGACTGCTTCAATTTCTCCCATAGTTATTGGCCTATTGAGATGTTTAGATTCTTTCTGACTGAGTTTTGGAAGGTTACATTTTTCTAGGAATATTTCCATTTCCTCCAGGTTGTCCAGTTTGTTGGAATAGAGTTGTTCATAGTATTTTTTAACCATCTTTTGTATTTCGGTGGAGTCTGTTGTTACTTTATCTCTTTCATTTCTGATTTTGTTTATTTGGGTCCTCTTTCTTTGCTTCTTGGTGAGCCTGGCTAGTGGATCATCAATATTTTTTTTATATTTTCAAAGAACCAGATCTTAGTTTTGTTGATCTTTTGTATTGTTTCTTTGGTCTCTATGTTGTTTCTCTCTGCTCTTTTCACCATTTCTGTCCTTCTGCTTACACTGAGCTTTTCTTGTTTCTCTTTTTCTAACTCTTAGAGTCTGGGTTAGATAATTTATTACCATTGTTTCTTGTTTTTTGCAGTACACTTGCAGAGGTATGAACTTCCCTCTCAAGACTGTTTTTGCTGTGTCTCATAGATTTTGGACTGTTGTGTTTTCATTGTCATTTGTTGTCATGATGTTTTTTACTTCTTCCTTGATCTCTTTGGTAACCCAGTCATTGTTTAATAGCATGCTGTTTGGTTTCCATGTGTTGGATTTTTTTTGGATTGTTTTTATTGTTGTTGATTTTTAGGTTTATGCCACTGTGATATCAGAAGATGCTTGATATGATTTTCTTCTTGAATTTGAAGAAACTTTGCCTATGACCCAATATATGATCTATCTTTGAAAAAGACCCATGTGCACTTGAAAATAATGTATATTCTGTGGCTTTGTGGTGAAATGTTCTAAAGATATCAATTAATTCTATCTGGTCTATTGAGTAATTTAGGATTGATGGTTCTTTGCTGATTTTTTGTTTAGAGGATTTGTCCAATGGTGATAGTGGGTTATTGAAATCTCCTATAATGATGGTATTGCTGTCAATTTCTCCCTTGATATCCTCCAGAAGTTTTATTTTTTTTAATGTATTTGGTTGCTCCTGTATTGGGTGCATGCATGTTTATGAGAGTTATTTCTTCTTGTTTGATTGTTCCCTTTAGTATTATGAAGTGGCCTACCATATACCTTGTTATGTCCTTCACTTGGAGATCTAATTTTTCAGATATAAGTATAGGTTTCCAAGCTTTCTTTTTTTCATTTCCATTCACCTGAAAAACCTTTTTCCATCCCTTCACCCTTAGTCTGTGTGCATCTGTTTTTCTGAGGTGAGTTTGTTGTATACAGCAGATATATGGGCAATGTTTTCTTATCCAATCCGTTATTCTATGTCTTGTGTTTAGGGCATTTAATTAATTTACATTTAAAGTTATTATTGATAGGTACTTATTTGTCACCATTTTTATTCTTTACCCCTGTGTTCCTTCTACTCTTCCTATTTCTTTCTTTCTTTCTTTCTTTCTTTCTTTCTTTCTTTCTTTCTTTTTCTTTTTTTTTACAGCAGATTCTTTAGCATTTCTTACATTGCTGGTTTGGTGCTAATAAATTCCCTTAGTCCTTTTTTGTCTGTGAAGCTCCTGATTTCACCTTCAATTGTGATTTATAGCCTTGCTGGGTACAGTATTCTTGGATTCAGACCCTTACTTTGCATGACTTTGCATATTTCATTCCATTCCCTTCTGGCCTGATGAATTTCTGTTGAGACATCAGTCACTTGTCTGATGGGGTTTCCCTTGTAGGTAATTTTCTGACTCTCTCTCACCAATTTTAAGATTCATACTTTGTCGTTGGTGTTTGCCAATTTAATTATAATGTGCCTTTGCATTGATCTTTTGGAGTTCATTTTGCTTGAGACTCTGTGAATTTCTTGGATTTGTGTAGGTTTTTTCTTTCCTATATCAGGGAAGTTTTCTGTCATTATTTCTTCAAACAGGTTTTCTATTCCTTGCTCAGTTTCCTATCCTTCTGGAATCCCTATTATGCAGATTTTGTTTTATTCTTATTGTCCCAACATTCCCTTAGGCTCTTCTCTTGCTTCTTAATTTATTTTTCTAGAAACTGCTTTTCTTGGGTATTTTTTTCTACCTTGTCTTCTAGCTAACCAATGTGGTTCTCTGCTTCTTCTGTTCTACTCTTGAGGATTTTTTTGAGGTCTTTACAGCAGTCATGTCATTTTTCATTTCTTCTTGGTTCTTCCTCATTTACTCTTGGTTTCTACTCATATTGTTGAATTTGTCTTCCATTCTTTTCAGCCACCTTATGAGCATTTCTCTGAATTCTTTCTCTGGCAGTTTGCTTGTCTCCATATCATTTACTTCTTTTTCTGGTGATGCCTGCTTTTCTTTCATATGCGGGCTGTTTCTTTGTCTACCCATGGTCTCTCTTCTCCAGTGCTCGTTATGTAGGTATCTCTTCTGCATTCATCTAAAGTCACAAAATACAACACAACCAGGTACAATGCACAAGGCAGTGAACATAAATATATTCATGATATTAATTACCACAAATCAAGGTGAACACCAGAGGGAGACAATTTTAGGGCTAGGAGAGAAAGAAGAAAAGAGAAAATAAGAAAAAAGAAGGAAGCAAAGAAAGCACTGCCAGAATAAAATTGGGAAAAGGGAGAAAAAAAAGTAAGAGAGAAAAGAAAGAGAATAAGAAAGAGAAGGGGAAGAAACTATATATATGAGGAGAAAACTCAAATAGAACAGCCACTATTCCCAACAAATGCCAGCAATAAGTACCTGGAGATTAATACAAACTACAAACAACAACTAATATCAAGTGCAACAAGAGAAAACAGAAGTAAAAAAACAAAGAAAAACAAAGCAATGAAAAACCATAACAAACCAAAAAGAATAAACAAAACAATCTCACAAACAAGCATAACAAATCAATATAATGAACATTTAAAGAAACCACAACAAAAAGAGAAAAAAAATTTTTGGATAGTGAAGACAGGTAAGTGAGACGTGTGTATGGACTTGGAGCAGGGGATTGGAAATTAGATGTATAAATAGGGTGAAATTTTAACAAGGTGTAAAAAAAAGACATAGGGAAATCTAAAGCATTAAAAGGGTAAGAGAAACAGGACTACAAATGGGGAAAAAGTTAGGAAGAGAGTGATGGCATAAAGGTGGAGTTGAGATAGAGTAAAATGATGCAAAAGGAAAGATGAAAATAGAAAGTAGAACTCTAATACCAAAGTAAGATAAAGTGAAAATAAATGACACTTTTTTTTATCAAAAAGGTAAAATAATGGTATTAACAATGCTGATTGAAAATAAAAATGTAATACTTAAAAAGGTAAAATCAAGTGAGGAAAAAAGAAAAAAATGGCTTATTAAGTAAAAGATGAAAAAAATCATAAAAATAATAATAAAAATAAATAAAATTAAATGTGCAGTAGTGATGGTTATTCACTTCCTCTACTGTTCTGTTTGCCATGCCTCTTTCCTAGTCAAAACAGTATTGCAGTTCCCTGCGTTCCACTGTTCCTCGGTGTTGTATGCCATTTTTGATTTTTAAGCAGGCAGTGTGTCTTATTTTTTGTGTTCTTTTATTTGTGATTAAACAAGAATCATTTTTGTGATTCAACCCTTCGGTGTCAGTGTTTCTGGATTGACCTGAGAGTCTATAGGTTCTCTCTATCCTGTGCTTAGATCCTGCTTTCCCTGTAGCACTCAATACTGGTTTGTGGTAATGGGTTGCTGCAGAGATGGTTCTCTGGTGGCTATTCCCCACTCTGATACCCAGGTTCCAGAAAAACAACTTTCCCCTGCAGTCTTTTAGGGTGTCCCCAATTGGATAATCCTATATATTGGGCTTAGTAATCAGAAGCAAATATTTAAAGAGGAACAAGCACAAGTGTGTGAACTCCAGGGCTCCATGCAAGTCTGTGCAGTCTTTTTTTCCCCCTGTCTAAGCAGCTGGCACACTTTAAAGATTTTTAGGCTGTCCTTTTGCATCAGATCAAAATCAATTGCCTTTTAGATATACCTTCTGTTAGTAGCTCTGAGGACCCCCTTCCACATTCACAGGTCATGCCAGCCCCAACAGCCATGGAATTTTCTAGGCGCAGCCTTCCCCCAGTCTCCAGCTCCTGCAGTGTGCACATTTCTCTGTCCTGCCAGGACCAGAGACCTCACCTTATCCCAGGTGAAATCTGACCTTTCCCAGGTGGAGTGTAGAACTCCTCTGAATCTGTGTGTTTGTGCCAATTGGGGACTGGTGTTCTGGAGTTTGCAGCTGTTTGGTGGGTGCTGTAGTTGTAGATTTTTAGGCTTCCGATAACATCCACTTTCTTCTTCAAGATGGCGCAGTCTCCATGTCCTAGCCTGTGGCTTCAGAAACAGGCCTCTAGCATTTTAAATATTCTGCTAATGCTTCTTAATGGTCCTCTGGGAATCCACAGAATAGGTCCGTGGCTGTGGTGTGGGAGAAGGTGTGGAGTTGTGGAATCTGGGGAGAGTAGGTGGAGGTCCAGGAGAGTTGGTAGGGAGTCTGGTCCCCTTTTGTTTTTATGTATCCTCTCCTTTACTTATAAGGATATGTTATTAGATGTAAGACTCACTCTAAATCTAGAATGATTCCATCTTGTTATCCTTAGCTAATTACAACTGCAGAGCCTTTATTTCCAAATAAAGTTAGCCTGGTTCCAGGTAGACTTGAATTGGGAGGGGGGGTGTAAAATAGCTAATCAGAAACTCTCATTTTTAAGGACTTACTTTTTTCAGAGCAGTTTTAGGTTCACAGTAAAATTGATAGGAAGATACAGAGTCCACCCTTATTTTTATTTAAAAAACAATCATGCATTTATGATGGTTTTAATAGGGATTAAGCTATTTTAATAAGTTCTCATCATATTATAGAGCTTCCATTTTCACCATATGCTATTGAAAAGTGGCTTTAACTTTCATTTTGACTATCCCTGGAAGAGTCATTCAAATATGTGAAATGAGTTGAACGTTAATGGGCATAGAATATGCCAGAACTAGGGAATGACCTGAGGAATGCCAAGAAGATCAAAAAGTAGAGGTTTGGCAAGCTTATCAAGGAACATGTGTGACAGACAGGAGGCAGAAGGGATAGAGGGATAGATCAATGGACAGACACTGATGTGTGGGGAGGCCATTCTGGAGAGTTTTCAGTAAGGGTGTTCAATGCCCTGATTTCTCTGGCAGAAGACACTTGAATGTCCCAAATATTTTCTGCCTTTAGTTTGATTTGTATCCAGATTTGTCAGTAATTTGACTCTTGGAGGCTCATCTGGCCAGGAAGGATATGTATGCAACCCCACCTAATCCACTACAAACAGAAAAAGAACCAAATAAGATTGAGACATTGAGTTATGTGCTTCCTTTGAATATTCCCTCTCTACTTTTTATATAAATACTAGTGTCCCAGTGCATGAAATTTGTGCATGGGGGTGTCCCTCAACCTGGCCTGCACCCTCTCCAATATGGGACCGCTGGCTCCTAACCACTCACCTGCCTGCCTGCCTGGTTGCCCCTATCCGCTTCAGCCTGCTAGCCTGATCATCCCTAACTGCTCCCCTGCTAGCTTGATTGCTCCTAACCACCTCTGCTTTGGTCCCACACCTAGGACCCAGGATTCCCTCCTCCAGCTGGCTGTAGGCACCCAGATTCCTGGCTTCCCTCCCTCTGGCTGGCCATAGGCACTAGGACCTGAGCCAGCTTTGCCTGGATGAGCTGCAGCCGCAGATGGAAGTTGGCAGGTGGCTTTGCCCAGGCCACAGGCACTAGCACCTGGGACCACGGGATGGGTGACTTCTATGGCTGGTTGTGGCTGGGACTATGGGGCGGGTGGCTTTTCTGTCTCTCAGGCTACAGCCAGCTGCAGGTGTTGGCTCCTGGCACCATGGGGGCAGGCAGCTTCTCCATGTCCCAGGCCATAGCCAGCCACAGGCACTGGTGCTGGGACTACCGGTAGGCAGCTTTGCCCGGGTCCAACTTTGTCAGGAAGGACATGCAGAAGGATGTCTGGAAGACGTCTGGTATAATTAGCATATTACCCTTTAAGTAGTATAGATTATGGTGTTTTTCTCACCACCATTAACCATAGTAACTGTCGCTTATGTATTAAAATTCTATTCCTGCTAATTCTAGAAGCACTCTCAGAATCCTTCTCACTATGCATCTTAAGTTTGATGCTTAGTTGATCATAATTAATATTTGAGGTAAAGCCTCTTACTGCAGATGTATCCCAGAATGTATGGCATCCTCTCTGCTTTGTGATCCAGCTAATAATACATTGCTTCAATCGTGTTGATTGAGGTCATTTCCCCCTTTCAGTTTTTAGTAGATTACCACCTACTGCCTAGGAAGCAAAATTGAATGATTCCATGTATATTTCAAAATAAGATATTTTTCTCATCAATAAAATTTCATTCTTTCAGCATGAGTAGAGTAATTTCATCAACAATGTATTGAGGTAGTAACAGTTTATAACAAATTGAGTGAATTATTTTTCAGGTACTGTGTAATGTCATACACAGATTCCATTTTATCTTTGCAATAACTCTATACAGCAGGTCCTATAATTACACATATGAGAACACTGAGGTATAGAGAGATCAAGTAACTTGACCAGTGAAACCTAAAAGTGGCTGAGTCTCATTTCAAATCCATGAACCATGCCCTTTAACTATTATACTCCACTCAGTATTGTGCTAGAGCCTGCTCTTACTGGTTCACCAATTTTCAGGAATTTTGCAAGCTGGTTGTTAAACATGGTCATTGTTAAAAATTAAATTATATGATCTTAAAAGTGAATAAATTACATTAAAACCAAAGGTAATACATACTCTAAATTCATCACTCCTCAATTATTTACTACACTTTACTGTACTGATTCCTGACATTATTTATAACTTTTGGGTCTTTCTGGTGGAATATAATACTGTATTACTGCACTTTTCTCCTCAGCTCTGCATTTAGTGGCATCACATTAGCTGCCAAAATCATCCATGGATGGAGAATTTATGCCACAGAAATTGGCCAATACTATAAATCAGGGTTTTGTTTTCTTTGATTGAGAGCCAGTTGTTAAATGTTTACCAGCACAACACTGAACACATTGGTGGTGGTGGTCTTGTTAGAATGTGTTATATTATACAGATGAAAAATATATTTAAGCAGACTTGATATAGATATTTTCAAAGATGGAAGAATTGTCCCTTTCAACTACAGTATTTTAGTTGATTCATATCTTCACTGATTGTCATCATTGCAAAGTTTTCAGTCCCCACATGGATTGCTAGATATATGTATTGCCCTGTCCCTGTCCCCTCCCTTTCTAGCCTTTGTTACCTTAAGGCAGTGGTTCTCAATCTTTTTAATGCTGCAACCCTTTATTATAGTTCCTCATGTTGTGGAGACCCCCCAACCATAAAATTATTTTTGTTGCTACTTCATAACTGTAACCCACAGGTTGAGAACCACTGCTGTAGAGCTTAAGACCATCAGAAAACACAGATATTTACATTACGATTCATAACAGTAGCACAATGACAGTTATGAAGTAGCAACAAAAATAACTTTATGATTGGGGGTCACCACAACATGAGGAACTGTATTAAAGGGTCTAGGCATTAAAAAGGTTGAGAACCACTGCCTTAAGGACTCTAGTTTTCCATGTATATGTTTAAGTAACAACCTTACCTGCTTAAAAATGTAAGTTTTTAAGATTGCTCTCCCTGTTCTCTATTCTACAGATGAAGTGGAGTTGGGTTGGGGCAGCAGAGAGAAATTCAGAAGGGGGATATTGGAGTAATGACTGCAGTGGGAGAAGAGGGAACCTATCCCCCAGGCCGCAGACACTGGCGCCGGGGGCCACAGGGCTGGTGGCTTCTCTGGCTGGCTGTGGCCTAAGACCTCAGGGCACATGGTTTCTCCATTTCCCAGGCTGCTGCCAGCCTCGGGCATTGGCTCTTGCAGTGGGTGGCTTCTCTGTCTCCCCAGGATTCTGGGCGAGCTGCCTCTCCCCGGCCACAGCCAGCTGCAGGCTCTGGCGCCAGGGACTGCTGCCACATGGCTTCACCTGGCTGGCTTTGTCAGGAAGGATGTCTAATGGTTGTCCAGAAGGTTTCCCGGCTTAATTAGCATACTATTCTTTTATTAGTATAGATGTATTAGGTGCTCAATTTACATTTGATGAGTAAATACTTTTTAATTTCCTCCACAGTACCTAACATTAAGCTGAACACACAGTAATAACTGGCCACTATTTTCTTAAGCACCCTACTGCCTGTTGGTTGCTTACCTGAGATATCTCACTTAATCTTCAGAATAAAAGCATACAACACCAAATTCAGAAGCCACTGTAAAGATTAAATTATATAGTCCCTGTAAACCACTTATCATAGTGAGAAGCTATCATGAGACTGATTTTATAGATGAGGAAATGGAGGCATTGAAAGGTTAAAAACTTGCCCAAAGTCACACAGTTAAGAAATAATAGAACTAGGATTCTAGCTTGAATTTATCAGGCATAAAGCCCATGCATTCCCCACTGTCCTATGCTAGAGGGAGATGGGTTAGCCAGTATGGATTAAAGAGACTCTTTAAAGGCTGTCTATCCCTGGAACACATTAAGCTGCACTATATTGTTAATTTGGTACTTGCTTAAAACTAATACAAATGATTATGGTAATGTTTTAAAGTTTTCAGAGAAAAGATTGTTTAAATTTGGCACAGTGGAGCAAGCAGGGAGAGGAAAATAATTGGAGAAAAATGGAGGCAGAGGCCTTCATTGTATTGTGCTGTGCCTGGTTTTCAAATCAGACATTCTGAAGTCTTCTAGCATGTGGTTTGGTGTGTCTAGGCAGTGTTCCAGTGCTTGGAAAAAATACAAAAGCTTTTATTCATCATGAAAGAATTTTTCATTCCCAGCGAAAGTAATTGCCAAGAATGAGATCTGTTACAGTCATTCCAAAGAAGAATGATTGCTTTTCTTTACCTAATGCCACATAGTAGAGTTCAGGACCAACTTGAGATGTCACAAAGACAGCAAGCAGCCTCCTATGTGGGTCAGCAATGCTGTGGTTTAAGAGTTTTCTCTGGGGAGTGTCCAGGATGCTTCAGTCACTATGAAGATTTCTGTGCTTTTGGACAGGGCTGTAAGACATTTTTTTCCAGATGCAAAATCTGGAACCCCAGATATATGATACACAACAAATTACTGACAGAACAAGTACTTGAACCCGGATATTTTCACTTCTGTGGAGAAACGGAATGTAATAAAACCGAACTGAGGAATGTTGAAGCACATGACTAATTATATGTGCTAGATAAAGTGTCAGGGAAAACCATAGAATAAACTGATATAGAAATGTGAAGAACAAAATGTCAAAGTAATCCTGTTAAGTATGAAAAACAGTACATTCAGAGTAACTACGTTAAGGTTACAATAAACCTTGAGAGTAGGTTTTGAATATCTACCACTTACTAAAATGGGATGATGTATAATAACTGCAGATTTAATTCCATATAAATAGAGCTGAAAATTTACAACAGTGTTCGAACCACTTGCTAGCTCTCTGTCTACATTCAGGATGCTGCTCTGCTCAGCAATAAAATCAGTTCATTCTGAACTTAGGAATTGGTGTGCTTCTTTGTGTCTCAAATTTTTTTTTCTTTTTTTTCCAAAACTTCAGGCCATTTCATTGGACTACAGATGCCCCTTTCACTTTTTGCCTATTTGCTGTAAAGGGCTCTACAGATTTTTTAGGCAATTAAGGAATTGTTCTATTGAAAGGAAACATAACTACTAGTAAATGCACCTTTCTCCAACTTCCCCAATTTCTAGGCACCTTCAGTCCGTTCAGCTGTGCATTAGGAATAATATTCCGGTTTTACTTGGGTGCTTCTATTTCCCTGCTGGATACTGAGCAGTTCTCCCAGACAAGAATTTTTGGGTGTTGCGAAAAATGATACATGGCACCTATGGATGTTGTGGTAGGCAGAAAAAAAAAATGGCTCCTTGAGACTTCAGGCCTTAATCCCTAGAATTTGTAAATGTGACCTAATTTAAAGAAAGGGTTTTGCAGATGTGACTAAGTTAAGAGTATTGAGATGAGGACTTCATCTTGGATTATGTGGGTGGTCTGTAAATGCGATCCACTTATCCTAATAAGAGGGAGGCAAAGGTAGATTTGACAGGCACGCAGAGGATAAGGTGATGTGAAAATAAAGCAGAGAGAGATTCATAGATGCAAGCTTTGAAGACTGAAGCAAGAAGGCCACAAGCCAAGAGATTCCAGCAGCAACCAGAAGCTGAAAGAATAAGAACAGATTCTTCCACAGAGTCTGCAGAGAAAGTGTGATCTTGCTGACACATTAAGTTTCAGACAAGTGAAACTGATTTAAGACTCCAGAAATGTGAGAAAATACTTTTTTTGTTGCTTTATGAAACCAAGTTTGTGGGAGTTTGTTATAGAAAACTAATACAGTTGATTATTCACATGGTAAACAGCACAAAGCTTCCCCCAGGGGAAGGGCTCAGGTTCTGTTTAAGGTGAAATAACAGTGAAATGGTGGCGGGTGCTTTAGGATTTTAATTGTGTGAGAGGTTGGGCTGGGTGGTAGTTTGTGCATGGGGTCTGGGCCTTTCATGGTTTGAAATTTCCACTGGTGCAAAGGGACAGAGCACCTAACTTGCTCAGATATGGAGCAGAAGGGAAAGGAGAAAGGATGGGCCTTGAAAGCTCTCAGTCATCAAAAATCAAAATGCAGTAGACACTTTATTATAATGACCCAACTTATGAAGTTGTGAGGATTGAGTTAAAACAAGTAAAGTATTTAGCTTAGAGAACAAGGCTCATTGCACTTTTTAGTAAATATTAGCTGTTATTAATTTTACTGTTTTTAAAATATCTACATTTTTCAGTTTCCCAAGCCAGTATTGGGATACTCAAGAACCTGGTTCTGAACTCTCTTTTATCACTCTATAGTTCCTCCCTACATAATTTTTTTTGGTCAATTCCTATACCTTTAAATGATATACATATTCACCCCTGCTGTGGACCTCTCCCCAAGCTGCAGGCTACTATATCCAATTCCTACTCTGCCTCTACATGGACCTTTAATAGACAGTGGGAACTCCAGAAGTCTTCTAAGCTGAATTCATGGTCATCCCCTACAAATAATAGTCTTTTCTCCAATCTTCCCCACATGATGGAACCAAACTACCATCTTTCCTGTTGTTCAAGTCAGAAACTAAGAAGTTTCCTTTGACTTTCTCCTGCCACTCCAGTCATCACCAATCTCCGCTGATTCTGTCTTTTCTCTATTCCCACCAGCAACTTCATTTCAGCCTTTCAAAGTGTACCAAGGCTTCCATATTTATCATATGTTCCCAAGGAGACCTGCATACCAACTCTAAATCTTTCTAGATAAAGTAAGTCAGAATCTCTAGAGATGATGCTCAGACATCAGAAAATTTTATATCTCCTCTGGTGATTCTAAAATGCAATTGTTTTGGACTTTCAGTGAGAAGCTGGACTTTGATGCCAGAACAAACAGACATAAGAGATTGACTTTAGTGCTGTGTTAGTACTATTTGGTTTTCCAGCTGTCACCTCTTCTGCTTGTTTTGGCTCAACAGCAAATACTTCTTTTCTTTCTTTTTTATTTTAAACTTTGACAATATTTATTTTTTATTTTTAAAAATTGTGCTTAAAATACATAACATAACATTTGCCATATTAACCATTGTATAATTCAGTTGTATTAACACTATTAAATTGTTAATTTAATTTCTAGAATGTTTTTAGTCTTGTAAAATTGAAACTCTATATCAGCACTTCCTCATTTTCCCTTCCCATATATCACCTGGCAACCACCATTCTACTTTCTGTCACTGTGATTTTAAGTACTCTTAGGGACCTCGTGTAAGTGGAATCATGTAGTATTTATCTTTTTGTGACTGGTTTATTTCATGTAGCATACTGTTCTCAAGTATTCATCTATATTGTAGCATGGGGTAGAATTTCTTTCCTTTGTAAAGCTGAATAGTATTCCATTATAGATATCCTGACTGCCAACTAGTTGTCCAAAGTAATCATAACACTTTATATTCTCTCTAGTAGTATAGGAGAGTTAAGTTTTAGTAGATATATTCTCAGTGAGTTTTTTTAAAATATATTTTTATTGATCTCAGAGAGGAAGGGACAGGGTGAGAGAAACATTAATGATGAAAGAGAATCATTGATCAGCTGCCTCTTGCACACCCCACCCTGGGGATTGATGCCACAAACCAGGCACGTGCCCTGACCAGGAATTGAACCATGATCTCCTGGTTCATAGGTTGACAGTCAATTGCTGAGCCATACTGCTGGGCCTCAGTGAGTTCTTAATGGTAAGTATGAAAAGTTCTGTTTAGATTTTGATGAGAGACTATATTCTGAATAATCTTGAACTATGTACATGTCTCCTGTGTCTGCTCAGCACTGGTATTGGTGATGGTTTTGAATGAAAATTGCAATGCTTGTCAAACTTGTGACCACAAGATAAATTCTCAGGAGTCCACAGATATATTCTTGTGGTCATCATATTTTCATGTTTGAAAATCACCATTTATTTAATTTAATTTTGGTGATCATCTTATAAGATAGGTACTATTATAAACCCCATTTTACAGATGAAGAAACAAAATTCAAGAAGAGAAGAAAATTATTCACCTAAAGTCCACAGCTTGTAAATGGTAGAGTTCTTTATAAAACTTTTGATTGTAAAGAACTTTTTGTTGTTGTTGTTAATCCTCACCAAAGGATACTTTTTCTATTGATTTTTTTTCTTTAGAGAGAGAGGAAGAGAGGAAGGGGGGGGAAAGAGAGAAAGAGAAAAGCATTGATGTGAGAGAGATACATCAATTTGTTGCCTCCCACACGTCCCCCAACCAGGGCCTGATACGTCCTTGACCAGAATTGAATCCATGACCATTGGTCCACAGGCCGGCAACCTAACCACTGAGAAATGCTGGCCAGGGCTGATTATAAAGAACTTTCTATATACTGAGTGGCCAGATTATTATGATCTCTGCATGCATAATAATCTGGCCACTCAGTGTGTATGTATGTATGTATGTATGTATGTATGTATGTGTATATGTGTGTGTGTGTGTGTGTGTGTGTGTGTGTGTGTGTGTGTGTGTATTTAGAGGCCTGGTGCTTGAATTCATATATGAATGCACTCCAGCCAGCTTGGCCAGAGAGAGGGGACATGGGCAGTTGGCCGGCCTGCCTGCTGGTCAAGGGGACAATTTGCATATTAGCCTTTTATTATATAGGATATACACTGATTGGCCAGATTATTATGCGATCAGAGATCATAATAATTGGGCCACTCAGTGTATATATAAAAGCCTAAGTGACCATTATTAATGAACAACTGGAACGACTGGATGACTGGCTGGTAGCTATGATGCACACTGACACAGACCTTGCTGCTAGGGCCTGACAGTCCTGGATCTGGTTTACCCACATCCTGGACCCAGACAGGAGGGAGGAGGGGGCCCAATTCCTCATGGAATTAGCCATTGGTTAGCTTGCTGCTGAGGCCAACCTCCCATGGGACCTCCCCCCGGCAAGCCAAACCCCCAAATTGGCCCCAATTGCTGGTCAGGCCTAGGGACCCCACCCATGCACGAATTGGTGGACTGGGACTCTAGTTTAGATATCAAGTACTAAATAGTAAACAATCTTCATGGGGACAGTTCTTGTTCATATTTTTAAAATAGCTTTATTAACATTCTAGAGGCTCAAGTACACAAAATTTGTGCACTGGGGGAATATCCCTCAGCCTGGCCTGTGCCCTCCTGCAGTCCACAGGGATCAGGTCTAAACCAACAGTCGATATCCCTCTCACAGTCTGGGATTTCTCATTTCTTACTACCCACTGCTTGCTGCTCCTTTGTGCTGCCACGGAAGTGGGAGAGGCTCCCACCACCGCTGCTCTGCTCACCAGCCATGAGCCAGGCTTCTGGCTGAGTGGTGCTCCCCCTGTGGGAGCACACTGACCATAGCGGGCAGCTCCTGTGTTGAGCATTTGCCCCTGGTGGTCAGTGCACATCATAGCGACTGGTCGTAATGGTTGTATTGCTATAATGGTCGCTTAGGCTTTTATATAAATAGAAGATATTTCATAAAGCATACAATCCATCCATTTATACTGTACAATTCAAAGATGTAATATATTCACCTTCCAGTATCCCTATTCCCTGCCCAACCTTAAGCCACCACTACTATGTACTCTGTGATTATAGATTTCCTAATGTAGATATTTCATATAAATAGAAACATATGACATTTAGTCCTTTGTGATTGGCTTTCTTCACTTAGCACAATGTTTTTGAGATTCATACATGTTGCAGCAGGTATTAGAACTCAATTTTTATGGCCAAATAACATTCCATTCTATGTATATACCACGTTTTATTTATCTATTTACCGATTGACGGACATTTGAGTTGTTTCCAATCTTTGGCATTTGTGAAAAATGCTACTATGAACATTCATGTACATGTTTTTATGTGAATATAGTTTTCATTTCTCATGGATAGATATACTTTGGAGTGGAATTCCAGGGTCATATCATAACTTTGTGCTTAGCTTTTAGGAGGAACTGCCAGACTGTTTTTCAAACTGCTGCACCATTTTACATTCGCACAAGGAGGGTACGAGGGTTCCAATTTTTTTGTAACCTCATCAATACATGTTATTATCTAACTTTTAAATTATTGTTATACTAGTGAATGTGAAGTGACATCTCATTTTGGTTTTGATTTGCATTTCCCTGATGGTTAATGATGTTGAGTATCTTTTTTGTGTGCTAATTGACCATTTGTATATTTTTAGAGAAGTGTCTTTTAGGTCTTTTGGCCACTTTTAAATTGTGCTGTTCTTGTTCGACCACTGTGGCTCAACGGTTGAACATTGACCTATGAATGAGGAAGTCATGGTAAGATTCCTGGTCAGGGCACATGCCAGGGTTGCAAGCTCAATCCTCCATGGTGTGTGTGCAGGAGGCAGCCAATCAATGATTTTCTCTCATCATTGATTTTATATCTCGCTCTCCCTCTCTCTTCCTTTCTGAAATCAATAAAAATATCTTTTTAAATTGTGGTGTTCTTTATATATCCTAGATAATTTTTTCTTACAGGCATATGATGTGCAAAATTTGCCTCCTATTCTGTTCCTTCACTTCTGTACATTCAATTTTGTCTCTTCATTTTCTTGATAGGGTTTGTTAAGTCACAAGGTTTTAATTTTGATGTCAACTTGTCAATTTTTTCTTCTGTGCTTGAATCCTTTCTGTTATACCTAAGAAACTATTACCTATTCAAGAATCATGAAGATTTTAACCTATGCTTTCTTCTTATTATAATTTTAACTCTTAGATTTAGGTCTTTGATCTGTTTCAAGTTCATCTGAGTACGATATAATGAGAAATAGGGGTCCAAATTTATTCTTTTATGTATGAATATCCCGTTGTCACAATACCATTTGTTGAAAATAATTATTATTTCCCATCGAATGTTCTTGGCATTCTTCTCAAAGAAGAATGCCAATAGATATATGGGTATATTTTCAAACATTCCATTCTACTTCATTGCTCTACTTGTCTAACCTAATGCCAGTACCATACTGTTCTGATTACTGTTAAGGCAGAAATTTCAGACAGGAGAACAGAAAACTGAGGAGATCAACATAGAAACTGATAACAGGATATGAGGGAGAAGTTTCCTGGTAATAGCCAAAAGGGGAATCTATCTTCAAGGTGCATAAGAGAAAACTGTGGAAGGGAAATGGGAGTATTTGCATCTCCATAGAAATTTAAATATAGTTATGATATCTTGGAAGGATTTTAGATAAGATATCCAAAATACTAAGTAATGGTGAAGGATGGGAAAGAACCAAATAAAACAAAGAGCTGGAGTGGCTAAAGGAAAGATCTTGAAGGAAACATATTCTTCTGCCATGTGTACCGATGATGACAAGGGATAACAGGCCATCTTGGGAAAGTTCTTTAGGAAAATGTTCAGGAAAAGCCATCTCTCTCAAGCCCCAATCAGCATATCTTGGTTTCCCTAGCATCCCCACCAGCAGGGAGGAGCCAATACTGGTGATTTGTGATGTCTAAGCCCCTCCCTCTAATCACCTACTGCCTAGCTGAACAAACAAAGCTGAAGGGTGTGGCTCTTCACTGTCCTGGCAAAGGATATTTTTAGTTTGGCTAGGAGCTCTGTAGAAGACCACAGGGATGGTTCAACATGGCTAAGCTTGCCAGGAAACAAGAGGGACGTAGAAAATTTATGGAACAAGCAACCCCAAGCAAAAAACAAACAACTTCAATCACAAAACGGAAGAAGAGGAAGAATTCCCATCAATCCAGGTCCAGAGATGGTGGCAAGGTAAGACTACCTAATTCAAGCTCCTCCGTTGCTTTCTCATTGATTTCCTTCTCCCCAAGACTCCTGTCTGTTCCTTATTTTTGTCATAAACCCTTCATTTGCCTGTGCCTCTTCTCACAAAACCCTCTTTTCCATCCTGTTGTCATCTTCTTCCTCCCATCCACTGAATTTCTGGGGTCATCCTGTTGCCCTTCTAGGTGAAGAAGATACAAAGGGAAATAAAAAAACTGCTTCATGGGAGTCCAAGAAAAAAATCCTCTTGCACTAGTACAAAAATTCCAAGTAAGGTGAAGAGAGTGAAAAGGGCCAAGAAGTTTCGGCCATTATCAAAGTGAATAGTAGCCTCCTGAGCTGAAAGTACTGAGATCAGGCCAAGGAGATCCTACAAAATGACACACCTATAAGATACAACACCATCATGAAACAGAGTTGGTGGTGAATAAAATAAAACCAATAAGTTCTGAAAATCCCATATAATATAGGAGGTGTGTGTGTGTGTGTGTGTGTGTGTGTGTGTGTGTGTGTGTGTGTGATTCCTCTGATCTAAAGGAAGAAGGAAAGAGGCAGGCCTGAGACAAAAGAGAAAGTGAGTTAAGAACAGTTAGGAGCTGCAGTGGCAAGTACACAGTTAGGCAGACATTGGAGATAGAGAAGGTGAGAACTGAACACAGAAGATAAATTCTCATTCTTAATATTTTAACCCATGGGCAAAGAGGAAAAAAGGCTTGGTTTCTCTCTCTCTCTCTTTCTGATAACATCAACATATCTTTTTACTTTTTTATTTTTAAAAGGTTTTAATTGTGCTAAAACAGACATAAGATAAGACTGACCAACTCAGCCATTTTTAAATGTACTGTTCAGTAGTGTTAAAGGAACATTTACCTTTTTGTGTAACCCATTTCCAGAAACCTTTTCCTTTTAAAATTTTATTTTTTATTGTTGGCATATTATAGATGTCCTCTATTTCCTCCACTCCTTTGCCCCACTCCACCCAGCTCCCATTCTACCCCAGACCTCCACCTAAATATCATCTCTGTTCATTGGCTATACATATATGCATATAAGATTTTTGGTTAATCTCTTCCTGTCCCCCATCTGAGACCTATCAATCTGTTTCATACATCCATTCTTCTGGACTTACTTTGTTCATCAATTTATTTTGTTCATTAGATTCCACATATAAATGGGATCATATGATACTTGTCTTTCATTGACTGGCTTATTTCTCTTGGCACAATTAATTTCCTGGTTCATCCATGATGTTTCAAGGGGTAAGAGAACATTATTTAAAAAATATATATATTTTATTGACTTCAGAAAGGAAGGGAGAAACATCAATGATAAGAGAGAATCATTCATTAGCTACTCTGAATGCCCCCTACTGGGGATAGAGCCTACAATCCGGGCATGTGCCCTGATTGGGAATCCAACCATGACTTCCTGATTCATAGATCAAATCCCAGCCACGGAGCTATGCCAGGTCTTTGCATGACTTTCTCCTTCTCATCATTCAATTATTAGCTTAAAGAAATTCTCTCAAAAATGCTTTCTCTGCCCACCCTCACTCCAATTGCTTGCCATTTTTCTACTTTTTCCTCATATCAGGAACCATACTTTTTCCATTCATCATGATAACCCCATTATCCAGCATAGCGCTTAGTGTTTATTAAGTGAATAAGTAATTAAAAACTCAATATTTGCCAAAATAAACTTTCCACATCATGGGCTATTATATTTTGACACAGATAATGGAAAGGAATATGGGTGGTGAATAGAACTCTAAAGAGAGATATAATTAGGAATTTCAGAGCTTGATCATGATTGTTCTATAGAGCAATAGTACTAGAATTTCCAGGAGTCCATAAAGAATATAAGTCAGTACTATGAATGGGACCTAGGTAGCTGTTTTCTTGGATGCTGTGGTCCAACCCATTCCTTCCCTCTTCACTTTTATACTCTTATGTTCGATCCTATTTCACTGTCTCTGTATCTGCAATATATTAGTAGATGCATCTAATAGGGATCAAATTGAGGCCCCAGTAGCTATCTAATTTATTCTTTATTTAAAGTACTTTCACATCATTATATGTGGGTCAACTCCAATCCCCACCCTCTTCAATTTTTTTCAGTGTATACCAGCCTATACTCTGCTGCTTGGTGTCAGCATTTCTTATTTATCCCCTGCCCCCTAAAAAAGAACCACTTGGTTACCATCCCCCTCTTGGATGCATTTGTCTTCTTTACGATTCTACTACAATAGTGTTATAGTGTCTATGGCAATCTTTGAAATGGTTACTTGAGCATGGCTCAGAGTTCCAGCCAAGCAGAGAAAGACAACATAAGAAGGTGTGTGACAAATGACAGATTGCTGTTGAGTTGCCCCTAAGTCCTGGGGAAGCCTTTGGTGCTGAGTAAATGAAGTTCAGTTTTGACTCACCTGTATCAAGGGAATTGCAACACAAAAGCATACTCATTAATGGGCAGTGCAGAGCTGAATTTCTCCATGCATTGCACTACCTCCTTATCAGCACTTGCTCATGCATGATAGAACAGAGATGCTGGCCCCACTCAAACCACACAGCTCACTGTGAAGGTGATAATATTTTGGAGCTCTCTATTCTTGGAGGGACTTCAGGCCATCCACACAACTAGGGGAACAGCTAGTACACAGTGGTCTTGGTGTTCATGAAACATATAAAGGCATTGCCTTTGGATGTAACCAGTGAAGAGAGCCTGGAGCCAGAAGGTCTTTACCCCTGAATGGGTTCCTACTATCCCAGCCTCAGGGCCTTGGAGACCCATATGCAGCCATGTTAAAGCACAGGTATATGGATAAAATTGTTGGCATAAAGGTTGAAATCTGATTGAGGAATACAAGCCAGGAAAATGGGGGAAATAATAGCCCAGGTTTGCAAGACCCAAGACTGAATCAATCCTTCTGAGGTTGTTTTCCCATTTTACTTCTATGGATGCCCTTTTCTGTTTCTAGAGTCTGAAGACTTTACCTTTGAACCTGGCCTTTTAGGTAGTTGTGAGGCTACATTTGTTGAAGTAGGAGGATAGGACTGTTTGTTAGTTGTAAATCTTTTAGAAGAAAATATAGGATAAAATCTTCCTGACTTTGGATTCAGCAAAGGTGGCTTATATATGATTTTAAAAAGCACAAATTCAACTTTAGCAAAATTAAAAACCCATACTCTTCATAAACATAATTAAGAAAGTGAAGATAACCTAGTGAATTAAAGACAATATTTGCAAATATTATATCTGAGAAGAAACTTGTATCCAGAATATAAATAGAACTTTTATGATTTAATAATGATAAGATAACCCATTGATTCAATGAAAAATTTCAACATAGAATATTTATGAATGGCTAGTAAGGACATGAAAAAGTATTCAGCATCATTAGTCATTAGGGAAATATATATTAAAATAATGATATATGATACACACTAGGATGGCCATAAAATTAAAATATGGGAAATAATATGTTGATACGTTGCGGAGAAATTGGAATTTTCCTATATTGCTGGTGTGTATGTAAAATAGTGTAGTCACTTTTGAAAACAGGGAGTTTCTCAAAATGTTAAACATAGACTTATCATATGACCCAGCAGGACCATTCCTAAGTGTGTACCCAAAAGAATTGAAAAGATTTGTCCAAGGGCTTGTACACAAACAGCAGCATTATTCATAATAGACAAAATGTGAAAATAACCTAAATATCTGTCAATGATAAATAAAAAAACAAAACGTTATCTTGTCGTACATTTGGATATTATACTTTCATAAATAAAAATGAAGTCCTGATCCATGCTATGACATGGAGAAACCTTGGAAAACATAGTTAAGAAAGAAGCTAGACACAAAACACCATATTGTATGATTCCATTTATTTACAGCAAACAAACAGTCCTATCCTCTTATGAAAAATACAGAACATGCAAATCCATACAGAAATAAAATTGATTAGCAATTGCTTAATTTGGGGGAAAGGCTAGGGATAACAGTGATAATGACTAGCTGGAACTTTAGGTAAACAATTCGTTGGGAGGGTGTGTGGGAGGAGCTAGGGCTTTTGGGAGGAATTCTTGCACTTTCTGTCATCACAAGAATGCTACAGGAAGAACTCTATGTTTATAGTAAAACTAGAGGCCTGATGCATGAAATTCATGCAAAGTAGGCCTTCCTTCCCCTAGCTGCCAGCACCAGGTTTTCTCCAGCTGCTGACAGGCACTCAGGATCCAGGCTGGCTTCCCTCCAGCCACTGGCAAGCACCTGGGACCCAGGCTGGCTTCCTTCCAGCCCTTGCTTCATCCCGGAAGGATGGCTGGAATGTTGTCCAGAAGGATATCTGGTCTAATTAGCATATTACCCTTTTATTATTATAGATTATATTGTTCTAACTTCCCATTCCTTTAACTTTCTTTTTCTTTATATAAATACCCCTCCATCTTGGCATATAGGCGAGAGTGTGCATGTGACTTTCCATGTCTGCATGTACTGGGTTGCATGCCTTTCTTTTTCCCGGAATAAATACTATTTGGTCACAAAACACCTAGTCAATATTATTTTTCAGTCAATGATAAGTGGTGACCAAATGAGTCCAAGAGATCTTTTTGTGGTGGAAGAAATGTTTAAAACTGGAGAGGGGCAATGGTTGCACAAATATAAATGTACTAAGAATCATTGACTAGTGCATTTAAAATGGATGAATTGCCAAGAGCGGTTTGGCTCAGTGGATAGAGCATCAGCTTGTGGACTGAAAGGTCCCAAGTTCGATTCCGGTTGGGGGCATGTACCTTGCTTGCGGGCACATCTCCACTGTGGGGCGTGCAGGAGGCGGCTGATCGATGTCTCTCTATCATCGATGTTTCTGACTTTCTATCTCTCTCCCTTCCTCTCTGTAAAAAATTAATAGAATATATTAAAAAATAAAATGGATGAATTTTATATTGTTTAAACTATATCTCAATGAAACTGTTAAAACCAACAAACAAACAGACCCTGAGACTATATGTCCTGAACTAAGTCCTAGAGAAGGGGTAAAACTGAGGAACAGACAGGCCTTGCTATTAAGCAGTTCACAATGTAGAGTCTCTAATTCTAATGTTAATTTCAATTTTTATTCTCTGTTTATTATCCAGGTTAAAGTAGTTTTTTTCTTTTTCTAAAAACTATTTACTAGTGGCCTGGTGCACAAATTCGTGTACATTGTGAAGAAATTAATTACGTCCATTGCCCATTTTTTTATTGGATCATTTATTTTCCTTTTATTAAGTTGTATAAATTGGCTGTAGATATTAGAGATTAAACCTTTACCAGTGATAACATTTGCAAATATGTTCTCCCATACAGTGGGCTTTCTTGTTGTTTTGTTGATGGTTTCCTTTGCTGTGCAAAAGCTTTTCATTTTGATGTAGTCCCATTTGTTTATTTTTTCTTTAGCTTCCATTGCCCTTGGAGCAGTATCAGTGAAGAAGTTCTTTCGGCATATATCTGAGATTGTGCTGCCTGTGGATTCCTCTAGTATTTTTAAGGTTTCCCATCTAATGTTTAAGTTCTGTATCCATTTTGAGTTTAAGGTGCCTGGTGGGATGGGATTGGGCAAGACAGGCTGGACATGCCCTAGAGCCAACCTTCTCTGATCCCTCCCTGGCCAGCTGCACCTGGGGTGGAACCATGGCTTGAAGGGCACCTGAAAAGTGAGTGGGGTCCCTCCAGCAGGTGAGGTCCCTTGGCCTGGCCTGTGGGGATCAAGCCAAAACTGGCTCTTAAACATTCCCTGAATGCGAGAGGGAACTCTGCAAAGTTGCTGTCAAAGAGGGTGTGGAACGCAAATGGAAGTGTGTAGTAAACCAGAGTTGGGGCCAACAGTGCCCCAGCAAGAACATAATTCATGGCTGAAGGTAGAATCGTGTGGCCCCGTGAGGAATTGGGCTCCCTCCTCTTTGGTTTCACCTGAGAACCGCTGCTGCCAAATCACTGCAGGTTGGTAGCTCCTGTGTTGAGTGTTTGCCCCCTGGTTGTCAGTGCATGTCATATCTACTGGCCAGTTGGATGGTTGGATGGTTCTTAGCCTTTTATATGTATAGATTGTTGAGATTAATACAGGTGTCCCTCTTTTTCCCTCCATTGCCCTCTCCACTCAGTTCCTGTCTTCCCCAGGCCTTCGCCACCCTATTGTCGGAGTTCATAGGTAATGTATATATGCATGTAAGATCTTTCCCTCTGAGAATCATCAGTTTGTTCCATTTTCATGCCTCAGGTTCTATTTTATTCAACAGTTTATTCTGTTCACTAGATTTCTTATTTGTTTATTTTTATTTTTAGATTCAATTATTGATAAGTATATATTTGTTAGCATTTTGTTCATATTTTTAATCTTTTTCTTCTTCTTCCTCTTAGAGAATATCCTTCAGCATTTCATATAATACTGGTTTGGTGTTGATGAACTCCTTTAGATTTTTCTTGTCTGTGAAGCTCTTTATCTGACCTTCAATTCTAAATGATAGCTTTACTGAGTAGAATAATCTTGGTTGTAGATCCTTGCTATACATCACTTCAAATATTTCTTGCTGCTCCCTTCAGGCCTACATAGTATCTCTAGAGAAATCAGCTGATAGTTTTTTTTAATATATATATTTTTAAATTAATTTTTATACATATATCCCCATTGCCCCCCCTCCCTCCCAGGCATACCCCAACCCCCCAGTGTCTATGTTCATTGGTTATGATTATATGCATAGATACAAGTCCTTTGATTGATCTCTTATCTACCTCACCTAACTTTAATCTCCCTGCTGTAATTTCACAGTCTGTTTGAAGCTTTACTGTCTCTGTATCTATCCTTTGGTTCATCAGTTTATAATGTTCTTTATTATCCCCCAATGAGTGCGATCATGTGATGCTTCTCCTTCATTGACTGGCTTATTTCACTAAGCATAAGGCTCTCCAGTTCCAACCAGGTTGCTGCAAATGGTAAGAATTCCTTCTTTTTAATGGCTGCATAGAATTCCATTGTGTAGATGTACCACAGTTTTCTGATCCACTCATCTGCTGACGGGCACCTAGGCTGTTTCCAAATTGTGGCTATTGTAAATTGTGCTGCTATGAACATAGGGGTGCATAGATCCTTTCTGATTGGTGTTTGTAATTTCTTAGGATAAATTCCTAAGAGTGGTATTACAGGGTCAAATGGGAGATCCATTTTTAGTTTTTTGAGGAAACTCCATACTGTTCTCCACAGTGGCTGCACCAGTCTGCATTCCCACCAACAGTGCACAAGGGTTCCTTTTTCTCCGCATCCTCGCCAACACTTGTCCTTTGTTGATTTGTTGATGATTGCCATTCTGACAGGTGTAAGATGGTATCGCATTGTCGTTTTGATTTGCATCTCTCGGATGATTAATGACTTTGAACATGTTTTCATGTGTCTCTTGGCCTTCCTTCTGTCGTCTTTTGAAAAGGTTCTATTTAGGTCCGTTGCCCATTTTTTTATTGGATCCTTCATCTTCCTTTTATTAAGTTGTATAAGTTGGTTGTAGATTTTGGAGATTAAACCTTTATCAGTAATAGCATTTGCAAATATGTTCTCCGATGCATTGATCTTTCTTGTTGTTTTGTTGATGGTTTCTTTTGCTGTGCAAAAGCTTTTTATTTTGATGTAGTCCCATTTGTTTATTTTTTCTTTAGCTTCCATTGCCTTTGGAGCAGTATCAGTGAAGAAGTTCTTTTGGCATATATCTGAGATTGTGCTGCCTGTGGATTCCTCTAGTATTTTTTTATGGTTTCCCTTCTAATGTTTAAGTCCTGTATCCATTTTGAGTTTATTTTTGTATTTGGTGTAAGTTGGTGGTCCAGTTTCAATTTTTTGCATGTATCTGTCCAATTTTCCCAACACCATTTATTGAAGAGGCTATCTTGGCTCCATTGAATGTTCATGCCTCCTTTGTCAAATATTAATTGAGCATAGTGGTTTGGGTGGATATTTGGGTTCTCTATTCTATTCCATTGATCTATATGTCTGTTCTTGTGCCAGTACCAGGCTGTTTTGAGAACAGTGGCTTTGTAGTATAGCTTGAAGTCTGGTATTGAGATCCCACCTACTTTATTCTTTTTTCTCAGAATTGCTGTAGCTAACCGTGGTCTTTTTTTGTTTCAGATGAATCTATGAAGAATTCTTTGTAGGTCTGTGAAATATGTCGTTGGTATTTTAATGGGTAGTGCGTTGAATCTGTAGATTGCTTTGGGTAGTATCGACATTTTAATGATGTTGATTCTCCCAATCCATGAGCATGGTATGCTCTTCCATCTGTTAACATCTTCCTCTATCTCTTTTTTCAGTGTCCTGTAGTTTTCTGCATAAAGGTCTTTTACCTCTTTAGTTAGGTTTATTCCTAGGTATCTTATTTTTTTTGGTGCGATGGTAAATGGGATTGCTTTTTTAGTTTCTCTTTCTATAATTTCACTGTTAGTGTATAGAAATGCCACAGATTTCTTACCATTAATTTTGTATCCTGCTACATTGCCGAATTCATTAATTAAGTCAATTAGTTTTGGAATGGAGTCCTTTGGGTTTTTTATGTATAATATCATGTCATCTGCAAATAAGGACAGCTTTACTTCTTCTTTTCCAATTTGGATGCCTTTTATTTCTTCTTCTTGTCTAATTGCAATGGCTAATACTTCCAGTACTATGTCGAACAGGAGAGGTGAGAGTGGGCATCCCTGTCTTGTTCCTGTTCTTAGGGGAAATGGTTTTAGTTTTTGCCCATTGAGGATGATATTAGCTGTGGGTTTATCATATATGGCTTTTATGATGTTGAGGTATGATCCTTCTATTCCCACTTTGCTGAGAAAGGATGTTTTTATCAAGAAAGGATGTTGGATTTTGTCAAATGCTTTTTCTGCATCAATTGATATGACTATGTGATTTTTATCTCTCAATTTGTTTATGTGATGTATCACATTTATTGATTTGTGGATATTGAACCATCCCTGCATTCCTGGGATGAATCCTGCTTGGTTATGGTGTATGATCTTTCTGATGTACTGCTGGATCCGGTTTGCTAGAATTTTGTTGAGGATTTTGGCATCTATGTTCATGAGAGATATTAGCCTATAATTCTCTTTCATTGTGTTGTCTTTATCTGGTTTTGGTATTAGGGTGATGCTGGCTTCATAGAAGGTGTTTGGTAGTATTCCTTCTTCTTGAATGTTTTTGAATAGTCTAAGGATAGGTTTTAATTCTTCCTTGAGTGTTTGGTAAAACTCTCCTGTGTAGCCATCTGGACCCGGGCTTTTATTTGCTGGAAGCTTTTTGATTACTGCTTCAATTTCTTCCATAGTTTTTGGACTATTGAGATGTTTGGCTTCCTCCTCATTGAGTTTTGGGAGGTTATATTTTTCTAGCAAAATGTCCATTTCTTGCAGGTTGTCCAATTTGTTGGAATAGAGTTGTTCATAGTATTTTTTAACAATCCTTTGTATTTCCACAGGGTCTGTTGTTATTTCTCCTCTTTCGTTTCTGATTTTGTTTATTTTTGTCTTCTCTCTTTGCTTCTTGGTGAGCCTGGCTAGGGGTCCATCAATCTTGTTTATCCTTTCAAAGAACCAGCTCTTTGTTTTGTTGATCTTTTGAATTGTTTCTTTGGTCTCCAAGTTGTTTATCTCCGCTCTGATCTTCACTATTTCCTTCCTTCTGAGTACACTGGGCTTTTCTTGTTGCTCACGTTCTAGCTCTTTGAGTTGTAGGTTTAGGTGATTTATTACCATTGTTTCCTGTTTTTTGCAGTAGGCTTGTAGGGCTATGAACTTCCCTCTCAAGACTGCTTTCACTGTGTCCCATAAATGTTGTATGGTTGGGTTGTCATTATCATTTGTTGCCATGATGTTTTTTATTTCTTCCTTGATCTCTCTGGTTACCCAGTCATTGTTTAAAAGCATGCTGTTTAGTCTCCATATGTTTGATTTCTTTCTATTGTTTTTATTATAGTTGATTTCCAGTTTTATGCCACTGTGGTCTGAGAAAATGCTTGATATGATTTCTATCTTCTGGAATTTGAAGAGACTTTTCTTATGACCCAACATGTGATCTATCTTTGAAAATGACCCATGTACACTGGAGAAGAATGTATATTCTGTGGCTTTGGGGTGAAATGTTCTGAAGATGTCAATTAATTCCATCTGTTCTAGTGAGTCGTTTAGGATTGATGTTTCTTTGCTGATTTTTTGTTTAGAGGATTTGTCCAATGGTGACAGTGGGGTATTAAAGTCTCCTACTATGATTGTATTGCTGTCAATCTCTCCCTTAATATCCTCCAAGAGTTTTTTTATGTATTTAGGTGCTCCTATATTGGGTGCATATATGTTTACCAGAGTTATTTCTTCTTGTTGGATTGTTTCCTTTAGTATTATGAAGTGGCCTTCTTTATCTCTTGTTATGTCCTTCACTTTGAGATCTAATTTGTCAGATATAAATATTGCAACCCCAGCTTTTTTTTTTCATTTCCATTTGTCTGAAATACCATGTTCCATCCCTTCACCCTCAATCTGTGTGCATCTCTTTTCCTAAGGTGGGTTTCTTGCAGACAGCAGATATATGGATCATGTTTTCTTATCCAATCGGTTACCCTATGTCTTTTGATTGGAGCATTTAATCCGTTTACATTTAAAGTTATTATTAATAAGTACTTATCTGTTGCCATTTTTAGTCCTTACCCCCGAGTTCTTTCTTCGCTTCCTCTTTCTTCTTATTACAGCAGACCTTTTAACATTTCTTGCATTGCTGGTTTGGTGGTAATATATTCCCTTAGTCCTTTTTTGTCTGTGAAGCTTTTGATTTCATCTTCAATTTTGATTGAGAGTCTTGCAGGGTACAGTATTCTTGGATTCAGACCCTTCCTTTGCATGACTTTGTATATTTCATTCCATTCTCTTCTGGCCTGACGAGTTTCTGTTGAGAAGTCAGTAGCTAGTCTTATGGGGGTTCCTTTGTAGGTAACTTTCTGTTTCTCTCTGGCTGCTTTTAAGATTCTTACTTTGTCGTCGGTGTTTGCCAATTTAATTATAATGTGCCTCGGTGTCGGTTTGTTGGGGTTCATTTTGCTTGGGACTCTGTGAGCTTCTTGGATTTGTGTGGGTTTTTTCTTTTCTATATTGGGGAAATTTTCTGTCATTATTTCTTCAAACACGTTCTCTAATCCTTGTTCAGTTTCCACTCTTTCTGGAACCCCAATTATGCGGATGTTATTTTGTTTCATGTTATCCCAAAGTTCCCTTAGACTCTCCTCTTGCTTTTTAACTTTTTTTTCTAGAAGCTGCTGTACTTGGGTATTTTTTCCTACCGTGTCTTGTAGCTCACTGATGCTGTCCTCTGCTTCTTCTAGTCTACTTTTGATGCTTTCTATTGTGTTCTTTATAGCAGTGATGTCATTATTCATTTCTTCTTGTTTATTCTGCACCACCTCTAGTTTCTTCTGCGTTTCTTCTTCATGCTTCTTTACCTCCTCTAGGTTCTTCTTCATTTCCTCTTGGCTCTTACTCATATTGTCAAATTTGTCTTCCATTCTTTTCAACCACATTATGATAATTTCTCTGAACTCTTTCTCTGGTAGGCTTATTTGTGGTTCTATTTCGTTTACTTCCTTTTCTGGTGAAACCTGCCTTTCTGTATTTTGTGGGCTGTTTCTTTTTCTTCCCATGGTCTTTCTTCTCTGGGTGTCTGGTTATGTAGTGCTCTCTCCTACGTTGATTGAAAGGCGCAAACTACAACACGACCAGGTACAGCACACAAGGAACTTTCCGTGTGCTCTGTGGATCTCTGACTCCATGCCGTGTCTGCGCCAATTGGAGAGCGGAGTTCTGGGTCCCCGGGTTCCTGCCTGCTCGATGGGTGCCCAATCGAAGGCTTCAGACCGCCGCAGACATCCACCTCCCACTGCAAGATCTGTGTCTATATTTTTGTTCAGTTATAATGTTCTTTATATTCCATAAATGAGTGATATAATGTGGTATTTTTCTTTCACTGCCTGGCTTATTTAATTTAACATAATGCTCTCCAGGTTCATCCATGATGCTGCAAATGGTAAGAATGCCTTCTTTTTTATAGCAACATAGTATTGCATTGTGTAGATGTGCCATGGTTTTCTAATCCACTCATCTGCTGAAGGGCATTTGGGCTATTTCCAAATCTTAGCTATGATGAAATGTGCTACTATGAAGATAGGGGTACATATAACCTTTCTGAATGGTGTTTCTAGTTTCTTGGGATATATTCCTGGAAGTGGGATTATTGGGTAAAATGGGAGCTCCAGTTTTAGTTTTGTGAGGAAACTCCATGCTGTTCTCCACAGTGGCTGCAACAGTCTGCATTCCCACCAGCAGGGCACAAGGGTTCTGCTTTTCTCACACCCTCGCCAGCACTTGTCTTTGGTTGATTTGTTGATGATTGCCTTGCTGACAGGTGTGAGATGATACTGCATTGTCATTTTGATTTGCATCTCTTGGATAATTACTGACTTTCAGCATATTTTCATGTGTCTATTGAACTTGCTTTTGTCTTCTATTGAAAAGATTCTACAGTATTTAGGTCCATTGCCCTTTTTTATTTATTGGATCATTTATCTTTCTCTTATTAAGTTGTATAAGTTGCCTGTAGATGTTGGAGATTAAACCTTTATCAATGATAATATTTGCAAATCTGTTCTCCCATGCATTGGGCTTTTTTATTGTTTTGTTGATGGTCCCTTTTGCTGTCCAGAAGCTTTTTATTTTTATGTAGTCCCAGATGTTTATTTTTTCTTTAACTTTCATTACCTTAGGAGCCATATTGGTAAAGAAATTTCTTTGGCATATGTCTGAGATTTCTCTGCCGGTGGATTCCTATAGTAGTTTTATCGTTTCCCATCTTATGTCTCAGTCCTGTATTCATTTTGAGTTATTTTTATATATGGTGTAAGTTGATGGTCTAGATTCATTTTTTTTTGCATGTATCTGTCCTATTTTCCAACACCATTTATTGAAGAGACTATCTTGACTCCATTGTATGTTCATGCCTCCTTTGTCAAATATTAATTGACATAGTGGTTTGGGTCGATATCTGGAGTCTCTATTCTATTCCATTGGTCTCTATGTCTGTTCTTGTGCCAGTATCAGACTATTTTGAGAACAATAGCTTTGTAAAACAGCTTGAAGTCTGGAATTGAGATCCCACCTACTTTATTCTTATTTCTCAGGATTGCTGTGGCTATTCAGGATCTTTTTTTATTCCAGAAGAATTTTTGGAAAGTTTTTTTACGTCTGTGAAACATGCCATTGGTATTTTAATGGGGAGTGTATTGAATATGTACATTGCTTTGGGTAGTATGGACATTTTAATGATGTTGATTCTACCAATCCATGAACATGGTATGTTCTTCCACCTGTGTATGTCTTCTTCTATCTCTCTTTTCAGTGTCCTGTTGTTTTCCACATTTAGGTCTTCTACCTCCTTAATTAAGTTTATTCCTAGGTATCTTAATTTTTTGGTGTGATGGTAAATACAGTTGCTTTTTAAATATCTCTGTAATTTCACTATTGGTGTATAGAAATGCCAGAGATTTCATGGCGTTAATTTTGTATCCTGCTACATTACAGAATTCATTTATTAAGTCTATTAGTTTTTTTTTATGGAGTCATTCGTTCTTTTTACGTACAATATCATGTCATCTGCAAATAAGGTCAGTTTTATTTCTTCTTTTCCAATTTGGATGAATTTTATTTCTTCTTCTTGTCTAATTGAAATGGCTAATACTTTCAGTACAATGTGAAATGGGAGTGGTGATAGTGGGCATCCCTATCTTGTTCCTGTTCTTAGGGGAAATGGTTTTTGTTTTTACTCATTGTGTATGATGTTAGCTGTGGGTTTATCATATATAGCTTTTATTATGTTGAGGTATGAACCTTCTATTCCCACATTGTTGGATCAAGAAAGGGTGTTGGATTTTGTCAAATGCTTTTTCTGTATCAATTGATATGACTATGTAATTTTTATCTCTCAATTTGTTTATGTGATGTATCATATTTATTGATTTGCGGATATTGTACCGACCTTTCACCTCTGGGATAATTCCTACTTGGTCATGGTGTATGAACTTTCTGATGAACTTCTGGTTCCGATTTTCTAGAATTTTGTTGAGGATTTTGGCATCTTTGTTCATGAGGGATATTGGCCTATAATTCTCTTTCATTGTGTTGACTTTATCTGGTTTTTGTATTAGGGTGATGCTGGCTTCATAGAAGGAGCTTGGAAGTGTTCCTTCCTCTTGAATTTTTTGGAATAGTCTCAGGAGTATAGGTTTCAGTTCTACCTTGAATGTTTGTTAAAACTCCCGTGTAGTGGTCTGGCCATGGACTTTGTTTACTGGAACCATTTTGGTGACTGCTTCAATTTTTTCCATAGTTATTGGGCTATTGAGATGCTTAGATTCTTCCTGATTGAGTTTTGGAAGGTTATATTTTTCTAGGAATATGAACATTTCCTCCAGGTTTTTCAGTTTGTTGGAATAAAGTTGTTTATAGTATTGTTTTTAACAATCCTTTGTATTATGGTGGAGTCTGTTGTAATTTCCCCTCTTTCATTTCTGATTGTGTATATTTGGGTCTTCTCTCTTTTATTCTTGGTAAGCCTGGCTAGAGGTTCATCAATATTGGTTATAGTTTCAAAGAACCAGCTCTTGGTTTTGTTGTTCTTTTTTCTTTTTTCTTTTTTGTTCTCAATGCCACTTATCTTCACTCTAATCTTTATTATTTCATTCCTTCTGCTTACACTGGGCTTTTGTTGTTGCTCTCTTTCTAACTCTGAATTGTAGGGTTAGGTAATTTACCATTGTTTCTTGTCTTTTTGCAGTAGGCTTGTAGAGCTATGAACTTCCCTCTCAAGACTGCTTTCACTGTGTCCCATAGATTTTGGATTGTTGTGTTTTCATTGTCATTTGTTGCCATGATGTTGTTTATTTCTTCTTTGATCTCTCTGGTATCCCAGTCATTGTTTAATAGCATGCTGTTTAGTCTCCATGTATTTGATTTTTTTTGGATTGTTTTATTTTTATTTTTATTGTGTTACATGTATACATATTTCCCCATTGCCCCCCCTCCCAGGCATACTCTAACCCCCCAATGTTTATGTTCATTGGTTATGCTTATATGCATGCATACAAGTCCTTTGGTTAATCTCTTATCTACCCCACCTCTCCTTAAACTTCCTGCTGTTATTTGTCATTCTGTTTGATGCTTTACTGCTTCTGTGTCTACCCTTTTGTTCATCAGTTTATAATGATCTTTATTATCCACAAATGAGTGAGATCATGTGGTGTTTCTCCTTCATTGACTGGCTTATTGTTTTTATTGTAGTTAATTTCCAGTTTTATGACACTGTGATCTGAGAAGATGCTTGATATGATTTCTCTCTTCTTGAGTTTGAAGTGACTTTGCCTATAATCCAATATATGCTCTATATTTGAAAATGACCCATGTGCACGTGAGGAGAATGTATATTCTGTGGCTTTGGGGTGAAAAGTTCTGAAGATGTCAATTAATTCCATCTGATCTAGTGAGCCATTTAGAATTTATGTTTCCTTGCTAATTTTTGTTTAGAGGATTTGTCCAATGAATGGTAATAGTGGGGTATTAAAGTCTCCTCCTATCATTGTATTGCTGTCAATCTCTCCCTAGATATCCTCCAGGAGTTTTTTAAATGTATTTGGGTGCTCCTGTATTGGGTGCGTATATGTTTACCAGAGTTATTTCTTCAAGTTGGATTTCTTTCTTTAGTATTATGAAGTGGCCTTCCAAATCTCTTGTTATGTCCTTCACTTTGAGGTCTATTTTGTCAGATATAAATATTGCTACCCCAGCTTTTTGTTTTCATTTCCATTCACCTGAGAAACCTCTTTCCATCCCTTCACCCTCAGTCTGTGTGCGTCCTTTTTTCCAAGATATGTTTCTTATAGTCAGAGGATATATGGGTCTTGTTTTCTTATCTAATCCATTACCCTATGTCTTTTGATTGGGGATTTAATCCATTTACATTTAAAGTTATTATTGATAGGTACTTATCTGTTGCCATATTTATTATTTATTGCTGTGTTCCTTCTTCATTTCCTATTTCTTTCTTTCTTTCTTTCTTTTTTTTTTTTTTTTTACAGTAGACCTTTTAGTATTTCTTGCATTGCTGGTTTAGTGGTAATAAATTCCCTTTGTACTTTTTTGTCTGTGAAGCTCCTGATTTCACATTCAATTTTGATTGATAGCCTTGCTGGGTACAGTATTCTTGGATTCAGACCCTTCCTTTGCATGACTTTGTATATTTTCATTCCATTTCCTTCTGGCCTGATGAGTTTCTGTTTTGAAATCAGTTGCTACTCTTAATGGGGATTCTTTGTAGGTAACTTTCTGTCTCTCTCTGCCACTTTTAAGATTCTTACTTTGTTGTTGGTATTTGCCAACTTAATTATAATGTGCCTTGGCATCAGTCTTTTGGGGTTCATTTTGCTTGTGACTCTGTCAGCTTCTTGAATTTGTGTATGTTTTTTTCTTTCCTGTATCAGGAACGTTTTCTGTCATTCTTTCTTCAAACAGGTTTTCTATTCTTTGCTCTGTTTCCTCTCCTTCTGGAACTCCTATTTTCAGATGTTGTTTTGTTTTGTGTTGTCCCAAAGTTTCCATAGACTTTCCTCCTACTTTTATGTTTTTTTTTCTGAAAGCTGCACTACTCTGGTATTTTTTCCTACTTTGTCTTCTAACTCATTGATGCAGTCCTCTCCTTCTTCTAGTCTACTCTTGAAGCTTTCTATTGAGTACTTTATAGCAGCAATGTCATTTTTCATTTATTCTTGGGTCTTATTCATTTCCTCTTGGTTCTTACACATATTGTTGAATTTGTCTTCCATTTTTTTCAGCTACTTTATGACCATTTCTCTGAATTCTTTCTCTGGCAGATTGCTTGCCTCCATTTTGTTTACTTCCTTTTCTGATGATGCCTACTCTTCTTTCATATGCAAGCTATTTCTTTATCTTCCCAGGGTCTCTCTTCTCCAAGTGTTTGGTTATGTAGTTCTCTCTTATGCATTTATTTAAATACATAAAATCCAACACAACCAGGTATGATTCACAAGGCACTGAACAGAAATATATTCACAATATTAATAATCTCAAATAAAGGTGATCACAAGCAAAAGGCAAGTTAGAAGATAGGAAAGAAAGAAGTAGAGGGAAAAAAAGAAAGAAGTACAATAATGACATTGGGAAAAGTGATGAAAAAGTAAGAAATGAAAGAAAGAGAATAAGAAAGAAGAGGGCAACAAACTATATATATGGAAGAAAACTCCAATAGAACAGCCACTAGTCCCAACAAATACCAGCAACAAGTACCTGGAGATGAATACAAACTACAAACAACAACTAATATCAAGTGAGGTGAGAAAAAATAGAAGCAAAAAACAAACAAAAACAAAACAAACAAAGAAAAAGAATAAGCAAAACAATCTCACAAACAAGCATAAAAATGGATATAATCAACAATCAACAAAGAACAACATAAGGACAGAGAGAAAAAATAATTTTTTGGATAGTGAAGACAGTGAAGAGAGAGGTATGTATGGACTTGGATCAGGGCATTGGAAATTAGGTATATAAGTATGGTAAAATTTTAACTGGAGGTAAAAAGAAAGAATAGGGAAAATGTAAACCTGGAAAAAGGTAAGAGTAATAAAATAAGAAAAGGGGAAAATTTAGGAAGCAAGTGATTGCATAAAGGTAAAGTTGAGATAGAGTAAAATGATGCTAAAGGAAACATGAAAATAGAAGGTGGGATATTAATCCTAAAGTAAAATAAAGAGAAAATAAAATGACACCATTTTTTTAAAAAATGCTAAAATAGTAGTTGTTAAAATACTGATTGAAAATAAAAATGAAATAATTAAAAAGGTAAAATCAAGTGAGGAAAAAAGAAAAAAAACAGTAGTTTCGTAAGTGAAAGTTGAAAAAAAATGTGCAGTATGGCCGAGACCGGTTTGGCTCAGTGGATAGAGCATCGGCCTGCAGAGTGAAGGGTCCCAGGTTCAATTCCGGTTGGGGGCATGTACCTTGCTTGCGGGCAAAACTCCAGTAGGGGCGTGCAGGAGGCAGCTGATCGATGTCTCTCTCCCATTGATGTTTCTGACTTTCTAACCCTCTCCCTTCCTCTCTGTAAAAAATCAATAAAATATATTTAAAAAATGTGCAGTATGGAAGGTCATTCACTTCCTCTACTGTTCTGTTTGGCATGCCTGTTTCCTAGTCAGTACAGTATTGCAATTCCCTGTGTTCTACTCCTCCTCAGTGTTGTAAACCCATCCTGATTTTTAAGCAGGCAGTGTGTCTTAATTTCTTGTATTCTTTTATTTGTGTTTACACAAGAGTCAATTTGTGATTCACCTCCTAGGTGTCAGTTTCTGGATTTACCTCCAGTTGTATAGATCCTTTTTAGCCAGTGCTTAGATCCTGCTTTCCCTATGGCACTCAATACCAGTTTATGGGAGTGAATTGCCCCAGAGCTGGTTCTCTGATGGTTATTCCCTGCTCTTATCCCCAGGTTCCAGAAAAACAACTTTCCACTGCAGTCTCTTAGGGTGTCCCCTAATGCTATGTATTGGGCTTATTAATCAGAAGCCAGGATTTAAAGAGGAAAAAGAAAAAAAAAAGAGCCAGCGTAAGTGTGCTATCTTCAGGCCTGTGCACAAGTCTGTGCCATCTTTTTTTCCCCTTTGGGTGTAAGCCAGTGATCGGCAAACTCATTAATCAACAGAGGGTCAAATTGCAGTTGTGAGCTGCATGTGGCTCACGAGCCACAGTTTGCCGACCATTGGTGAAAGCAGCTAGCACACTTTTTAAATTTTTAGGCTCTCTGTTGTGTCAGATCAAAATGGGTTGCTTTTCACATTTTCTTTCTGTTAGCAGCTGTGAGGACACCCTTCTACATTCACAGATCACACCAGCCCCAACAGCCATGGGTTTTTCTAGGCACAGACTTCCCCTGTCCTCCAGCTCCCACAATGCACATGTTTCTCTTTCCTGCGGGGACCAGAGACCTCACTTTATAACAAGCAAAATCTGACCTTTCCTTGGTGTAGTATAGAGCATCTCTGGATCCATGTGTTTGCACCAATTGGGGACCTGTATTCTGGGGTTTGCAGCTATTCGGTGGGTGCCATAATTGTAGATTTTTAGGCTTCAGAAAACATCCACTTTCCCCTTCAAGATGGCGAAGTTTCCACATTTCAGCTGGTTGCTGTGGGAGGGAACCCAGCAGCAGTGGGGACTGCCTGGTCAGGGGAGCCCTGTCCAGCAGTCCCCACCATCTCCTGGAGTATAGCTGTCCCTCAACTCACCAACAAACACTCTCCATGCGACCATCAACTGTTCTTTCTATCTGCTCCGGGACAAGGCTTGGGACACATCTGTCTATTCCACTGCCATATTTTCTACTTCTTCAGGAAGAATCCTTTATTGATATTTTCTTCCTTTCCTGACTTTTGGGGTATTATTTAAGTATTAGCATTCCACTTAATTTTCTCTCTTGGCTTATTAGTACTTCCCTTTGTCTTATGTTTTTAGTAGCAGATCTAGGATTTGCAATATGCATCTTTATCTTATCATGACCTACGTTTAAATAATATTATATCACTTAATAAATTTTAAGAACCTTATAAAAATATCCTTATATTTTTGTTACTATTGATAATGGTATCATTTTCATTTATTTTCCTTCTACATGTTATTTTCCCCAAATTTTATTGAGAAATAATTGGCATATATCACTGTATAAGGAGTACAACATGATGGTTTGATTTGAACATTCAGTTGGCCCTTGAACAACATGGGGGCTAGGGGAACTGCCCTCCACACAGTCAAATAACCACATATAAGTACAGTTTACCTTCCATATATGTAGATTTCCAACCGTGGAGTTGAATCTTAAACAGTGTGGGTTTGAAATGTGTAGGTGAATTGAATTGTGAAGATCAATTTTTCTTCAAATTTCTTTATTGATTAAGGTATTACATATGTGTCCTCATCCCCCCATTAAATCCCCAAACCCCTCCACTCATGTCCTTACCCTCTCTGGTGTCTGTGGCCATTGGTTAGGCTTCTATGCATGCATACAAGTTCTTTGGTTGATCTACCCCCCTTACACCCACCCTCCCCTACCTTCCCTTTGAGGTTTGACAGTCTGGTCAGTGCTTCTCTGTATCTGGATCTGTTCTTGTTCATAGGTTTATGTTGTTCTTTATATTCCTTAAATGAATGATATCATTTTTTTCTCTGACTGACTTATTTCACTTAACATAACACTTTCCAGTTCTATCCATGCTGTTGCAAATGGTAGGAATTCTTTCTTTTTACCACAGCATAGTATTACAGCTTGAAGAGGAACTGTGGAGGTACCACAGTTTTTTTTATTGTTTAAAGTATTACATGTAGTAGTATATATATCTCCTTTTTTTAGCCATTGACCTTCTGCCAGTCTCCCCTATCCCTGTCACATGCCCTCATCCCACTCCCCCAGTGTCTTGTGTCCATTTGTTGTGCTTATATGCATGCATACAAGTAATTTGGTTGATCTTCCCCCCACTCCCCAATAGTCACCTGTTTCCCCACTGTAAATTGACAGTCTGTTCAGTGCTTTAATGCCTCTGTATCTATCTTTTTGTTAATCAGGTTATAATGTTCTTCATTTTCCATAAATGAGTGAGATCATGTTGTATTTTCCTTTCATTGCCTGGCTTATTTCACTTAACATAATGTTTTCCAGGTCCATCTATGCTGCTGCAAATGGTAAGAATTCCTTCTTTTTTTATAGCAGTGTAATATTTCATTGTGTAGATATACCACCGTTTTTAATCCACTAATGTGCTGATGGGCACTTAGGCTGTTTCCAAATCTTAGCTATGGTGAATTGTGCTGCTATGAACATAGTGGTGCATATATCCTTTCTGATTGATGTTTCTAGCTTTTTGGGGTATATTCCTAGAAGTGGGATGGCAGGGTCAAATGGGAGTTCCTTTTTCAGTTTTTTGAGGAAACTCTCCACTGTTCTCCACAGTGGCTGCAACAGTCTGCATTCCCACCAGCAGTGCACAAGGGTTCCTTTTTCTCCACATCCTTGCCAACACTTGACGCTTCTTGATTTGTTGATAGCCATTCTGACATGTGTGAGATGATACCACATTGACATTTTGATTTGCACTCTCAGATAATTAGTGACTTCCTATGGATCTTGGCCTTCCTTCTGTCTTCTTTCAAAAAGTTTCTTTCTAGGTCCACTGCCCATTTTTTGATTGGATTGTTTATCTTCCTTTTGTTAAGTTGTATGAGTTCCCTGTAAATGTAGCAGATTAAACCCTTATTGGAAATAACATTAACAATTAGGTTCTCCCATGCAGTGGGCTTTCTTGTTGTTTTGTTGATGGTTTCCTTTGCTGTACAAAAGCTTTTTATTTTGATGTAGTACTATTTGTTTATTTTCTCTTTAACTGCCATTGCCCTAGGAGCTGTATCAGTGAATAAATACATTTGTATATGTCTGAGATTTTTCTACCTGTGGATTCCTCTAGTATTTTTATAGTTTCCCATCTTATGTTTAAATCCTTAATCCATTTTGAGTTAATTTTTGTGTATGGTTTAAGTTAGTGGTCTAGTTTCATTTTTTTTGCATGTATCTGTCCAATATTCCCAGCACCATTTTTTGAATTGACTGTCTTGACTCCATTGTATGTTCATGCCTCCTTTGTAAAATGTTAATTAGGCATAGTTGTTTGAGTCGATTTCTGGGTTCTCTATTTTATTCCATTGATATATATGTCTGCTCTTGTGCCAGTACCAGGCTATTCTGAGAACAGTAGCATTGTAATACAGCTTGAAATCTGGTATTGAGCTACCACCTACTTAATGCTTCTTTCTCAGGATTGCTGTGGTTACTTGGGGTCTTTTTATTCCAGATGAATTTTTGGACTGTTCTTTCTAAATCTGTGAAATATGCCGTTGGTATTTTATCGGGATTACATTGAATCTATAGATTGCCTTGGGTAGTATGGACATTTTGATGATGTTGATTCTACCAATCCATGAACATATTATGTTCTTTCATCTGTTTATGTCTTCTTCTATCATTTTTTCAGTGTCCTGTAGTTTTCTGAGTATAGGACTTTTACCTCCTTAGTTAAATTTATCCTGGGTATCTTAATTTTTTTTTTTTTTTGGTGCGATGGCAAATGGGATTGCTTTTTTAGTTTCTTTTTTCTGTAAGTTCACTAATGGTGTACAGAAATTCCATAGATTTATTACTATTAATTTTGTATCCTGCTACATTGCTGAATTCATTTATTAAGTCTAATGGTTTTTGGATGGAGTCTTTAGGGATTTTTATGTATAATATCATGTCATATGTGAATAAGGACAGTTTTCCTTCTTCTTTTCCAATTTGATTGCCTTTTATTTCTTCTTCTTGTCTGATTGCAATGGCTAGTACTTCCAGTACTATGTCAAACAGGAGTGGTCATCCCTGTTTTCTTCCTGTTCTTAGGGGAAATGGTTTTAGTTTCTGTCCATTGAGTATGATGTTGGCTGTGGGTTTGTCCTATATGGCTTTTATTATGCTGAGGTATGATCTTTCTATTCCCACCTTGCTGAGAGTTTTCATCAAGAAAGGGTGTTGGATTTTGTCAAATGCTTTTTCTGCGTCAGTTGATTTGACTATGTGATTTTTATCTCTCAATTTGTTTATGTGATGTATCACATTTATTGATTTGCGGATATTGTACCATCCCTGCATTCCTGGGATGAATCCTACTTGGTCATGGTGTGATATATCATGTTTATTGATTTGCAAATATTGTACCGTCCCTGTACCCCTGGGATAAATCCTACTTGGTTATGATGTATGATATTTCTGATGTGTTGCTGGATCCTATTTACTAGAATTTTGTTGAGGATTTTGGCATCTATGTTCATGAGGGATATTGGCCTATAATTCTCTTTCCATTGTGTTGTCTTTATCTGGTTTTGTCATTAGGATAATGCTGACTTCATAGAAGGAGCTTGGAAGTGTTCCTTCCTCTTGAATTTTTTGGAATAGTCTGAGGAGGATATCTTTTAGTTCTTCCTTTAATGTTTGGAATAACTCCCCTGTGTAGCCTTCTGGCTGAGGGATTTTGTTTGCTGGGACCTTTTTGATGACTACATAAATTTCTCCCATAGTTATTGGCCTATTGAGATTTTTAGAATCTTCCTGATTCTGTTCTGGAAGGTTATATTTTTTTAGGAATATGTCCATTTCCTCCAGGTTGTCTAGTTTGTTAGAATAGACTTGTCCATAATATTTTTAATAATCTTTTTTATTTCTGTGGCTTTTGTTACTATTTCACCTCTCTCATTTCTGATTTTGTTTATTTGGGGCCTCTCTTTTTGCTTCTTGGTGAACCTGGCTTAGAAGTTCATCAATCTTCTTTATCATTTACAAGAACCAGTTCTTGGTTTTCTTGATCATTTGTATTTTTTTTTTGGTGTGTATGTGTGTGTGTGTGTGTGTGTGTGTGTGTGTGTGTATGTCATTCATTTCTGCTCTGATCTTTATTATCTCCTTCCTTCTGCTCACTCTGAGATTTTCTTATTGCTTTCTTTCTAATTATTTGTGTTGTAAAGTTAGATGATTTACTACCATTTTTTCTTGCTTTTTGAGGTAGGCCTCTCAGGACTGCTTTCATTGTGTCTCAGAGATTTTGGATTGTTGTGTTTTTATTGTCTTTAATTGTTATTAGTTTCCAGGATGTTTTTAATTTCTTCTTTGATCTCATTGGTAACCCAATCATTATTGAATAGCATGTTATTCACCTTTCAAATGTTTGAGTTTTATAAATTGTTTTTATTGTAGTTTTTTTGTCTAATTTTATGCCATTGTGGTCTGAGAATATGCTGGATATGATTTCAATCTTCTTGAATTTGGGGAGACTTTACCTGTGACCTAATATGTGGTATATTTTTGAAAATGTCCCATGTGCACTTGAGAAGAATGAATATTCTGTGGCTTTGGGGTGAAATGTTCTAAAGACGTCAGTTAAGTCCATCTGATCTAGTGAGTCATTTAAGATTGCTGTGTCTTTGCTGATTTTTTGTCTAGAGGATTTATCCAGTGATGTCAGTATTAAAATACCCTACTATGATTGTATTGTTGTTGATCTCTCCCTTGATATCTTCCAGGAGATTTTTTTTTATGTATTTGGGTTCTTCTTCATTGGTGCATATATGTTTATTGGGGTTATATCCTGTTGTTTTATTGATCACTTCAGTATTATGAAGTGGCCTTCCTTATCTCTTGTTATGGCCTTCACTTTGAGGTATACTTTTTTAGATATAAGTATTGTTACCCCAGCTTTTTTTTTTCAATTCCATTTGCCTGAAAGATATTTTTCCATCCCTTCACTTTCAGTCTGTGTGAATCACTTGTTCTGAGGTGTGTCTCTTGTAGACAGCATTATATATCGGTCATTTTATTTTTTTCCATTTGGCCAGTCAATGTCTTTTGATTGGAGCATTTAGTCTATTTACATTTAAAGCTATCACTGAAACATACTTGTTTGTAGTCATTTCTATTTTTTGTGCTTGTCTTCCTTCTTGAGGGAGACAAAGTGTTGAAAAGTAAAAATTTCTATTATAATAAAAAAAATTCCTCCTAACAATTTTTTTTTTTTAAATCTGAAGCTCCTGATTTTCCCTTCAATTTTTATTTATAGTCTTGCTAGATAGAATATTTTTTTTTCTTATTCAGTCCTTTACTCTGCAACACTTTGTATACCTCCTTCCATTCCATTCTAGCTTGATGTGTTTCTGTTGAGAAATCATTTGATAATCTGATGGGGGATCCTTTGTAGGTAACTCTCTTTCTCTCTCTTCCAGCCTTTAATATTCTTTCTTTGAACATTTGCAATTGAAATTATGTCTGTTGGTGTGAGTCTTTTGGGATTCATCTTGCTTTGGACTCTGTATTTGTGTAACTTATTTCTTCCCTATATCTGGGAAGTTTTCTATCATTATTTCTTCAAATAGATTTTCTAATCCTTGCTGCTCTTTTTGTTATTCTGGCAGCCCTATTGTAATAATGTTACTTCATTTTGAGTTGTCCAAAAGCTCTCCTTAGGCTCTCCTACTGCTTTTTAATTTTTTTCTCCAGTTGCTGTTCAGATTGAACTTGTTTCTCTACCTTACCTTCTAACTCACTAGTTTGGTCCTCTGCTTCTTCTAGTCTACTGTTGAAACTTTCCATGGTGTTTTTGATTGTAGCCATATCACTTTTGATTTCTTCCTGATTCTTGCATAGATTGTTGATTTTCTCATCCATCTGGTATATGAATTGCATGACCATTACTGAATTCTTTTTCAATCATGTTTCATGCTTCAATTTCACTAATTTCTTTTCTTGGCAATTCCTCATTTTCTTTCCTCTGGGGATTGTGTCATCTCCCTATTCTGACCATCACCAGAAGTTTCAAATGTCAATTTCTGTGGACCTAGGTCGTGTGCAGTGCAAACTTCGCACCACCCAAGTGTCACTGAAGTGTTCCATCACTAAGATGTGTGGCTTCTGTGGGTTGGTGGGAACCAGACTTGTCCAGGGTTAGTGTTCACAGTGCTCAGTATGGTATCATGTGTACACCTAGTATCAGGGACCCTGCCTGCACTGTGCTGAAATAGACACCCTGCTGAAACAGACACTCTGCTGGCATGTGCCAAATATCAGAGTCCCCTAGCGTGTGCCAGGAGTCAGAGTTCCCCTGTGTCTGCACCAAGACTCCATATCAGATTCTCTGTTGCTTCATGAGCCCTCTCGCTGAGAATCAGGGTCTCTGTGTGTGCATGCACCCAGGATTGGAGTCACTGGCTTTTAGTGTGAATGCACTAGGAGTCAGGGATCCCAGGTGCATGTGATAAGAAACAGAGTCAAGTCACTGGTGCTCAGTGATGCCTCCTGCCTGGAGAATCAGGGTCCTGGTCAGCTTGGGGGACTGGGCTGCACAGTAGCACTGTGTGGGCAGGTGGTTCTTTCCTGCACGGCAGAAAACAGACTTCTGTGTGTGCTTGCCCAAAATTGAAGTCAGGTGGCACTGCCACTCTGCGCGGGCTTTGGATTTGGTCACCTGATTGCATTGCTGGGAACAGATTCACAGTTTCTGAGGGCTCCCAGGCTCAAATTCCTGTAGCAGCGCTGCTGCGCATGTGAGGTGCGAGTCTATCAGTTACTATGGCTCTGCCTGTAAGCCTGCGGGGAAGGGGATAGGCTCCTTGACTCACAGAAATCTGTGGCAGGGATGTCTGGATTTTTGTTGTCTGTGGGTCTGCAGCTGTGGTCACAAGGTTTCTGACCCCAGTGGCTGCAGGATTCTGGTTTGCATCTGAGACCAGACTGGTTGGTGCTGAGGCCAAAATCATAGTCTCAGGCAGCTCTGTCTATGAAGATGGCATGGTCTTTGTGCCTGCACTGGCCACCTCAGAGTGTCTGCGTTGTGCGCCGGGCTCCATCATCTAAGACTGCTTTGTTTTGTAGCCCTTTGGAAGACTTGCTAAATCTAACTGTCCCTAGCTTCCTCACACACACACACACACACACACACACACACACACACACCACATGTCCACACACTCCTCTATTGCTCCCTCACTCTCTCACACTCTCTCCTTCTCTACCTTTCTGCAGGTTGTCATCTTTGGACCTCCTGTGAAGATCAATTTTAAAAATTCACATATACGTGCATCACACAGTTCAACAGACTATTAAATAATTACCACAATAGGTTTAGTTAACAACCATCATTGTATAGATACAATAAAAAGGAAAGAGCTATATATGTCACCTATCAATACTGCAATGTATGTTATCTATCAACACTGCTATAAAGCAATAATGATTATATTTAATTTTTAAATAATTTTTATTGTTATTTAATTATTTATTTTATTTTTTACATGTGACCTTGAATTCTTTTCTGTTGTTTACAAACAAAGACTTCCAGCAGAAACACGACCTATATTGAATGTCTTTCTCAAAGCTGGAGTACTATGTTATCAATATCAGTGAAAGACCAAGGACACATGACCTGAGATGTGATCTCTGTGAGTTGTTAAAGTTGGTACTGCTATGATTACGGACTCAATTCTGTCACTTTTTGATAAAATATTGGCATTTCTGGGACAGTTGAAGGGTTCATGGGAATATTAACCAATAGGGTATTTAATGTCAAGACAGTCCTAGAGAAAAGGAGCCAGATGCTTGTTTTATCTGTGTCACTTATTTGGCAAAGGCTCCCAGCTCCTGACATACTTTCTCATATACTTGGCTGTCTGTCTCCAAAATAATTTCACATTTATTAAAGGTAGCTGTTATCTCATCCTGAGAACAGAGACCCATAAATCATTTTTTGTATGTGTAGTAGATTACAAAATTTAGCATCAGATGACCTCAGTGTGAATATAGTCCTCAACTTATTTTCTGAAGCAGTGTCAAGACCATTCTTCAAGTAGATTTTGTGATACAGCAATACAATGTTTAGAGCACTGGGCAAAGTCTCAGGACCTCTCTGTGGCTGCCTTATACTTTTTTCATGACACCATTCCTGAAGGAGTTATGAAGTGCTTCATTCCCCTAATCAATGTTAGTTTGGTAAGCACCACACATTTATTTTCTATGCTTTCTTAAATGGCTCCAAGGGGCCTATTACAGACTCTCAGATGATCTGTAACTAGGTGAGCAGGCTGCTTCATCAAAGGCTCCTTAGTGGAAAAGTAGTTGCTAAAAGTTCATAAAAAATATTTATTTCTATCTAGGTGAATACTTCAGTGGGCCTGTAAGTCCCTCTTCATTGTTATTATTCAGCTTAATATTAAGCCATTTCCTAGCTCCCTTTCCTTAAAATTATTGCCATCTGGGATTTTAGCATTTCCTCCAAAAGATTAGTAATCAATTAGTGTGCAGAAAACATTTATAAATATGTAACAACTGGGTTAAATTGGTAATATTATGTTTCTGTACTTCATTCTTTTGTACTTCCAGAAACATAATTCCCTGAAATAAAGCAAGAAAGTGCAAACTTAGTGAGTAAATAAAAGCTTTCTTTGGTGTTTTTCTATGACTAGTATAGGAGGAAATACCAGATTTCTTACTAGATGAGTTTGTGAGAGACATTGTTGTAATGCCTTTAGTAGAAAGCTTGAGGTTAAGTATGTAATTGAGCAAAGATCATTCCATCACTACTGTATTATCAGGATCATATAATGCTGAGTGAGTTTACAACTGCAAGACTATTAGCTGGATATTATTCCTCTAAGTACTAATAGTAATGGATACTGCTGGACTACATCTTAGCCACACTGGGAGCAGTTATGCCAAAGACACTAAACATCATATTGACCATCTTTCTGCACACTGCTGCCCATTTTAGCAACAGCTGACTTAGAAGTTGTTCTTGTGTGACTAGTTAGCTGACAGCCAAATTTCTTTCTCATTTGTGCACAGAACACTTTAAAAGAGGAAGAACCCAAGGCATTTGAGATATTCAGCTTAATTATCTTGCTGCCAATCACTACAAATATTTAGTTTGTGCTATCTCAAGTTCTAGGTTTCTTAGATTATTTTTGGCAGGACACAGATGGTGTTTTATTTCACACTTTCAATTAGTGATCTTGTAATATGCAGAGCCTGGGAGCAGGACAAATTCAGACTATATCACAGACCTGCAATTTTTGTAAACAGTTCTTTTCCACCACAGGAACCCATCTTCTACAGAGGTTGCCATCTGGAGTTAAAATCTTTGGTAGCAGTAGGCACTCCCATCTGAGATTCATGGGATGGGAGGAACCTGTGAATGAGCCAAGGAACACTTGTTTTGGTACCCAACAAAGTGATAAGCAAAAGACTTGGCCTCTTAACATTATCACGCTTAGTCTTTATTCCTCCTGCTCTCTGGATACCTCGTCCATCTCCTTCAGCAAGTAAAGGCTCCGTAACTGTCTGAAAGTCAGTAATGTGAATGAAGAGAATAAATCTGCTAAGTTAAGGTCTCAAGAAACTTTGAGTCAAGTTTATTTTTGGTTGTAATTGATAGAAACTTTTCTTCCTAACTTAGGCATCCAAGAGAATAGTGCGGTGAATGTGTGCTCACATACAAGTGTGAACTAGAGGTATCTCTCTCTCTCTCTCTCTCTCTCTCTCTCTCTCTCTCTCTCTCTCTTACACACACACATACACACACACACACACACACACACACACACACCTCTGGTAATTTCTTACTGGCTCCAAACTCTCCTATTGCAGATAAATATTCTTTACCTGGTGTAGAACATGTCTTATGTTGTCCCTGGATTTACAAAATCCAAGATTGGAGACTCAAGAGAAAAAACATATTTGTTCTTTTGTTATTATTTGACCTCCTAAGCTAATATTCTGATTTTAACATAATTTTGGGGTTTTAGTTGATCATAACTTAGTATAAGATGACATGCAGCTGATGAAAATCTGACCATAATCAGAGCTTCATTGATTCAAGCAAATGGTCTACATAGAAGTGATGGATCCTAAGTAGTTTATATTTTTATTTTTAAATGATGATAATTAAGTTTATGAGGCCTATGATATCTGGAAACCATGAATTATGAGGTCAGTTGAAGAAGCTTAGAATTATTCATGTAGAGAAGGGAGGACTTAACTAGGGTTGGTTGGGAGATATGACAACTATGTTCATATGATGAAGAGAAACTGAATTTACTGGCTGTTTTGGAAGGTGGAAATAACAGCAATATAGGTGCAGGGGGTAGGGAGTTATTGTAATAGAAAGTTCACTGGTCTTAGAATGAATAGATCTAGACTTGGGTCTTGTTTTTGCTTCTGTCTGAATCTCTTCCTTTTTTTAGAAGTGGTTCAGCCATGGCTTGGATTGGTTTGGTCATGACTTGGATAAGATTTCTGTGATTGGGTATTGGAGTCAATGGAGCCAAAGGTATGGACCAAGGAGGCAAGTCTAAGTTCTGTACAGAGAGCTGAAGACAAAATTCAAACTCCATTTTGAAGGTCAAGAGGCAAGCAAGAGTCACAAGGATATTAGAGCAGGAGCGGATTAGGAATAAATGAGTTAGGTGGGTCTTGGGAACTTGGTGAAAACATGAGTAGGTGCTTGTTGCTTGCCTTTAGGTGTGTGAGGACACTAGTGTGTGACCTTGGCTGACTCTCAACCTATATCTGGAACTTAGTAGTGTCAGTTCAGAAGTAAGAGAGTTGAAGTGATGACCCATACTTGTTTTATGAATTACAGTAAAGAAATCTTGAGTATTCTATTAGAACAGAATTTCATTCCAATTGGAACAATCCACTCATGAAGCTGGTAACCTTGGCAAGTAGCTGAAGTTTCAGATTTATTGTCAAGATGAGGAGGCCTAGATTATTTACTTTTATCTCTTGGAAGTAATAACTTATTTAAAAAGGGTGAGAGCATACCCTTTAGAAAGAGCTTTCCAGTGGTATTAGCCCCTTTGGCACTTGACTGGATTCTCCTATTTAGTGAAGTTGTTGCAGGGATCGGGTATTCTCTATTTTGCCACAGAGGTAATATAAACAAATACTGATGATATGATTTTGTTGTTGTTTTTGTCTTTTCTTTGGAAAATGTCCATGGCTGCAACATTTGGCTATCTGAAGCTTTTGCATGCATCACAAACACCATCTGTTATAATCAGGGACACACATAGAACATGCAATTAGTAGTGTTGCAGCTGTATGTAGCAGAGGAAATTGAAAGAACCACAACTTCCTCTGTTTGACTGACATGATTAATAGGGCATTTGTGGATTGTCTGAGCTTTTATGTTCATCAATGAAAGATCTCTTTTGGCTGCTCTAGAGATACATCCTATTTGATTAGAAAACTTGCCTTGAAGAAAATAAATAACTTCTTAGGGCGGTTGGGTACCCATTAAAGAGAAAGTGCAACCTGAAGCCTATTTTAAAAGGCCAGGGGAGAATTTCTTGGCCAGGGAAATTTAGGTCTAGGTGCAGAATATATGGCTCTCTCTCTCCATCTCTACCATCAATATCCCCCAGAGGGACCCCATGGGGTCACTGAAATGGCATACCCTCTCTGCTCCTCTTGCCATAATGACCTTTTGGCTCCTGTTGCATTCTTAATTTTGAGCACATGATCATTGAAGCCTTCCAAGAGGCTAGCTAGAGTCTACTATCTAATACTATTCAGGATAAAATGGAAGCTCAGGGAGGAGGTGACTTACCTTGCATCATAAGGGACACAACTGGGACTAGAACCCAGAGAGTATAGACTCTTGCTCTCTGTCCTGATCCACTTTTCCTTTACTGTTGTTCTGCTACAGCAGCCATTTAAGCTCTTGGCTTAGAGGAGGCTGTAAGGACATCCTGAAGGAATAAGTTTTTTAGGGCTTTATAAATCATACAAAATCCACACAGGTGCCAAGTATGGTGTGAATGTTGGGGCAATAGAATAAATCTTCCTGTGAATTGATGTCCATTGGTGAGTTTCAGCATCTGGCTGCTTCCCCAGCATTATAGAATATTGCTCCTGTGTAAAGGTTTCCCACTTCTTGCAAAGATGGCTATGCATAGAGATAGACCTGGGTACTCCTTAAAGGCAGAGATTATGTGCTCCTTTGTTGCTGTGTCCTCAGTGCCCATCTAAGGGTCCTGCTTCTGGTGAGGCCAACAGGGATCTGAGTATTAGATAAACAGGCAATGGGGCATAAGAGGGCCTACTTTGTCCCAGACTCTTTGCTAGCTGGGGACTAAGGATATAACTAAGCAAGACTGAGACAGTCTCACCTCTCATGGAAGAGTATTGTTGGGACATGCACTTTAAATAAATGCACAAAAAAATGATTCCAAGCTGTGATGCATACTTGCAAAGAAATGAATCTGCACAGCTGTTGAGGATTGTGGATGGGGCAGCTACTCAAAACTGGGTACTCTCACCTCTCAAAAGAGATGACAAAAAAGCTGAGACAGAAAGGGTGAAAAGATAGTAGTTATTCAAAAAGGTGAGTAAAGGCACTTTAGGCAAGGGAATGGCATGGGTTGTACCACATTACCATGCCCAGAAATGCTTTTGCTGTAGATAGCTTTACCAAGGGGGTGTGAAGATATACCCTACTTGACTTTCAAGGAGAGATTGGGACTCATGGTACAAGATTCAATAGTGAATGTTAAGTAACCTATGGCCATGGATGATATGAGCTATAAGCAGTGCCTCACTAGATGCTGCTTCATATGCACATTGCCCTATGGTCTGTGAGGTCCCAGCACAAATGAGGCCAAGATAATCTATATGGGTAACTATCTCCCATTAGTTATCTAAATAGCGTTGTACCTGGTGCTTTTCAAGGGCCCTTTTAGCTCTAAGACCTTTAGGACTTCAGTGGTCCCTTAGACTCACTCTGTTTTGCAACCCTTGATAATATCTCCACACTTGATTGCAGGTAGGTTAAAAATCACCTAGCTAACAAATTTGGCAATATATATTAACAAACAAAGAATGTCCAAGAATTTCACTTTTGGAAAATATATTACAAGGGAAATAATTTAAACTATACGCACACAAAAGTGTAGTCCAAGTGTAAAATTTGGTAGTAATACAATGGCTAACAAGAAAATATTGGATAATTTAAAAATGATACTACTAATAATATCAGCTAACTGTACTGAGGAGTTGCAACTGGCACTGTACTAAATACTTTATGTCATTATCTCATTAATCCTCAAAACAACTATGGTGATGGATACTATGCTATGTTACGGTTTCTAGAGAAGGAGACTGAAGCTTGGAGGTTTAAACACTTGTGCTTGACTATAAAACCAATAAATAGTAGGGTTGCAATTTCAACCCAGCTCTCTCTGACCCCAAAAGCCCAGGCTTTTAACCATTTATAGTTTACTTATTGTCTCTATTACATCATGTGGTTCTTTTAAAAATATATATATATTATTGATTTTTTACAGAGAGGAAGGGAGAGGGATAGAAAGTCAGAAACATCGATGAGAGAGAGACATCGATCTGCCACCTCCTGCACGCCCCACACTGAAGATGTGCCCGCAAGCAAAGTACATGCCCCTGACCAGAATCGAACCTGGGACCTTTCAGTCTGCAGGCCTACGCTCTATCCACTGAGCCAAACCGGTCTCGGCACATCATGTGGTTCTTAAAATGATGGTTGTACATGAAAAAAAGCAGGATATGAAATTATCAATATGATCCTATATAATAAAAGCCCAGTGACCAATCAACAGAATAACGAGAATGACTGGTTGACCAGTTTCTGTTATGCGCACTGTCCACCAGGGGACAGATGCTCAATTCAGGAGCTGCCCCCTGGTGGTCAGTGTGCTACCACAGTGGGAATGCTGCTCAGCTGACAGGGATGAGCAGTTGCTCCCACTGTCCCTCGCCAACAGGCAGGAACCCAGGCTGCAATTGTTGCCTCCTCACCCCAGGCTCCTCCTCCTTATTCCCTGCCATCTCCTCCAGAAGCCCCCAGGCCTCGAAGCGCCACTGCCAGGCTGGCAGAGCTGACCCTGGAGGCTGGGCGGCGGGTTTGTGGCTGCCAGGAACTTGGCCTACTCTGTCACCTTTCATGCTATTGTCCCTGGGCCCGGCTCCTGATTGGGTTCCCTGGAGAGGCAAGTGCTCCAGCTCCATGGAAGATGCCAGACCAGGGAGCAGCCACTCAGAGGGCAGGTCCGTAGCCACTCGGCAGACCAGGATGAGCAGAGCTCCCACAGTGCTGTTATTGCCACAGGCCACGACCCCACCAGTGCACGAATCCCATACACTGGGCCTCTAGTTAGATTATAACCATGTAAAACAAGCTTCACTTATTATTTATTTATTTTTTTAGAGAGAGAGCAAAAGGGAGAGGGATAGAGGGACAGAAACATCATTGATCAGCTGCCTTTTGTATGCCTGCCTCCTACTGAATTGAGCCTGAAACCCAGGCGTGTGACCTGACCAGGAATCAAACAAGTGACCTCTTGGTTCCTGGGCTGACACTCAACTGCTGAGCACCCTGACTGGGCAAACATTTATAACCAAAAAGACAGAAAGAAATATGGCAATGTCATTGGTCATTTCAAGATGGGAACTCAATTTTCTTTTTACACTTCTTTGTATTTTCCAAATTTTCTATAATGAATATTTATGACTCACAAATAGAAATTCTGCTAACAAACTTGTCATTGAACATAAGAACACCAAAGGAAACCTCCTTAATCTTTTCTCACCAAAGTGGCCTCCATTCAAATTGACTGTGGCCCATAGGCAGTAAGTCTCATTTGTTTATAGTAAACATGGAGGAGGAAGAGAAATGAAGGAAGCACTTCAATATTTTCTTTCAAGTCCTTGCAGGACAAAGTGATTACATTTTCACACATGAATCTTGTAAGAAGAGAGTTTAGTGACAAATAATAGCACGGTTTTCTAGTCAGATGAAAAATATATTGTTGTTACCTTTGCTTTGCATCCAACTTTTTCTCTAAATAGTGACTGAAGAGTTGAGAGCTTAGGTTAAGATGTGTCATCATTTAGGCTTGGCAGATTAAATCACGTGACTCTAGAGCTCACTGGAAAAGAAAAGTTCCTTTGATTAGTGGCAGAAAGCCTTCAGTCCTTCATCTCTACAATGACTTACGAACAAAAATGAAAGTCAGGTATGAACTTTCTTTGGCTCTTTTGATGGTTCTTATTTAAGCACCCAATACCCATTTCACAACTTTTTTTTTTAAATGTATTTTTATTGACTTTTTTACAGAGAGGAAGAGAGAGAGATACAAAGTCAGAAACATTGATGAGAGAGAGACATCGATCAGCCACTTCCTGCACGCCCCCTACTGGAGTTGTGCCCACAAGCAAGGTACATGCCCCTGACCAGAATTGAACTGGGACCTTTCAGACCAGAATTGAACTGGGACCTTTCAGTCCGCAGGCCGACGCTCTATCCACTGAGCCAAACCGGTCTCAGCCATTTCACAACTTTTAATGCTCACTTTGTAGGTAGCAAAGGTCTCTTGCTTGTTGTAAATCTTACATGATCAGGTGTGCAGCTAGTCATGATTAGATTGACCATATTTACCTTGATTAAATATTTGCTATCATATTTTATTTCTTACTGAATGGTGATTCAGTTTTGTAGTTTATTTTTTCCATGTGATAACATAAGTGTGTCTGTTTTTGTATGTGTACATATATATTATTAAGAGGATCCTTTATGTCCGAGAAGTAACATCAGTCTATGATCTTAGTCAAGATTCCCTCCCCCGACTACAAATTGCTATTTTCAGCCAGATTTACAAGAGGTACTTTAAAGGTTTGAATGATCCTGGTCCTAGGAAAAGAAGGGTAATGTCTTGTCTAGAGCAGAAATAAGGTAAGTTTAATGATATTAAGTCATCTAGGACCAGGCTTTCAAGACACGGCTTGCTGGAGTGCCTGGATTTTGGTATTTGAAATCTTTTTGTTTGAAATAGTGATTTGAATGCAGAAACTGTCTTTGTGAAATGAACCTTGATAATGGCAGAAACAGCCTTTTCCTAATTATAAGATGCTGACAGAGTGTCTGGGATGACAGAGTGGGCTTGCATCAACCAGGACATTAGTGTCAAGGAAGGCAGAGGTGTCTTTGGGTCACTTGAATAATGAATACTTTGCTCAGGGCTAATCAAGTATCTCTAAAATCAGGACTAGATTTAGAATTTTCTCATTATGCCAATTGAAATTGCAGGGTGACTGTGTTGAATACTTGCTGGGCCCTCTGCTTGGGAAGCCCATTCCCAACTTTACCTGGTTCAGGCAAGGACAGGGGCTTTTCTTGTGTTTTCATAGCCCCTGGGCTTGCTTTAGCCATGTCATGACCAGTCTGGAAGGTTCCTATGACATCACCTGCTGTAGCCCCTCAATTGAGACAGGGAAGCTAAGAAGCAGCTGTATTTGCCCAAAATAGAACATACATTCCATGGAGGACCAGAGACTGAACCTCCCAAACTTGTTTCCCTTCTAGATATTTTTTCTGCACCAATTATTAAGTCCTGTGTAGGTGTGAATTTTGGGAGTAGTCAGGCAGCTCTTGGAGCTTTTGGAGTGCCAGTCCTTATTGTCAGTGTTTTTTCCTTTCCTGCGCACTCTCATATTCTGGCCAGTGAGGAGGGTGATTGAATGGGTTTCAAGTGCATTCTCCTTTTCTCTCTCACCTTTTAGTTCCTGCACTGGGGCTTTGGAGGCCTTGTGAAGTGCAAAAGACTTGCTCCCCTTTCTGCCTCCCCCACCCACTCACCAGTCACCAGCTTAATGATTAGCCTCCTGCTTGCCTCACTCAGCATCCTCAGGCATTTCATGTCCACTTCTAGCAGTACTGGTGGCAGGCTCCCATGTGAATGCTGTTTCTCTCTTGTATTTTATTTTAACCTCCAGTTATATTTTTGAGAACAGAAGTGGCAGGGTCCGCAAGAATGGCCTTCATCTCACAAAATTTGCCTCTCCCCCATCCTGTGTTCTCCTTCCTCAGCAGAAGATTTCTTCATGGTTTGTTTATTTATTTACTATTTTTGCCATACTTTCGAATAAATCCAGGATTCTCTGTTAAGAGGTAAAAATTGGAGGAATTACACATTTAGTTTGTGATTTAAATTTCTCCTTTCAGGCTCTCATTCTCTTTCCTGTTTTTTATTTTATTTTTTGATTATTCAGCCTGATCTTAGCACTAATTTTTGTCAGTAGACATTTTGGACGTAAAGACTTTCAAGTGGTTGTTTGGTTAGAAAGTGAACATGCAAAGCAATCAGTGATTCTGCCTGAGTCATGATTGACATGTTTTTCCCTTTACTAATTTTAAATCCATATATATTTTTTTTTATTAACAATGTTAATATACTTCTGTCTGTTCCCTTCTTTCATTGTATGAATTGGCTGCGAGGTTGTGTGATATTTTGACTGGGCTGGGGATTATACGACCCAGGTTTCCTTCTCTAATGCTTACCATATGTTTACAGACCTCAACTGTTCCTGTATACATTGGCATGTACCACCAGTGAGGGGAGCATGACTGATAAAAACTTTTGTCTCCTAGGTGACTGGATGAAGCAACTGTGAGCTACAGAATGATTTAAAAAGTAAAAGAAAAACTCAAACAATTGTCACTTGGTTTAGTAAAAAAAAAAAACAAAAAAACAAAAAAAAAACCTCCCATTTAAGTGAAGATTCTGTCATTAGATGGCCTAGCTGTGAAAGCAAATTCACAGTACCAAGGAGGGTAATTCAATAGAGTTCTGGAATGTCAGCAGTGTAAGGATTCATAACAGATTATTTGGGAAATAAACATTTCCAGGCATCTTGTACATGGCCAGGTACACTTGTGGGGGCTTGGAATGCAGTGAGGAACAAATATATTCTATTTCAGTGGTCAGCAAACTGCGGCTCGCGAGCCACATGCTGCTCGTGAGCTACGGTTTGCCGCTCTGTTGACTAGTGAATTTGCCAAACACTGTTCTAGTGTAATCTCATCTCTTGGCAGATAGCCACTTCAGTTTCCCCAAAGAGTGAAAGGGAATTGCTTAAAGTCTCATAGCAGGTCCATGGCAGGGCTAAGCTAGAATGCAGAGCCCCTGGCACCATGCAGATGCCTTTTATACCTCAACTCTCTGCTCTTACCCCAATTGTGCTACTGCCATGGTTACAGTCCCCCATGTGACGAGAGCAAATGGCCACAAACGTAATGGGTAATATCCTTTTTAAAAAGTTTTTATTGATTCCAGAGAGAGAAAGGGAGAGAGAGATAGAAACATCAATGATGAGAGAGAATCATTCATAGGCTGCCTCCTGCATGCCCCCTACTGGGGATTGAGCCTGCATTTCGGGCATGTTCCTTGACTGAAAACGGAACCATGACCGCCTGATTCATAGGTTGACACTCAACCACTGAACCACACCAGCCAGGCCATGGCAGGTAATGTCTTAAAAGGAGAGAATAGTAAAGGACTCTGACAGGATTAAGGCTATATACTAGTAACTCAATGATGTTCAACAAGGCTATTTTTCTGTGCTCTGATTAACCACAGCCCAGCTTAGTAGTCAAGCCCCCTTTGAGGCACCTGGTCTGTTAATTTCCAGAGTCCCCAGGGAATTACACATGGAAATGCTCAGTACTTTTGGAAAGAATTGTGCTGAGTTAGTGAGAGGAGCACTGTGGAAGAAGACAGTGGAATCACTGAATGAAAGGAGCTGGCAAATGAGCTTCTCTAGACCATGAACTTGGGCTCTGTTGACAGTTGGCTTCTGTGGCCTGGCTCTACAAAGCTGTCACCCTCCCTCCCCCACCTGCTGAGCTGTCCCGAGAAGGGATCTGGCCTGTCACATCAGACACTCAGCTGAAAGCTGTGGGGATTATGAAGCCTGCCATATTAGCACATCTTTCTCTTTTTAGAGATAAGAGTGTCAGTCACTGTGATGGGCAGCAAGACACTGTTCATTGTTATTAATTATTAGTTGTCAACTCAGAGACTTTATGGAACTAATAAGATTGAGGCAGGTTGAAGAATCCCTCCTTTAAAGATACCACAATATTGTTTAGAGGAAATGGAATACCCTTAATTATCAAAGTCTGCTGAGACACTTTCATATTCTCTTCTGCTACAGGCATAGGGTTGTTGAGAACTCACATTGAGTTACTATGCAGAGTACATATTCCTTGCATGATGATGGGGCAAGAACTCTGTGGTTAGAGTGGTGTCTGCTCACAGAACTATCCTTGGGCCTGCTGTCATCTCTGTTTGAGCAAAGCTTACTGCCTTGATTGTACTGTCTCTTGTGTTTTTCCTGATCTCTTGCTTTATATCTGCTTGACCTCTTTCTCCTAATTTAACCCTTGGACAACTCTAAATGGGCCCATGTGTACCCCAGAAGCAGCTCTCTTTTGTTTTCTCTCCCTTTTCTCTCCTTTTCCTCCTTTCCATTCCATGCCAAATATTTGTTTGGTTTAAAACTTATAAAATATCATTTTTTAAAATCATGTTTTTATTTAAGTAAAATGGCTCTCAGGCTGAAGCTATTTTATTGTGTTAGGAGTCAAAAAACTATAAAGAAAAGTCCATGTTGATAATGGAATAACATAACATATTTTAGTTCTGTCTTCTTAATTTTTCTTTTAATGGCATTGTAGAACTCCAAGTCTAATATTGTTCCCAACAATTCAAAACCAGTTGCTTTTAAAGGGGTTCTCTGGGGCCCTCTGCCTGTGAGCTGGTATCAGCTGAACCCCTTAGCTCCTCTAGTAACACTTTTGGACAGTCTGATTTTGCTACTTTTCATCTACTTTATCCAGGTTCCAGATGTTCACAATTTAATAGTTGACAAACTGACTTGATGCCCATTGTGAACTGCCTTCCATTTGTTCTGGGAATATGAAAATCATCAAGATGTGGTGCCTGCCCTCTGAGAACTTAGGACCTGTCTATAGGGATGACAGACATGGGCAGTCCATTATATTCTAATGTTTCCTACTCCATAATAGAGGTATGAAGCATTACTATGAGAACACAGATTTATTAATTCTGCCCTGACAGGAGGAAGGCTGCTAAGTAGAGCTGTTCAGGTCATGTACTGCATAGGGATACCAAATCTAAGTAGAAATCATCCACACTCCAGGCATCAAAATGTATATATTTATTAGGATACTTTTCTAGCAGATGGAAGAATGTGTCTTGGGGAAGGGTCACATTTTTCTTTTTCTTTTGAAAATTTTTTCTTTTATTTTATGTTTTAATTAATTAATTAATTTATTTATTTATTATTATTTTCCCCCTAATGCCATCCCCATCCCTCAGTACATGCCCTCATCCATCCCTCCTGCCCTCCGCCTTCCCCCATTACCCTGTATTCACTGGCTATGCCTACACACACATGCACACAAATCCTTCAGTTGATCTCCTATAGGCCCCTCCTCCCCAACTGCTCCTGCCTTCCCACTGTAGCAGGACAGTCTGTTCATTGCTTCTTTGCCTCTGCGGCTGCTTTCCCCACTCCACCCCCTGTTTCTTGTCTTTAAAAACATCTTTCCCCTGTAGGCTAGAAATAAACCCACCAAAGCAAAAGAAAAATGATTGAGTCCCAATTTCAATGTCTGATAGCTTTGAGTCCCAGTTTCAGTGTCAGACAGTTTCTTATGTGTACATGTCATCAATGGTATCTGGATATTGGACAGATGGTGGCGATGCTGGTCCAACCCTCTATGGTTTGGTCCTGGGCATCCTGTAGCGATGCTCAGCTGCTAACTGCTCACATGGCAAGGTGTCGTTAGCGTCTTCTATCTCTGGACCATTTCTCCCCTTGCCTTCATGTTTGGTGCAGACCTGTCAGTTGCTCTCTGTTGCAGGAGTCCACTTGGTCTTGGAGTTGTTTTCTGAAAGTATATAAACATATTTTCTACCAAGAGTTAATACAGGATTTTTTTCTATAAAATTGACTTGGGGTCCTTTTTATTTTTGCCTACCTGCTTTTTCTTTGGCTTATTTTGACACCATGTGTGTTTTTCATGGGTGTCTTGCTGTTAGCATTATAAATGGAAATTAATTTTCTAAAGTGAAAATTTTCTAAATGTAATTTACTTACCAGATATTTTTCCTTACATGTTATTATCCTACTCCCCCTCCTTTTTTTTGATTGATGGAGAATTTGGTAAAATTTTTTAATGCAATCTTGATAACTTTAAATTTTAACTTTTTGCACACAAACATGCCTGTTTTCTCTTCATTACATATTAAGCAATTTTACCACGAGGTGAGCTATCAATAGAAATTTTAATTAATACTTTAGAAACAGTTTTTTGTCCAGTACACTTAAATATTCTTGGGTGTTCACTTATTTCAGTTCGCCAATTTAAAATAATCTGAAAGCTTGATAACTCTTTTACGTCAAATTTAATACTCTACCAGCAATCTTAGATTATGGGGTCACATTTTTCTAATTGTCACTAAGACACAGCATGGGGTAGCAGGTGGCCCTGGTAAGTCATATAATTAGAAAGGCTTGAAGAGGAAACAATATTGCATCTGGGCTGCATAGGGGTCATAGGAATTGGCTGTCCAGGCAAAGGAGATTCTAGGCAGAGGGAACATGTGCTCTGACAGAGGTAGGAAATTACAATGGTATGTCTATGAAATGAAGAGTGGCTAGGTATGGCTGTTGCAGAGCATACATGGTAGAGCATAGTGAGCCATGGGCTGAATACACACTTTGGAGATAGAGCATGGAGAGACTGGAATGTTATGTCAATAGTATGGACTTTATCTCAAATATATTATAATGTTATTAAAGGTTTTATGTTTATCTATTTTAAAAAATAATGTTTTATAACTTACTAGAGGCCCAGTGCATGAAATTTGTGTTTGAGAAGAGGGTCACTCAGCTCAGCTTGCACACTCTCACAATCCTGGACCCCTTCAAGGGATAACCAGCAGTCAAACATCCCTCTCACAATCTGGGACCACTGGCTCCTAACCACTCATCTGCCTGCCAAATTGTCCCTAACTGTTCACCTGCCTTTCTGATCACCCCTAACCACTCTGCCTGCCTCCCTGATCACCTCTAACCATCTCTGCCTCAGCCCCCACTGTGGCAGCTTTGTCTGGAAGGATGTCCGGAAAGTCATTCAGTTGTCCAATATAATTAGCATATTATGCTTTTATTATTATAGAATCCAAACTGGTAAAAGATAAATACACCAGTATTGGTACTAACAGTAGAAGTAAAAAAAAACACACAAAAATCACTGAAGGCAGAGGTCTCAAAGGTCTATGAGGTCAGACAGATAAGGTAATAAGTAAACTTGGATTTAAGACAATAGATGGTGACCTGAAGAGCAAATATTCCATGGAAGCGGCAGCCATAATCAGCTTTGGCTGATTGTTGCCAGGAGGGACTGCAGACCAGGTGTGGTAGAGTCTCCATAATTTACACGAGAAGATAAAAACTTGCATATCAATGTATAAATATTCTAAATTTTAAGTATTGGCATGTAATCCAGATTTTTAAAAACACTACATGCCATATAAGGCAGGCCTGCCAAACAAAGTTGGTCAGCAGGCCACTGGTTTGAAATCTCTGATAATGAGGGAAGGAAAAAAAATTCTAGGAGTCTGAGATAACAATGAAATTTAAATAGATTTTTTATCTTCATTGCAGGTAAAACAAATATGGACATCAATTATGTTCCTAGTCACATTAAAAAAAGTGGAGGCCAAATGTAGCAGGCAATAGACATGGTGGGACAAAAGTAAGTTTACAGTTGTTTGTATGGAGCACAATACAATAATTAATAAATAATAATACAAAAAAACTTCATGTACTCATAACTGTAAACTTACTTTTGCCCAATTCTGTATAGGCTCTGTGGATATGGAAAAATGAACTTAAATAAGATAGCTGATGAACAGGACTCAAAGCTAACCTTTCATCACAAGTTCTTCCTCTAAGAATGTTTTACCCTAATGATCCTTGGATGGTTGTGGGAGGATTGTCAGCCAGCCAGAACTTGAGTAAGATTTCTTGAGAAGAGAGGCTCAAGGTGAAGAATATATGACAATTCTCTATTATATAACTTTTCAGGATTGTGACCCTTACCTGTGGCATTAGGTGCTTGAATGATACATCTAAGGGCTTCTATAAACCTATTTAGATTATGATTAGTTTTAGATATGTTTCCTATAGTATCAGCCCCAGCTTAAGATACAATCCATGGCTAGACACATTTAATTCAACGTGACTGTTTCCCATGGTAGCTAATTGAAAAAAGGTGGGCAATTTTAAGGGATTGCTAATCTATAAATTGGTATATAGTCTTTAATAGGTTTACCTGTCTCATGCCCTTTAGCCACCATTGTTTTGTTCAGAGGTATAGACATTATCTGAAGCTGGATGAACACCCCTCTGTAGGAGTCTTGAACTTAAGAGAGTAAAAGCTGAAGCTGTACTTTGTAAGGTTCTGGCATGTGCATGAGTGCATGCGCGCGCACACACACACACACACACACACACACATAATTCAAGTTAATGTGTATATGTTCATAGGTGAGCTAGCTGATGGTATTTGAATCCCTACTTCCTGTTGTTTCTGAGAATTCTTATCCTTTCTAGGCCTTGAATTTTTTAAATCTAAAGTGTGGGTTTTTTGGTAGAAGGCTTAGAATAGATTGAATTTGGTTTCTATCTCTTACAATCAAAAGATTCCTGAGTAGAGAAACCAAGATGGTGGCATAGGTAACACCTGAACTTGCTGCCTTGCAAAACCACTTCAAAACTACAACTGAAAGATAAAATGGGTATCATCCAGAACCACAGGAACTCTGGCTGAGTGGAAAATCTACAACTAGAAGGAAAGAGAGAAGCATATTGAGACTCGGAGGAGGGGCAAAGGTCCAGAAGTGAAGTGCAGAGGTACAGAGACACGCGCACATAGAAAGGGCTGACAACTGAGTATGCTGTTGTCTTTTTCAATCAGGAGGGAAATACAAGTTCCCAACTGCTCTGAATTCAAGTTCCAAGTGGGACTCTGGAGACCCAGACTCATATGGGTAGAAAATGGACTGTCTGGAATGTCATCAGGTGGAACTCGAGGGTGGCTTTCTTTCAGAGGTGCTTGCAGTGATCATTGTTCCTGTGTGGTGCAGCAGGACACAGACACACAGGACCTCTTCCAGGCAGAGCTGATGGTCAGCCATTGATGTTTGCTCTACCATGGTAACTCCCTGCACAGAGGCTTTTGCATATGAATAGCCTGGCCCTTTGCAATCTGAAACCTAACATACTGCAGCTGAGTCAAAGAGCCCCAGAGCCACCAAAAGAAGATGCAAGGCTCAACAGTAGCTTGCACTGCTTCACAGCTGTGCCTCATCTGGGCACCTCCAAACCCCAAACAAAGAGAAGGAATCTGCAGATCTCTCTGTAGCTCCTGCTGGGTGGCCTCTCTTCTTGGAGATCCAAGAGCCAATGTACCTAGTGGTCAGAGAGAGACCATCCAGACTACAACTCTTCAAATGCATAAGAGGCACACTCAGGGAGCAGACTCAGTGAGTACCAAAGCCCCACTGAAGCAATTTTTGCCCCATAAGGGTGTATTCAGCCCAGAAGTACTCCCATCATAGAAACAACTGATCCTCATAGCCAATTGGCCTGGAGACTGATTTCTTCCAGTGATGTCAACAATAATGAAGGCTTAACTATAATAAGACTGTGCACACAGCCCACAAAGGGGTCCACCAAGAGCATCCACCCCAGGTGAATGGGGAGGCTGAGCCACTGGGCCCTATAGTACACCTACCACACAAAGCCATGCTATCAACACAGGGAAGTAGCCAAAATGCAGAGACAAAGAAATAGGTCACAAATGAAAGAAATGGAAGAAGGTAAAGTACTTGATATAGAGTTCAAAACTACAGTTATAAGGTTACTCAAGAATCTTCTAGAAACCACCGATAAATTCAGTGATATGCTTAAGGATTTGAAAAAGGACCAACTAGAAATTAAGCATACACTGACTGAAATAAAGAATAATATACAGATATCCAACAGGAGACTGGAAGATCCCAAGAATCAAGTCAAAGATTTGAAATATAAAGAAGCAAAAAACACCCAACTAAAAAACCAAAAAGCAAAAATATGAAGATAATGTAAGGAGCCTCTGGTACAACTTCAAGCATACCAATATCTGAATTATGGGGGTGCCAGAAGAAGAGAGAGAGCAAGATATTAAAAATCTATTTGAAGAAATAATGACAGAAAACTTCCCCTACCTGGTGAAAGAGATAGATTTACAAGTCCAAGGAGCACAGAGAACACCAAACAAGAGGAATCCAAAGAGGACCACACCAAGACACTTCATAAATAAAATGCCAAGAGCAAAAGACAAAGAGAGAATCTTAAAAGCAGCAAGAGAAAAACAGTTAGTTACCTACAATGGAGGGCCCATATGACTGTCAACTGATTTCTCAACAGAAGTGATGCAGGTCAGAAGGGAGTGGCAAGAAATATTCAAAGTGATGAATAGCAAGAACCTACAACCAAGATTACTCTACCCAGCAAAATTATCATTTAGAATTGAAGGTCAGATAAAGAGCTTCACAGATAAGAAAAGGCTAAAGAAATTCATCACTACCAAATATGTATTATCTGAAATGCTGAAGGGTATTCTTTAAGAAGAAGAAGAAGAAGAAGAAGAAGAAGAAGAAGAAGAAGAAGAAAAAAGGTAAAGACAAAAACTATGAATAGCAAAGTAACAACAGATACATATCTATCAACAAGTGAATCTAAAAATCAAGTGAATAAAGTTTGATGAATAGAATAAAGTGGTGAATATAATAGAATCAGGGCCATAGAAAGTGAGTGAGCTGACAATTCTTGGGAGGAAAGGGGTATTGGGGGGCGTGGGAACAGACTGGACCAAAATTGTACACCTATGGACGAGGACAGTTTTGCTGGTGGGGTGGAAACCAAGTGGAGGGAAGCTATAGGGGGGAAAATGAGGAACAACTGTAATAATCTGAACAATAAATATTTATTAATAAAAAAAAAGATTCCTGGGTAATGGAAATAGATAAGGATCAATTCTGTGACTTCTGGAAAATATTAAAGTAATGAAGCCTGTAAATGAATAGCTGAAATTCAAAGAATACCTACCAACAATATTCACTGCATCAGACTACAAGGGACCTTGGTAAGCATTTTCTTGCACATTAAGTAAAGGTGTTAGGATGGATAGGCAGTATGTGCTAAATGAACTCAGACCCAAAGAAAGCCAAGGTGGACCTCAGTTAGTTTCTTTCTTTCTGAATCTTGGTTTCCTTATCTGCCCAGTGAATGGTGATAATACCTCCTGTGCAGGAATATTTTGCAGCTTAAATGGGGTAGCACACAGGAAAGCATCTAAAGCATTCTTTCCTCAGCTCTGTATAAACTCAATGAATATTGATTTCCCCATCCATTATTTTCCTGATTGCATGCCATCAAGGAGCCAGCACTAATGTTTCTTCAAGAATATTTGAAAGGGCTATTTATCTATAGAGACTAACTTCTGAGTTTAACCAACTATTATCCATCTTCTTTCCGCTTCCCTGTTAGCAACTATTTGTTTCTTTCCCAGTATTTGTCCTGCCCTTCATCACAAAGAGGAATTTCGGATCATGAGTGGATTCCTTTTAGACTTGAAACAAAGCCTGATATAGGAGTTATTTTTTATGTTGCTGGCTTACCTCTCCTTGCCCTGGCAATCTTAGAAAGATGACCTTAGTGATAAAGACAGTGTGGATTAAAATCATGTGTCCTGCAAAGGTGGGCCAAAATGTAAGCATTATCTGCTCTCAAGGTGGGGCTCTCTCATTAAAATATCTGTACCATGTTTCTCTTTCCCAGAGATGAAGGATAAAAAATAAAACCACCAGGCATTTTTGTTTAACTATGTCATTGTAGTTTTATAGGAGTTATATTTCCTGAATGTATTTATATATGGGAATCCAGAGAAGGCTGTGAAATATATTCTAAAGCTTGAGGGGTAGGAGTGCACTCTGGGCTAGTTACTTAGTGTGTGTCTCAGGAGAATTAGCTGCCAGACTACAGATTCTTACAGAAGACACTCTGCTTTTTATAGTCACGCACTCTGAAGGGGTGGTGGAGAAGGAGAGAGGCTCTGGAAAATGCCTTGTAGAGGACAGACAGGGCTTTGCATTGCTTTCAAGAAGGTATTTCCAACTCATTTTCTTGCTATTAAAACTACCTTTAAGCCATGTAGGCCACATAAACTGAGGGAAAAGGAAATGAAGTCCGTTAATCTCCCAAGTCAGACATTTATTGTACAAAAACCAGGAACACTTGGAACCTTGGGCTCATATTCTACAGAAGGTCTTGGGACCTTCAGGAGCCTTGGAGCTTTTTTTTTTTTTTTTTTTTTGTAGGGGACTTGCACTGGTCTCTTGAAAGAAGACTGGCCCCAGCTAGGTGTTATCTCCATGAATTCCATCCCAGAGTTCCAGCTGCTAAAGTAGCTCTTGATCAAAATGTCATGATACATGAATATATGGCTCTGAATAAGATCAACATTGTGGAACTCAGAAGCCAGTCTAGTATGAGACTTCATAGGAGCATCAAACATCGGAGTATTAACTTTAGTCTCAAAGCCTCGAAGATTTTCAGGTTCTTCCACTTCACATTTCTGTAGAGAATCTTCAGTGAGCATATAGAGTATGTGGGAGGTGAAGCCAAGTAAGGGAAAGAACTCTAGATATGGAACCCAAGCCTATTAGTGATCTATAAATCAGAGACTGTTAAAACAGACTGTTGCCGAATCTGGTTTGGCTCAGTGGATGGAGTGTCGCCTAGGGACTGAAAGGTCCCAGGTTTGATTCCGGTCAAGGGCATGTACATTGGTTGTGGGCACGTCCTCAGTAGGGGGCATGCAGGAGGTGGCTGATCGATGTCTCTCTCTCATCGATGTTTCTGGCTTTCTATCCCTTTCCCTTCCTCTCTGTGAAAAATCAATAAAATATATTTAAAAAAACACACAACAGACTGTTATTCAGCATAGCATAGTGGTTATAAGTAAAAGTTCTATAGCTATGGTAGCTAGGTTCAAATTCCAATTCTACTAACCAACTATGACCTGGAGTAAATTACTTGTCTTTTTGCCTTACTTAGTTTCCTCTTTTGTAACAAGATAATAATAGCAACAATATCTACATCAAAGGACTGTGATGACAATTAAATGAGTTAATATTTGAAAAGGGTCTAAGATAGTATCTGTCATATCATGAGCTCTATGTTATTTGTTAATTAAATTCCTTTCTATTTTTTATGCCAAGTCTGTTTTAACCATGTTACATATATGGTGAAACACTGAATTTCAGAGAAGTGAAAAGACTTTACCAAGATCATCTGCATAATCAAGGTACAGGTCATGTGCTACACAAAGTTGTCAAATATATGGAGAAACTATCCATAGTGGGATCCAGGCCTCTTGACTTCCCCTGCTGTGCCCTTCCCGCTCCAGTCTGCCACCCTGCAATCCTCACCTTGTTAGCTCAAGGTTGGGATAGACAAACCTGTGGAAAGTGTCTTGTAAGCAAAGTGGATTTTTTCATATGTATAGGTCTATTAAGACTATGTGTTTATTGGGCTATTTCCAGATTGTAGATATTTTAAATTGTGCTGCCATGAACATAACAGTGCATATATTCTTTCTGATTGGTGTTCCTGATTTCTTAGGATATATTCCTAGAAGTGGTATTACTGGATCAAATGTGGGTTCCATTTTTAAACTCCAAATTGTTTTCCACAGTGGCTACACCAGTCTGTATTCCCACCAGCAGTGCAGGAGAGTTCTTTTTCCTCCACATCCTCACCAGTACTTGTTGTTTGTTGATTTGTTGATGTTAGCCATTCTGACAGGTATGAGGTGATACCTCATTTTGTTTTAATTTGCATCTCTTGGATGATTAATGACTTTGAGCATTTTTTCATATGTGTCTTGGCCTTCTGTTTGTCCATTTTGGAGAAATGTCTGTTCAAGTCTTCTATTTATTCACTTGATTTTTAGATTCACTTGTTGATAGATATGTATTTGTTGTTATTGTTAATCCTTACTGGAGGATGTATTTCCATTGATTTTTAGACAGAGTGAAAGACAAACCTTTCCCCAAACACACAGAACTATTGTTAATATTACTCACTCCTGGGGTTGTTTCCTATCCTTAAACAAAATAGGAAAGGAGGAGGGTGATGCTTGCAAAGAAAATTTGTTATTTCAAGGAATATAGAGATGTTTCACTGGAATTGGCCAGAGGTCAAATAGAAGGGGCTCTAATCTCAGAACCCAGGTTTCTGGCTGATAATTGGGGAGGTAGCCCTGAAGTTGCTAGAAGGCAGCCTGTGGTTAAGGTTGGACATCCCTCCCTCTGGTTTGCTCCGTGGTGCTGGGGCTTCCCAGGATATGGGGTTGAGCTTGCTAACAACCAGTAATAGGGCAAAAAGGAAATATCAGGAAGGTTGAAATATTGCTGCCTTTGTCTCCTCAATCATTCTTTCCCAGGACCCAATTCAACCCTTCTTTGCAAGAATTGGCTCTTAGGCACTCAAGGATATTCTTGGAAGACTAAGCAGTTAATGAATGGGCTTAAACCCATCTGACCCTAAAGCTAGAAAGGCTTACAGAGGTTGGTGAAGGAAGTCAAAGCTTTGAAACCAAAGAACAAAAAAGTCAGAAAGAACCTATGACTCTCCCTTCCTTCTTGCCTAAGAGATTCAGACAGAGAAGCCTACTTTAGAAAGGGAGTCTTGGCTTGACCACTTTACAAATTTTCACCCTTGCATTAGTTAGGTAGACTTCAGCCTGTTAAGCTAGATACCCCTGTCTATCACTGTTTCTGAGTTGCCTAGCAAGATTTTTTTTTGCCATATATGTTCCAAACTTCCTCAACTATCTGTAAATCACCCTTTCTCACTTCTGAAATCTAATAGCCTGTTCCACACCCTCCATTTTCTCTTTTGTTCAAAATGTCATATGTGCCCAATGTTTCTTCATTGTCTGAAATTTTCATGCCTATGTGAATTCCTCAAACACATGTATTAAAACTTTGATTTTTCTTCTGTTAATCTGCCCCTGTTAATTTTATCATTAGCCCTGCCAGAAAAATTTAAGATGAGAAGACAAATATTATTTTTTTGGCCCTACCTTTAGCTTGCTCAGACTGCTCCTTATGCAAGAAGTGGAGTCCCACAAAGGGGAAAGGACTTGCCCAAGCTCACGGTGCAACTTGGTGACAGAACTGGGACTGTGCACTTCAGTTTTCAAGTTCATCCTCCTTATCCGAGAAGTAGCCTCCTATAGGAAATCAGAAGGCTACATACCTTTATTTTATTTTATTTTATTTTATTTTATTTTATTTTATTTTATTTATTAAGGTATTACATGTCTCCTTATTCCCCCATTACCCCCCACACCCCATTCATGCCACCTTTTTTTAAAAAAAATCTTTATTGTTCAGATTATTATAGATGTTCCTCTTTTCCCCTCCATAGTTCCCCTCCACCCCATTCCCACCCTACCCTCTGCCCTTATCCCACCCCCACACACTGTCCTTGCCATAGGTGTAAGCTCTTTGTCCATTCTCTTATCACACCACCCACAAGCTCTTCCCCCACAAGAATTGTCAGTAAGCTCCCTTTCCATGGTCCTGATTCTATTGCATTCACCAGTTTGTTCCGTTCCTCAGATTTTTTATTTACTTGATTTTTAGATTCACTTGTTGATAGACATGTATTTGTTGTTCATAACTTTTATCTTTACCTTTTTCTTCTTCTTTCTCTTCTTGAAGAATACCCTTCAGCATTTCATATAATACTGGTTAGGTGTTGATGGACTCCTTTAGTTTTTTTCTTATCTGAGAAGCTCTTTATCTGCTCATCAATTCTGAATGATAGCTTTGCTAGGTAGAGTAATCTTGGTTATAGGTTCTTGCTATTCATCATTTTGAATATTTCATGCCACTCGCATCTGGCCTGCACAGTTTCTATTGAGAAATTAGCTGACAGTTATATAGGCCCTCCATTGTAGGTAACTAACTGTTTTTCTCTTGCTGCTTTTAAAATTCTCTCCTTGTCTTTTGCCCTTGGCATTTTAATTCGGATGTATCTTGGAGTGATCCTCTTTGGATTCTTCTTGTTTGGGATTTTCTGTGCTTCCTGAACTTGTAAGTCTATTTCTTTCACCAGTAGGGGAAGTTTTCTGTCATTATTTCTTCAAATAAGTTTTCAATATCTTGCTTTCTCTCTTCTTCTGGCACTTCCATAATTCAGATGTTGGTATGCTTGATGTTGTCTCAGAGGCTTTTTGCACTATCTTTATATTTTTGAATTATTTTTCCTTTTTGCTCTTCTGGTTAGGTGTTTTGTCCTTCCTTGGACTTCAAATCTTTGACTTGATTCTTGGAATCCTGTACTCTACTGTTGAATCTTTGTATATTATTCTTTATTTTAGTCAGTGTATGCTTAATTTCTGACTGGCCCTTTTTCATTTTTTTTTGTCATTATCCCTAAGATTCTTGAAGGTCTCACTGGAGAGATTTCTAGAAGATTCTTAAGTAACCTTATAACCATGGTTTTAAACTCTATATCCAGTATTTTGCTTTCATCCATTTCTTTCATTTGTGACTTGTTTCTTTGTATCCACATTTCGGCTGCTTCCTTGTATTTGTTTCTATGTATTGGGTATCTGCTAATTTTTCTTGAGTTGATAGAGTAGCCTGGTGTGTTAGGTGTCTTATAGGGCCCAGTGCCTCAGCATCCCCATTCACCTGAGGCAGATGGTCTTGGTGCACCCCTTTGTGAGAAGTATGCACCGTCTTGTTATAATTAAGCCTGGATTACATTTGGTATCATTGGGAGGAATTGACCTCCAGATCAATTGGCTGTGAGGACCAGCTCTGTCTACAATAGAAGAGCTTATGTGCAGGAGACACCCTAATGGAGCAGGACTTGCTTCTGTGAGGCTTTGGTGCTCACTGAATCTGCCCCTTGAATGTGTTAGTTATGGACGTGAATAGTTGTAATCTGGTATGGTCTCACACTGACCACTTGGTACAGTGGCTCTTGGATCTCCAAGGAGATGCAAAGTCATCTACTGCCTGGGGTCACCCTGCAGGAGCTACAGAGAGATCTGCAGATTCCTCCTTTTTGTATCAGATTTGGAAGTGTTCAGACGAGGTCCTGCTGTGTAGCAAGGCAGACTGCTGCTGCCAGATTGATTGCTTTGGGGATCCCTGACCCAGCTGCTGCCTGTTTGACAAGTTTTAGGTTGAGAAAGGACAGACCATTCATATGTGAAAGCCACTGTGCACAGCTTGAGTGAGATTGTAAATGGGAGGAGGGGTGGCTCAGGGCATCACCAGGGCAGAGCAAGCAGCAATGGCTGCCAGTCAGCCCTGCATCAGATAATTCCCTGAGCAGGAACAATGGCCACTGTAACACCTCCATCTAAAAGAAAGTTGCCCTCACATTCCTGTCCCAATGCCAGACAGTCCAGTTTCTCCCTGCATGTGTCTAAGTCTCCCCAAATATTACCCAGAACTGGAGTTCAGAGAAAGTGGGAGTTTGTATCTCCCACCCAATTAAAAAAGCAGCGCACCCAGGTTTCAGCCTGTTCTGTGCCTCCATACCTCCTACCAGTCTCAATACACTTTCTTCTTCATCTCTTTAGTTGTAGAACTTCCACTCTGCCAGCTTTCCAGGGTTCTGGATGATAATTTTCTGTCTTTTAGTTGTAATTTTGTTGTGGTTATGAGAAGCAGCAAGTACAGGAGTTTATGTATCCCAACATCTTGGTTCCTCCTCGAATTACATACCTTCTAATTAGCCTATTGTCCTTCCTCTCTACTATGGAATAGACAGAAATAAAATACAGTGTTTTCACAGGCTTGACCATGTGCTTAGCACTCTTGTGTGTATTTCATTCATTGGCAGAAGAAATAAGTTTTTCCCCAGAATAAGGCTCAGGGATGCTAGGGTGCATCTAGGGGGCAGTTGGGAACTTTTTAGTTCATTCTTCCAGGATTCAGTTATCTTTTGCCAAATCCTGGTCTTGAAGGCTTGTGGATCTGGATTCAAGGGCTTGGTTGGAGCTTTGCTGAGGGGAAAGTTTGGGGAGTGTCAACTGCCCCAATTATTTTTCCATGGCTTTGTGTCATCTGCTCATTGGGTGTCTGGTTTCTTGTATGTACAAAGTGACTTTTGATATTTTCTAGCATAGTGCAAAGTTGTACAAGACTTAAGGAAATACACTGAGCAGCCTTTTTTCCAAATCAGGGTAGGGAGGCAGTTCTGTGAGGGACCACTGGAATGAGCAATAGGCAAAGCAGCATCTCAGGGTTGGTGGTGAGTACTTTCATGAAATTCAACATCTGAATTGCTCCTAAGACAGAAAAGAGGAACTCAAATGGAGTGTTCAAGGAAGAGAGAATTAATGTGCTCTTTCTTGCCTGGTCCGATAACTTTTAGGGTATTGAATCCAAATCTGGGTTCTGGAATTAGAAAGTCCAATTACAGTATATTTGACGGGTTCACATCCTCCACCTGCTACTTACCGAGTCATCTTGGGTAAATTAATTAACTTCTGTGTGCCTCAGTTTTCTTCTCTGTAGAATGGGGTTGTTGTGAGAAATAAGTGATATAACCCATGGAACATACCTAGCAAAAAGTAGGCATAGAGTCAGCATTCTATAAATATCAGATGATGCTCCTCTGCTTGTCACTCACATAATACCTATGTTATTAGTATAAATGTCTATGTGCTTGTTTGTATACTAGACTCTAAGCTCTAGGAGTTCAAGGGCCACATTTGCTGTGCTCATTGCTCTAAGCCAAGTACATAATCTGTGGCTGTTACTCAGTAGGGTAGGCCCTCAAGAAGAAAATAAGTAAGAGAGGGGAGAAATGGAGGGAGGGAGGAAAATAGAAAAGCATTATTTGAATGAGGAAGGGACTGGAATGAAGGAAAGAGGAGTGCATACCTGAGAGAGAAGATTTAGAGAGGCCATAGGAAGAAACTACACATTGAAAAAGGCTCTTCTAAAAGAGAGATATTTATCAAAATAAACAGAGCACCTAGAGTGCAGGGAAAGGCCAAGTGACTGAAAGTGAAGCATAGTAACATCCATCTTGGGTAAAAACTGCTGTTTAAAACTTTAACCCTGCTATTCTGGCTTCTGTAAACATTTTATTGCTTAAATAATCGGAAAAAATAAGACTACTCCCATTTCAGAGAGGCTATGAACTATACTCCAGATAGAGTTGTCAGTGCTGGCACCAGGCCAAGCCTTGAGATATGGTCTCATGGCCTGTCCCAGCACACAGGACTTTTTCTCAGAAGGTCTAGAAGTCTCATTCCAAATTTGGAAAACAAAGAGCTGAAAGACATATAAATAAGGGAGACTTCCACCATATTGGGGCCCAGGATTTGAGAAGCCAGATTTCCTCTGGGCCCCCTAGTGTTAGCAAAACAGGACTCCAAATAAATTTGGCTTCTTGATTAAGACATGGTCTTCTGATTTACAATATAACCATAGCAATTAAGGACTTACTGAGTGCTCTAAAGAGGGAAGCAGCTGCCTTAGGGAGAAGGGAGTTTCCTGACACTGAAGAAATCCAAGCAGGGGCTGGATGAGCCCGGGATCCTGCTGCTGCAGAAGGGATTCAAACATCAGAGGGGACCATACTGCCTGATCTGAAAAATGTCTCAGTACAATTTCCCCACCTGTTTCTCTAGGACTTTATGTTACTGCTCATTGGGTAGCTGGTATTCTTGGGAGTGCAAATGATGTGTGAAGTGACTTCTGATCTTTTTTTTTGGCACAGTACAAAGTTGTCCAAGGCTTAGGAAAGCACTTAGCTACACTGAGCAAGCCTTTCCCAAGTCAGTGTTGGAAAAAAAAATAACTCCATTAGAAGTGCTAAATGAGGATCATAATGAGTTATCCAAAGTCTTGCCAAGTGAATTTAATGCTTTCTGGTCCCAACAGCCATCCGATTCAACTCTTTCTTAGCATAGTTAAACAAGTGACAATGAGAATACTATTCTAAGACATGGTAATGAGATGCTGAGAGGCCTGAATTCAGCTGGAGGAGAATTCCTATTAAATATTTATTAGATATGCAAGTTCTTTCATAGCTAGAAAAAATAAATAAGGAAATTTAGTTAAGTGAGGTCCCTTTCCTTTGAAATTAAACTGTTAAAAACAGAAGCTGCTGGGTCACTATTTGTAGGCATCTTCATCTTTCTGGCCTGAGGGCTTGGCTTGACTTTATGGCCATAAAACTCCTTAGGTGAGCAGGAGCTAAAGAAAAGGAGACTAAATTAGAGAATGATGAAGATTGCTTTCTTGGCATTTAAAAAGAAAGACATAAGAGGTAGCAGGTTTGGGGTAGAAGGATTATGGAGTGTGGAGTCCAGACTCATTTGAATTTCAGCTTGAAAACTACTAGGTTGTGGGTGTGTGTGTGAGAGAGACCTTAGTTGAATTGCTTTATCTCCATGAGCCCACAGTTTTCTATAAAATGGGTTTATTCATTTTTAGTTCACAGGGTTATTCAGAGGACTAAATGTGATGATAGCTGCAAAAATACCTTAAAAACTGGAAAGCACTATACACACAAAAGGGGCTTGGGTTATTGATTCTTTGAATCTCTGCACAGAGATGTTCAGCAGGCTCTTAGCAGAGTTAAAGCACATTCTCTGGTTGTAGTTTCAAGAGAAAAGCAGATTGAATTGACAGGAGGATTGAAATTCAGCTGCACATTGAATTGTTCCTACCTAGCAAGGGATACCTTGCACATGAACAAGGAAGAAAATCATACATTTTTCCAAGTGATGTTAATCAGTATTAGAATAAGATGCAGGCTCCAGGCCTGCCTGGAAGAAGGAAAGCTCAACCTCTGCTGGATATCCTTGCAGACATTTTGAGCAATTATAGCTTCACCTTTGCAACAGGTATATGGGAAGGGGCTTTGCTCATGCCTTAGGCAAACCCTGGGAGGTCTGTGAGACCATGGATATGTGTACTGATGTGTTTTGGACCGAGTAGGCTCCCAGTAATCCTATATTGATTACCTCCCTTTCTAGATTTTTCTTTGTCTAAATTTACTACAACATAGAGTGGAAACAAGAATGATTTCTGCTTCTTGAGTGTCTTCTTATGATGAGTGATACTTAATACTGGCAACAAAATTTAACAAAATTTTGCATAAAATGTATTACCATTTTATTTCCATTTTATAGAGAGGGATACTTGAGCCCAGAGGTGGAAAATAATTTTCCAAAGGTTACAAAGCTACTAACCCAGCTTTTCTGACTCCTAAGTCCCTGTGGTTTTCCATTTTCCAAGCCGCCTTTTATGGAACTATCCAAACTGAAAGATCTGGGAAAGAATCATTGTTTTGCCTGGGGGTCACCTAGGAAGTCCAGCTTAGAAGGGCTTTGTTCAAGCACCA